>OX451736.1:890734580-891201890 GCA_948472305.1 Vicia faba
TGTTTGTTCAGCTTGTGATGCTGCTGTTTGGACTGTTTGTGGTGTTTTTTGTTGTTTGGTTTGTGATACTATTTGTTTATTCAGTTTGTGATGTTGTTTGTTTGTATGCAGCCTTGGGCTATCATGTTCGTGAATTTCTTTTCTTATTTCTTTTTTTGAACCAAGAAGGGCAACCTTCTTGTGATTTGAAACTAGGGGAATTAGGTTGTAATGAAATAAATAGCATTCTGATTCCACGTTGCAAACCTTAATGATGAATTTATGAAATAACTTTTGGAAAATTCCTTGTTCATGCCCATATAATTTTGTACTAATCATGCTTTCTTTCTCTTGTTTTCATGTGAGCAAAATTGGAGATGACGAAGCAAAGAACGCAAGAAATCCGTGGCAAACATGAAAGTCTTGGAGATAAGCAAAGGAATCTGATATGACTTCAGTCTTTAAGCAACTTAAGCATAGATTAGTTCTCTTAGGCCAAACATTCATTTTGATTTTCTTTGTAACTTAGAAAGATTATTCTTGTATTTTGATGTATTGTATCCAATAGTTGTACCAATTTATCTTTTAAATACAATAAGTTGTAGAACATAAAGTATTAAAAGAAATAAATTGTTTTTTGTAACAATCTTGGACGGTGTGTTTGAAATTGGAGAAAATCTTGAGTTGTAGCATGAAGTATTCTGGTGTCATTTTATAACTTGAAATCCTTTATCAAAAACAATTTGTAATTTCTCTTCGCATCCTAATTGATTTTTTTTGAAATTCCCAATCAGGATATTTGAAATAAAATGCTCCAGTCTGGCAACTTAAATTCCAAATAATCCCAATAAATTTATAACTACATTTAAAAAAAACACACTGTGTACACCATTTCCTAACAAAACAAATGTTTTAAGGACGTAAATCATCTGGTCAACCTGGACCCCAAAATCATGATTGTCCTAAATGACAGTCTTAACCTCCATCTCTTGTCCCAAACAAATCATGCTCTAAGAACAAACATTATCCTTTCAGTAAACTGTGTTTAAGAAAATTCAAAAATCAATCAAATGCCTTGCGATGATTTGATGATTTTAAAGTTTTCCAAACTCAAATTTCTTCTGATTCTTTGAAGATAAACCCGTGAGCGACATCACATGTGACCATGAACACACATAATCGTCTCAAAATCTTGTAGCTTGAAGAAATCATAAATACAACCTTAAGGAAGCATGAAGAGCTATGAAGGCCAATTGGATCTTTGAAAACTCATTTTCTTTTGAGAATTGAAAAAAACCCTAATTGTTGGTTTACTTCCCCATAAGAGAATCTGTCTGGTCGATTTCTGAGCCAACTTGAATATCCGAGAAACCCTAGGGTTTGTCTTCTATGAAAAATGGGAGGGAAAAATTTTGGGTACAACAGCTGCCCCTGTTCAATCTTCTTAAACTTGAAAAGTGAGATCGACATGTTTGTCGTTTGTGGCTTGAAAGTAGAAGATGATTGAATACTAGAGTGCCTAGAAATTTGCACTTGATGAAGCGATGGTTTGATTGTGTATGGAAATGGCCTTAAAGATGCCATTTGGAGAAACATAGGAGAATTGTCGAAGATGGGCTTATAGATGCCATCCAAAGGTGATTGTTGACGGAAAGTTTGAACTGGATCTGAATAGAGAATGAATCAGAATAAACTGTTGAGAGATTTATCTGAAACAAATGAAATAAAAATTTGGAGACGAATCAGAATAAACCGTTGAGAGATTTATCTGAACCAGTAAAAATAAAATTTTGAGACGAATCAGAATAAACCGTTGAGAGATTTATCTGAACCAGTGAAAATCTGGAGACGAATCAGAATAAACCGTTAAGAGATTTATCTGAACCAGTGAAAGTCTAGAGATGAATCAGAATAAATCATTGAGAGATTTATCTGAACCAGTAAAAATATGGAAATGAATCAGAATAAACCGTTGGGATATTTATCTGAAACAGTGAAAATCTGGAGACGAATCAGAATAAACTGTTGAGAGATTTATCTGAACCAGTAAAAACTTGGAAACGAATCAGAATAAACCGTTGAGAGATTCATCTGAACCAGTAAAAATCTGGAGATGAATCAGAATAAACCGTTGAGAGATTTATCTGAACCAGTAAAAATCTGGAGACGAATCAGAATAAACCGTTGAGAGATTTATCTGAACCAGTAAAAAATCTGGAGATGAATCAGAATAAACTATTGAAAGATTTATCTGAACCAGTGAAAATCTGGCCTTCTCTCAGAAACTGATCTGTATTTGACTTATTGAAAATTTGTGTCTGTCGGAAGTTTGTTGATAGTAACTGTCCAATGGCTCTTTCCTGTAAAAGGTGAAGAATTAATTGTATGCAATGCTATGATGCATTCGATGCATGGTGTGATTTTTGCCTCTCAAAATAAATGAGATTGCACTGTATGCACTTTGAGTTGTCAATGTTATGACGTATGTATGCGAATGTATGAAAAGTAAAGATTGTTTGTGTTGTAGCGTTGCTGGAAGTGGGGAAAATAAATCCCCTTTTGAAGCACTGATGGGTGAGTTTCCAAGTAAAAAACTCTGTTGTAGAAGGGAAGAGCCAGGAATTGCTTGTGATATCCTGCTGGGGAAATCTGAGAAGTTGGGCAACTTGTTGGGGACACTTTGGACCAGTGGTTGTAAATTTTTGCTCTGGCTGGAGAAAGTACCTGCGGGGGGTTTTATGGAATGGCTTACAGATGTTACTCTCTTTCTTAAAGTCATTAGTGATTGTCTTTCCGTTTTTTATTTATTTATTTTTAACAGTAATCACGTTCAAACGCATATGTTCAAAAATAAATCATTGGACATTTTTGTAAATAAAACATAAAGAAAAACATATGGTTTTGCACTTTCAAAAGGGATATCTTTGTATTAACTTGAACAAGTGTTTTTTGTACAATGAGACAAAGCATTCTGGCAAGAGAATGTCATCGTAAAAAATGAAAATTGATACAAAGAAAAGATAGCTATGTGAAAAAAAATCCCATGGGGTTCCCGTTCTTCTATAGTCTTCATGTCTCTGAATGTCTTGTCCGCTGGTCGCCTCGGCGAAGTCGATTGGATTGATTTAGAGCCAATTGAGTCGATTGGTTGACGTTGAAGATTGTTTTCCAGATGATCCAACGAGACATATTCATACTCTTTACTCCCTAACTTTTTCCTGGACCGCCCTCTCGGGTTTTCAGTCCACCGGGATACACTTTTTTGCCCAAGCCGCCCTTTCGGGTTTTCGACTTGCCGGGTGTACAAATTTTTTTTATTTTCATCCCTTATTTTTTCCTGAACCCTTTTGGTTCGCCGGGAAGCCCTTATTTTTGCCTAGGCCAGTCAACCTAGCGGGTCTTTGATCACGCGTAGTATCTTTTAACTATGTCCGTATTTACAAGGTGCGGAAGGTCGTCGCCATCCATAGTAGTCAAGATCATTGCTCCACCAGAGAAAATGCTTTTGATTACAAATGGTCCTTCATATGTAGGGGTCCATTTGCCCCTGGGATCACCTTGTGGCAAAATGATACGCTTGATTACCAAGTCACCGATCCAATATACCTGACGTTTGACCTTTTTATTAAAAGCTTTGATCATGCGTTTTTGGTACATCTGACCATGACAGATAGCTGTAAGCCTCTTCTCATCAATCAAGTTTAGTTGGTCAAACCGAGTCTAAATCCAATCTTCTTCATTCAAACCAGCATCTTTCATGATTCTTAGAGAGGGGATCTGGACCTCAATAGGCAAGACAACTTCCATGCCATATACGAGAGAATAAGGTGTTGCCCCAGTTTATGTGCGAGTTGTGGTACGATACCCATGGAGAGCGAACAGTAGCATCTCATGCCAGTCTTTGTATGTGTCTGTCATGTTCTATATGATCTTCTTAATGTTTTTGTTAGCAGCTTCTACAGCATCATTCATTTATGGCCGGTAAGGGGAAGAATTGTGATGCTGAATCTTGAATTGCTCGCACAAAGCGGTGATCATAGTATTATTCATATTTGTACCATTATCAGTGAGGATTCTCTCTGGGATACCGTACCGACAGATGAGATTCTGTTTGATGAACCGGGCGACCACATTCTTAGTAACGGAAGCAAAGGAAGCTGCCTCAACCCACTTTGTAAAATAGTCGATGGCCACTAAGATAAAGCGATGTCTGTTGGAGGATGTTGGCTTGATTTCCCCGATCATATTAATTCCCCACATAGCAAAGGGCCAAGGAGCCGTCAAGACATTCAGAGGAACCGGAGGTACATGCACTTTGTCAGCATAGATTTGACACTTATGGCAAGTCTGAGAGTGTTGATAGCAGTCTGCCTCCATGGTAGACCAATAATAGCTTGCCCGTAGGATTTTCTTTGCCATTGTATGCCCACTGGAATGTGTACCAAAAGTGCCTTCGTGTAGCTCACCCATGATCCTTTCAGCATCAGCCTTGTCTACGCACCGAAGCAATACAGAGTCATGACTGCGTTTGTACAAAATTTTGTTACTAAGGAAGAGTTTAGCCGAGAACCTTCTCAGGAATTTCTTGTCATTCACCGAAGCTCCTTCTGGATATTCCTGAGACTCGAGACACCTCTTGACTTCATGAAACCAAGGCTGGTCCACTACTTCTTTGGTATTAATCTCGTGACAGTAGGCTGGTTCATTCATCCGCTCAATGGTGATTTGAGGGGCCTCGTTATCCCAATTAAGTTTAAACATAAATGACATTGTAGCTAATGTGTCTGCTAGCTGATTTTCTTCTCGCGGGAAATGCTCGAAGGTAATCTTCTCGAAATGAGGCAACAGTGTCAATACATGTTCTTTATAAGGGATAAGATTGGGGTGCTTGGTATCCCATTCCCCTTTGACTTGACTGATGACCAAAGTTGAATCTCCAAATACATCCAAGTGTTTGATCCCCAAGTCTATGGCAACCTTGAGACCAAAGATGTGCGCTTCGTATTCTGCCATGTTGTTTGTACAGTTGAAGCAAAGTCTAGAAGTAAAGGGAGTATGACATCCTTCAGGAGATATGAGTACGGCGCTGATACCATTGCCAAGTGCGTTTGATGCCCCATCAAAGAACAGGGTCCATCGGGATCCTTGTTCAGGTCTGTCATATGGCCTGATCTCTTCACAGTTGTCTAACGTCATGATGTCTTCGTCTGGGAATTCAAACTTCATGGACTGATAGTCTTCTACAGCTTGGTGAGCAAGATGATCAGCCAATACACTGCCCTTTATAGCTTTCTGGGTAGTATAATGTATGTCATATTCTATCAGGATCATCTGCCATCTTGCTATTCTCTCAGAAAGAGTAGGCTTCTCAAAGATGTACTTTATCGGATCCATTTTAGATATCAACAAAGTAGTGTGGGTTAGCATATACTGTCTCAGCCGGCGAGCAGCCCATGCCAGAGTGCAACAAGTTTTCTCGAGCAGTGAATATCTTGTCTCACAGTCGGTAAAAATTTTGCTCAGGTAATAAATAGCATGCTATTTTCGGCCAGACTCGTCATGCTGCCCCAGCACACACCCCGTTGAGTTTTCTAAAACAGTTAGATATAAGATCAATGGCCTTCCCTCGACAGGTGGCAACAACACAGGAGGTTCTTGCAGGTATTCCTTGATTTTGTCAAAAGCAACTTGGCATTCGTCGTTCCATCTGACTACTTGATCTTTCTTCAAGAGTTTTAAGATTGGTTCACAAGTAGCGGTCAGGTGAGAAATAAACCTGGCTATGTAATTCAGACGTTCCAAGAATCCTTTGACTTCTTTCTCAGTGGGAGGAGACGACATTTCTTGTATCGCTTTAACCTTGGCAGGATCAACTTCGATACCCTTGTTGCTGATGACAAAACCCAAGAGTTTACCAGACCATACTCCGAATGTGCACTTGTTTGGATTCAATCTTAACTTGTACTTCTTCAGCCTCTCGAACAGTTTCTGTAGATGATCGAGGTGCTCTTCTTCCTTCTGTGATCTGGCTATCATATCGTCTACGTAGACCTCTATCTCATGGTGTATCATGTCATGAAATATAGATACCATAGTGCGTTGATAGGTTGCCCCAGCATTCTTCAGTCCGAATGGCATGACCTTATAACAGAAAGTGCCCCACTGTGTAACAAAAGTCATTTTCTCCATATCCTCGGGCTCCATTTTGATTTGGTTATAGCCCGAGAAGCCATCCATGAAGGAAAACACTTTGTGTTGCACCGTATTATCCATCAGGATGTCGATGTGGGGAAGTGGGAAATCATCTTTGGGGCTTGCCCTTTTTAAGTCTCTGTAGTCCACACACATCCGCACTTTACCATCTTTCTTGGGTACAGGGACAACATTGGCCACCCATTGGGGATAAGAGGTGACAGCCAAAAATCCAGCATTGAACTGCTTCATAACCTCTGCTTTGATCTTTTCAGACATATCGGGTCTCATACGACGAACCTTTTGCTTTACTGGGGGACAATCTTCCTTTGTAGGCAGACGATGTACCACAATGTCTGCATCCAGTCCTGGCATGTCTTCGTAAGACCAGGCGAAGATCTCAACATAATCCTGCAATAGCTGAATCAGATGTTCCTTGACACTCGGCTCTAGATTGGCACCCAACTTGATTTCCTTTTTATCTTCCTTGGTACCCAAGTTGATTGTATCCAACGGTTCCTCATGAGGCTGAATAGCTCTATCTTCTTGTTGCAACAACCTGGCCAACTCTCCTGGCACTTCATAGTCTTCCTCACCTTCGTCGTCGGCTTGGTATATTGGATTTTCAAAGTCACAATTGGCCATAGTAGAACTGTTACCCCTGGGATCCTGAGTGGACGTAGATCTGCATTTTCAATATGTGAGTGTGTGTAAGAGCATAGCTACCTTTGAAAGAAATAAAATGTAAGAAAGAAAAGACAAAGAAAACAAAATTTGATGTAAAAACGTCCATGATTCATTAATGACATATGAGACTGAAGTGACAACCCTTACAGATGGACCAGTGTGCCTTGGGTAAGACACAAGGTTTAAAAAAAAAAGAGTCTGAATTGTTTAAATATTACAAGCCTGAAAATATTAAAAGACAATTACTCTTGAATAAAAGTAATAGGGATGAAATCCTTCGCCTCTCAATTATTAAGCCCTCCGCCGATAGTTGGAAAAATTCATTCATCCATGTCACAACTGCCATCACTATCTTCTATTGCATTGACTCCTTGATTGCTGATACGCAAAGGTGGTCCCCCTACGGGAGAACGTCGGACAGTTGTCTGAGCCTCTGAAGTGAACCCCAACCCAAATTTGTTGGACTTGTAGGAAATATCCGGAAGCTGACCCCAGATAGTACATCTTCCCTCTTCAACTACTGCTCGAGCGTCTTTTAATGAAGCCATCTTTAGCGGAGGTCTGTTAACCTTCGGGACCTTTGGAGTAGACTTGGTTGTTGCGACCGTTGCTGGAACCTCCTCAAAGTTCTGACAGGGAGTCTCTATGAGTTCACCCTTCATTTCAACATACCTGAAAGAGTTCAAATGGCTAACCATGTATTCCTCTTCTCTGCGAACTGTGACAATATTCCCTCTGATCGGGTATTTTAGCATTTGGTGTAGTGTGGAAGTGACGACACCAGCACCATGGATCCAGGGTCGACCCAACAGACAAGAGTACAAAGGGCGGATGTCTATCACATAGAAAATTGAGTCAAAGGTCTGAGTCCCAATTTTTATGGGGATACTAACTTCTCCGTGCACTGTCCTCTTAGAACCATCAAAGGCCCTTACTATGATGTTGCTAGGTTTCAAGATGAGTCCCTCGCAATCCAACCGATCGAGGGAATTTTTGGGCAAGACATTCAAGGACGAACCGATATCCACCAAAACATGGGCAAGTGTGGTGCCTTTGCATTCAATGGAAATATGCAAGGCATCGTTGTGCTTCCTTCCCTTAAAGGTTAAATCAGCATCGGAAAAGCCCAATCCGTTATCAGCAGTTAGACTGGCCACACAGTCTTCAAATTGGTCGATGGAGGTCTCTTGGGGCACGTGAGCAGTCTTAAGAAACTTTACCAAGGCTTTGGCGTGAGTTTCAGAGCACAAAAGTAAGGACAACAATGATATCTTCGAGGGGGTCTTCCCCAATTGTTCTACAATGTTGTAGTCACTTTTCTTGATTATCTTCAGGATTTCTTCTATTTCTTTTCTAGAAGCTTCAAGGATGACTTCGGGATGTTCTCTTGCTTGGGCAGGCTCAACCAAAGCCTCTTTGCCCCTGGTATCGACAGTAGGGATAACAGCAGGAGTATCACTGGCGGTGTCGGTAGGAGTGGCAGTAGTGATGATCACAGGAGTAGCAACAGTCTTTGGAGAAATCTCAGGGGAGAAGACTCTTTCACTTCTTGTTATTTTGTTGGTTCCAGTGATGTTACCGATATAAGGATCAATATCTCTCGCAACTTCATTTGTGACAGCCAACTGATCTTGCTTGACGCCGTAGTAATAAACGCCAGCCTCATAACTCCAGGGACCAGCTTTATTTGAGGAGTATGGTATTGGTCTTGGCATAGTGATGATCAATGGTGCAGATCTAGGAGCAGATGTAATCCTGATGGGTCTTTTGGTGGAGACCCTGGGAGGATTGTCGGAAATGGTGATTATCGAAACATCTTGATAAGAGCTTTTGATAAGAGGTAGCTTTTCAAATAGGATTTCTTTACTAGTCATCAGGCGTTGGATTCCTATCTTTAGTAACAAACAACCGTTCGGCAGAGATTTGCAAAGGTGGCAATTTTCATCGCAACCTGGGAACAAGCCGGCTTGCAGTAGATTTTGTTTAACGGTCAACAGAGGAGTAACCAAGTCATTCACAGAGGAAACAAAAAGATCATCATCAATGGCGTTGATACCTTGGCCATGTCTGGGCATTGGTGCCGTTATTACATTAGGCGTTTCTGGGGACTCAAATTCAAGCTCCTTCGCATCGATAAGGTCTTGCACCTTATTCTTTAAGGCCCAACAGTCATTTTATCATGACCTGGGCTTCCAGAATGATAGGCACATCGGGCGTTCGGGTTGTAGCGAGGAGAAGCAGTATTGGGGTTCTTGGGAGCTTCCTTTAAAATTGCCAGATTGGTCCTTAGAAGGTGTGGCAAAACTTGAGACATCGTCATGTTAATCCAGGTAAATCGTCTCATGGGCGCTTCTGGTTTGCGCTGATAATTTAGCTGCTGATTTGGCGCAGGATTAGAGATCATGACAGCCCCTACTGCCGGACGACGGTCGGTTTTGTTTTGATTCCTATGGTCATACGCAGCACTGATCTCCTTCTTTCCAACAAAAGTTTTCTTCACCAAACTTATGGATGCATCTCTTTGAATTTTACCGCTTTTTATACCGGCTTCGACCCGCTCACCAGTCATGATTAATTCGGTAAACCCGGATGAAGAACTCCCAATTAGGTGATTGAAAAATGGTCCTGACAAGGTGCCAAGGAACATATCCACTAATTCTTTGTCGAATAGAGGGGGTTGGACTCTGCCTGCGAGATCCCTCCAATTTTGAGCATAGGTTTTGAAACCCTCATCTGTTCCCATAGACATACTTTGTAACTGTGTCCTAGTCGGGGCCAAATCAGCATTATACTGATAGTGTTTTTATAAAGCGGAAGCCAACCCTTCCCAGTTATGGACATTGGACCCTTCTAATTGGTAGAACCAATCCAACTGAGTCCCCGATAAGCTCTCCTGGAAGAAATGCACCCACAGATTTTTGTCAGCCGTGTGGGGTTGAATCTTTCTGACATATGACCTCAGATGTAGTTTGGGGCAAGAGATACCATCATACTTGGCGAAAGTTGGGACCTTGAATTTCTATGGGATGACAACCCCTGAGATGAGTTCTAATTCTTCAAAGTCCAAACCGGGTACCCTCTGAATCTCCATGGCATTCAAACGATCCTCTAGTTGTTTGTATTTATCATCAGCAGGAGGATATTGCTCCTCGAAGTAATCAGGCTCTTCCTCTCCTTCGGATATTGGGTTGTCGTTCACTTCCTGGGTCTCGGACCCTTGGTTATCTCCTTCACCCAATGATGTTGCAAAGTCCAAGGTTCTCCTGGTCTGCCCTTTAAACCTTCTTCCCATGATCACAACTCCGGTTGGTTTCTTCGTTTTCTTCTTCTTCTCTTTGGCTAACAGAGTCTTCAACTCCTCTTGCCCTTTTGTCAGAGCCATGAGCATTTGTTGAAACTGGGCATTCTGCGCCTGAAGATCTTTCACAGTCTGTTCAACATCCATCTCACTGAAATAAACAGTAGAAGGATAAGGCGACCTGTTATGAGAAACCTGTATGATGTTATGATGAATGAAGATGCAATATGCAAATGATTTCAAGGAAATTTAGAAGATTTAAACTTGTCCAAACCAAAAAATAACACATGTCATATTAAATAAAACCAAGTTTGAATACATCATGCCTCCTTGGGCTTATAAAGAAAGAAACAAAATACAACAAAAATTCTTAAGACAAAAAGACCGAGCACATCCTCTTTGGAGTAATGTAGGTATTCAGATTTTTCTCTTCATGAAGCAGTTTGGTGAGCTCCAGAACCTTCTTCTCACTGGCGTAGTACTGGGTTTCAAAGGTGTCTCGCTCTTCCTTTAATTGAACCCAAGCTTTCTGCAGGTCTTCGAGAGAGGTAGGCACGTCAGGATGAAGAATGGTATATGGGACGTCTCCTTCAATAACAGGCTCAATGATGACAGGAAGGATGGAAGGGTAAGGCATCAAGAGATTCTAAGCACGAGCCCGTACCCACTTAAGGTAAGGCTCGAGAGGGATAGATTTTTTATGTCCCAAAGTCCTACTGTCCACCTTGTTCACCATTTCCCAAGCACGTGCAAACCTCTGGTGATAACCTTGATCTTCTTTGTCGTAGTCGAAGACCAAACCCTGGACGATCATCTCATGAGGGCCGTCTCTTCGGGCATACCCAAACTGCCTAAGAGCTAAACACGGTTTGTATGTGATACCTCCCCTAATACCTAGCAGAGGTACATTAGGGAACTCCCTCACAGCGGTCAATGATAGAAATATCTTCCAAGGATCTTGAGCACCAACGAATATCAGCGTGGGAGAGAGACATCATCCTTTGAGACCTAGTCAATCTTTGCTCATTCTTCAATGCTGACTGAGGCAGGTGTGAAGTGAACCACTTAGAGAGTAGGGGTATACAACACAAAAGGGTACCTCTTTTCTTCATGGTACGGGTATGAAGGCAATGCAATATGTCTCCTAGCAAGGTGGGTAGAGGATTGCGAGAGAGAAATACTTTGATGGCATTAACGTCTATGAATTGGTCCAAATTAGGAAACAGAACCAAACCATAAATGAGGAGAGCTAGCACGTCTTCGAAATCTTGGAAATCCATGTCATCCCAGAATGAACGAGCTTTTTCCAACAGAAACTTAGCTAAAAAACCTTTAACCCCACTTCTTGTCTCCCAATTGGCTAAGACATCGGCCCTTTTCACATGTAAAGCTTCGGCGATGACTTCAGGTTTTGGAATCCCTTCTAGACCAGTGAACGGTATCTGATTAAGCAAGGGAACCCCTAAGAGTAGAGAGAACTCTTCCAGTGTAGGTACCAACTGATAGTCCGGGAAAGTGAAACAATGATGTACGGGATCAAAGAATTGGAATAGTACACACATCATTTCTTCTTGGAAGTTGGATGTAGCCAAACTGAGGAGTCGACCATACTTCTTGGTAAAAGGAGAATCCCCAGGCACTCTTGAAGCTAGCTCTTGAAGTTGAGGATGTGCTTTAACAAAGATGATTCAGATGGTGTTTCTTCGGAGAGAATTCATATCCTACAAAACAAAAGCAAAGATAAATTTCTAAATCCTTGACATGGTTAGTGAGCATGCATATGATGTTGATGATGTTTATGATGTTTATGTACAAGCAAACATATGCACACACAACAAACAGATCCCTATGTTTTAGGCTTGCATGAGTTTGTAGGTAAGTACCCTCTTGAAGTTTTAGTTGGCTCAACCTGTCCTAGAAATAATGATCGGGTTCTAAAGGATCTCAATATCACCGACCTTTCTCTTAGGCATTGTCTCAGCACAAAAATCTTTTCTTGCGGCCGAGATATCCCAAAAGTCTAGCCTCAATGAGTGTAGTATCGAGTATCAACCAATTTTCAGCTTTACACTGAAACCGGCTACCTCACTACGTCCTAAAGGCCAAGTTTGTTCAATTAGGGTTCTAAGGTTAATTAGTGCTTCGTGATGCCACTCAACGTCCCCGTATTCTCCTCGATTCACCATGAGGGATACCGGTACCCACAAATGCGTCACACTAACATAGCCATTGTCTCAACCATATCGGTCTACACCGTACATTCTCCACAATCTATTGTTATTTACCTAAAAAGGTTCCCTAAATCCGGGTGGAGGATCAAAGCAAGCCCAATACAAAGAACTAAATATAAAAGCACACAAATCAAATAATGAAAGCGAGTAAAGGTGATCTATCCCTAAGGTAACCCCACTTTTTTTATTTGTCCCTAGTAGAGTCGCCAGTTCTGTGATACAGTGGGAGAACTGACTTGATGTTTTGCGTTTCGATTGCATTTATGCGGATAGCAAGAGTCGCCACCGACTTTTCTTTTATCCAAAAGGAAAGGTAAAAAAGCACAAGAAAGACCTTTCGAGATTATTTCTTGGGTTCGGGGGGTAGATTATGAAAATGGAAGGTATTAGCACCCTTTTCATCCATGGTCTTCCATGGGCTCTTAGTTACTTGTTTAGATCACTTGCTTTCATTTGACAGTGTGCTTGTGGTGTGGGCTTTGAAAGTATTTTGAAAAATCTCTTTGTAATGGTTCTCATTTCTATAAGAACGCGTACAAAGTTTTGTTTCGAAAAGTGGTTCAAAGATGTGTTTGTGAATCGTGTTTCGGAAAGTGTTTTGAAAAGATGTTTTGCAATGGTTCTCGTCTGTATAAGAATGTATACAAAACATTTTGTCTTTTGGAAAATGTTTTGAAATGAAAGTGTAGGTGTAAAATTTTTTTATCGTGAGCAAGCGAGTAACTAGGAGCGAATCTATCTACTCGAAAGGTCTTAAATTGTTCTTTTCTTCCTCCTTTTAAGGGTGCTATCTTACCATTGATTTGGTAAGAAGCCCCATCGTTGGAAGTGAAGGGACAGGCGCGGGTCAATTTTACAGTCATCGAAAGCAACTTATGAGACGCTTTAGCAATTTTTGTAAGGGACGAGATCGTTTTAATCGAAGGCAACGTCGAGGGTCATCGAGGGACTACGATCTTTTTTATCGAAGGGTCATTGCTAAAGCATCCCATATTTGAGGGACATGACTGTATTTACGAGGCAACGAGCGAGGTTACCCTAGAGGTGCACGTGTAAAAAAGTGTGTTGGTTTCAAGTTATTTTATTTTTTTGATTAGGTTATCTAGCGATTGATTTTTGAATCTTGCCATACACGCCTAATTACTATACAGTATAAGGAAAACAGTAAATTACGGGAATTGAAATTCTACGCTATTACAAAGTATTCGGGAATGGGGGTACAATTCTTACAAATGCGGATGAGTCAAATGCGATAGCAAGATCCAAATAGAAAACAATACAACCAAATCGAATTTTGTGCGATTAATGAAAGCTACAATAATCTATGAAATAAACTCAACCAACAAAATAAAAATCTAACTATTTTTACTTGAAAAGAGGAAAGTAAAACCTATACTAAAAATAAAATAAAATAATTGATTAAATTATATGTTTTATTTTTGTATTTTATTTACTTAAGTAAAATCTAAAGAAGGAAAACAAACTAAATTTTTTTTTGGTGTTTTATTATATGTAAATTAAACCTAAAACAAAGTTTATTAAAGAAAGAAAAAGAAATTGATAAAAATTATTCACAAAGTCTAAATCAAATTAATTATAAAAAAAAAGTATATTTTAAGTTTAATAGTATTTTGTATAACAGAAAAAAAATATAAAAAGAAAATAAACTAATAGTTAAATGGGCTAGAACTCAGTATAATATTGGTGCATGGTTCATAAAATCTGATTGGGCTTTGGACAGTCAAGCCCAAGACTGCTTTTGTTATTCTCCAGATGGGGATGCATTGAGAAAACCGTAGGTGATGGGTAGTAAAACGAATTGGGCTTAAGGGGCATAGGCAAAGGACTATCCAACACAAATCAGCAAACCCAAACCCAAGTTTCTAAACCAAACTTAGCCACGGATTGACGGAAAACACAAAAATTAGGGTTTGGAATTTTTGTTTTCATGCGGTGCTGTTGTTCATCTGTTTATCTCTTCCATTTGCTGAAACCTTCTACCCTTCCTCACTACACCATCCATGTCTCATTTCACGAATGAATCGCTCTCCTCAGTAACCACCGCGCCTCTTTTCCTCACCGCGATTTGCATCTTTTGAAAACCCTTCTCTTTGAATTTGGATTTAAACCCAGAAAGACCTGAAATTGCCTCATCCTTGACCTCCCTCAAACTCTCTGTTATCGGAATACAATCCTTTCGTCTCCCTAATCAAGCTTTAGCGATTTTTATGAAAAAAAGGTAAGATTCTTTTGTTATTTTTAAAGCTTAAAGATTTTTGTTGATCGTTCTATCTTTGCTAAGTTTGCTAACCTTTTGTTCTTTAGATGCAGAAATTATGCTTATGGAAGTATCAAAAAGGGGAGAAACTCATACCATTTGGAGCCTTACAACTTCTCTCTTGCCTTGTTATTCTTGTGATTTTCTGCGAAATAGGAAAGGAGAGGCGAGACTGAGGACGGTATTCAGTGGTGGCAGATGTTTTTCGAGGGAAAGAGATGAGGATGAAAGAGTGGATTTTCTGGCTTGTTGGTAACTTTTTATGTTTTCTTTGTTATCAAATTTGAATGATGATTATCAAGTTTTTGAGTTTTGGTGGTTTGTTACTGTGTTTGTTGTGAATGATGATGGTTAACAGTTTTGGGTTTGATGCTTGGTTCACAGGTTTTTTTGAGTTTTGATGATGGTTGTTGTGTTTGTTGTGAATAATGATGGTTAACAGTTTTGGGTTTGATGCTTGGTTCACAGGTTTTTTGAGTTTTGATGATGGTTGCTGGTTTTTGAGTTTGATGATGGTTACTGGTTTTTGAGTTTGAGGCTTGGTTCACAGTTTTTGGGATTTTGAGGCTTTGTTAACAGGTTTTTGGGATTTTTGGGCTTTGTTAATAGGTTTTTTTTAGTTTGATGATGGTTACTGGTTTTTAAGTTTGACGCTTGGTTCACAGTTTTGTTCTCTTTGCTCTTCTTGTTTTTGGATCGCTCACACTTCTGTTATATTGATCTCTTCTAATATTGTGGCCTCTTGGCCTTTGGTCTCTACAACAGGTTTTTGCTTACAGCAGGTTTTGCTTGGTTTTTTTTTTGCAGTTTTGATGATTCTGGGGTTTACAGCAGGTTTTGCTTGGTTTTGGTTTTTAGCAGTTTTGATGATTCTTGGTTTTACAGCAGCTCTTCCTTTTGCAACAGAGCTTTTGCAGGATGTGCATTGGGCAATTCTGTAGCCTAGGTGACCTTTTTCCTCTCTTATCTCTCAATGACAATAAAAAAGCAATTTTCTCTTTTGCTTATTTTCCCATTCTGAAAGGTTTGCAGCACTTGGAAAAGGATGATACCTTGCTTCTTGAGCAAGTTGACTTGTTATTTTGTTTGATTTAGCATCTAGCTATTTGTCATATTTGCCACACTTCTGCCTCGTTTTAGCTTTTGTTTGTGCTGTTTGTTCAGCTTGTGATGCTGCTGTTTGGATTGTTTGTGATGTTGTTTGTTGTTTGGTTTGTGATGTTGTTTGTTTGTTCAGTTTGTGATATTGTTTGTTTGTATGCAGCCTTGGGCTATCATGTTCGCGAATTTCTTTTCTTCTTTCTTTTTGTGAACCAAGAAGGGCAACCTTATTGTGATTTGCAACTAGGGGAATTAGGTTGTAATGAAATAAATAGCATTCTGATTCCACGTTGCAAACCTTAATGATGAATTTATGAAATAACTTTTGGAAAATTCATTGTTCATGCCCATATAATTTTGTATTAATCATGCTTTCTTTCTCTTGTTTTCATGTGCGCAAAATTGGAGATGACGAAGGAAAGAACGCAAGAAATTTGTGGCAAACATGAAAGTCTTGGAGATAAGCAAAGGAATCTGATATGACTTCAATCTTTAAGCAACTTAAGCATAGATTAGTTCTCTTAGGCCAAACATTCATTTTGATTTTCTTTGTAACTTAGAAAGATTATTCTTGTATTTTGATGTATTGTATCCAATAGTTGTACCAATTTATCTTTTAAATACAATAAGTTGTAGAACATAAAGTATTAAAATAAATAAATTGTTTTTTGTAACAATCTTGGACGGTGTGTTTGAAATTGGAGAAAATCTTGAGTTGTAGCATGAAGTATTCTGGTGTCATTTTATAACTTGAAATCCTTTATCAACAACAATTCGTAATTTCTCTTCGCATCCTAATTGATTTTTTTTGAAATTCCCAATCAGGATATTTGAAATAAAATGCTCCAGTCTGGCAACTTAAATTCCAAATAATCCCAATAACTTTGTAACTGCATTTCAAAAAAAACGCATTGTGTACACCATTTCCTAACAAAACAAATGTTTTAAGGACGTAAATCATCTGGTCAACCTGGATCTCAAAATCATGATTGTCCTAATTGACAGTCTTAACCTTCATCTCTTGTTCCAAACAAATCATGCTCTGAGAACAAACATTATCCTTTCAGTAAATTGTGTTTAAGAAAATTCAAAAATCAATCAAATGCCTTGGATGATTTGATAATTTTAAAGTTTTCCAAACTCAAATTTCTTCCTATTCTTTGAAGATAAACCCGTGAGAGACATCACATGTGACCATGAACAGACATAATCGTCTCAAAATCTTGTAACTTGAAGAAATCATAAATACAACCTTGAGGAAGCATGAAGACCTATGAAGGCCAATTGGATCTTTGAAAACTCATTTTCTTTTGAGAATTGCAAAAAAACCCTAATTGCTTGTTTACTGCCCCATAAGAGAATCTGTCTGGTCGATTTCTGAGCCAACTTGAATATCCGAGAAACCCTAGGGTTGTGTCTTCTATTATAAATGGGAGGGAAAATTTTGAGGTACAACACATCCCATTGATGTCTCCGCGGGGGAGAATGAGAGAAGACCTCTCGTCGTTGCAGGGACGGGCTGCGAGATTCGGGTCCTCGACTTCTTGTGGTGAGGGAGAGGGATCGTCGACCCTTTTCCAGCCTTCTAATGTGTTCATTCTGCTGGGAAATCAGGTAGTTAGTCTGATTAATGGCTGCGAACAATGCCACAATGGCGGGATCAGCATTGGCGGGCACGGGGATTTCATGATATTCTGCAAGCCGGTCGATTTGCTGAATTGTTTCGAGGGGGTGTTCTCGTGATGAGGAGGATGCAGTTCGTCCTTCCCTAGGGTCACCCTGGTCGTAACCAGCTGTTCTGTCGTTGTTGTTGCTTTATCTGTGGGCGAAAATAGTAGCGTCAATGTTGCCTTCGTTATCGTGCTGACTGGCCATGATGATCAGAAAGTTGAAAGAGTTTGCTTTGGTCTTAAGTTAGAGAAGACGGGGAAGCGATATTCCCACAAACGGCGCCACTGATCATACCTGACCAGAATTATCTTCAGTGGTCGACAACACTTTGACTTCTGCGGTTGTTGAAGTGAATGGCGGAGTACCTACAAGATATTCTGATGCGAAAGTAAGGTTCAGAGAAAAGTGTATGTAGGAAAAAGTATAGAGAATAATGTACATGGATCTCTAGTGAAAGAGGGTATTTATAGCCCCCAGCGTTGGGTCAAGGTACCCATTTGGGCCAGATGCTCAGGCCCAAAATGGAGACTTCGAGGATTCTACTTGGGTAGAGGAGATCAGTTCATGGTCGCTATCCTTGTTCAACTACTCCATGATTCTCGGAGGGCGAAGAATCGTTATTTTTGGGAGCAGGATGACTCCTAATATTCGGAGGAACGATGGCCACATGCCATTATCGAGCATGAGGAGGAAGTGTCCTCGACATGCACGTGTTGAGGAGTAGGTCCTCGACGGGCACACGTAGGAGACGTTCTCGACATGCACGTGCTGAGGAGCAAGTCCTCGACGGGTACGCGTAAGAGAGGTTTATGACAAGCACGTGTTGAGGAGCAGGTCCTTGATGGGCACACGCAAGAGAGGTTCCCAACATGCATGTGTTGAGGAACAGATCATAAACGGTCTTGCGTAGGAGACGTTCCCTAATGATTATAGAAACGTGGGCCACAATTATGGACTTTCTTTGCAATAGAGTTGGTTGGGCCTTGGCTGACGGTAAATTAATAGCGGATCCAGTCCAGAACAAACCTTTTTTATAATATGAGTCTAATTTTTAATATTCTGTGTGCTTGACACTAAAAATGATATTATTACACATGCTATGTCTTTAAGGTCTCTTTATTACACAACCATTTCAATTTGAATATGATGTGCATATGAACCGTATGTGCTTGACATTGCATATGCTTTATTGTTAAATTATTCCACCGCTCTTAAATTTTCCCCAGATGCAAATATATTTTATAGTAATTGGTTGCATGAATTGATTAATTACACATCTAAGAGTGACTATACATTTAATTTATAATATCAGTTTGGAATTCTCTTATACACTCTTACATCAATCAACGCCTGTTATGATAAATTGTTGTGCAAAATGTTAAATTCTACTGTTTAAAAAATCATATGATAGATAACTCCTTTATCACATTCAAGTATTCTATTGCTCATTATGCAGGTTTGACCTTACATGTATGGATTGGGATTGCATGACTTTGAAGCGCCAAAGTTATGGTACCTTTGGATTAGTCTCATCTGTTCGATCAATTTGTGTACTATATCAGGCCACATGTTCTATTTTTTAATAAATTAAAAAATCTCACTTATTGGTCCACTATCTCAATTTATCTAAGTGATGATTCCTTCATCGCATTACTTCCATGGTTGCAAGTGACATCCTCTGCCTCAATCTAAATCTATCGCCTCCACTTCTCTATTGATGGTGACATTTTTTTTCGATGAAGCCACTACCCACTTCACCAAAGTTGCAGACCCGCTGTCAACATCTGCATTTCTACTCGATCATACAAAAACATAATACCCTTTCCATTTTAAAATGATTATCGTTTTAGCAAATAAATTTTATTTCAAAATGATTGTCATTTTTATTTTTCAATGTAGTAATGACTACTATTTTTCCATTGTACCATTTACTTTTTACTCTCTACACTACTTCCAATTTATTAATAGATTAATTTTGTAAAAGTGTAATATCTTATAACAACATCATTACATTTCTTAATTTGTGTGCAAAAACCTTAAACCACAGTCATTTTAAAATGAAATGAGTATTTGAGAGTTGAAAAATTATCCAAATATTGAAACAATATTCACGAAACTGTTTCATCTTTTTGTATATCACATATTCTTCCCCATTAGAATCAGAAGAAATTGGACCCAAATATTTTCCTTTTCAAAAATATTATTATGAAGCAAAAGAAAAATTAAGAACGAAGACTCGGTGTTTACCTCTAGTTTTGGTAAATAACGCTGGTCTCTTAACAAAAAGTTTATTGGCGAGATCGACCAGAGAATCCCAGTACAGTACTTCAGTTTTTGAGTGTTTTCACAAAGCATGTCCAAAAGGGTTCGTGTTGTACCCCAAAATTTTTCCTCCCATTTATTCAAAACATTCTCCTAGGGTTCTCAAATGCTAAAGGTTACTCAAGGATTGATCAGACAAATTCTTCTCCTAAGCAGTTGAACTACAACTAGGGTTTTGTGTTTCTCAAGGAAGATTGTGGTTTTAAGGTCTCAAGTGGATTTAATGGTCTCTTATATGTCTCCAAGAATGCTCATACCAAGTTTCATGCCTTGCATCACAAGTTAGCTCAGTCAATGGCTCAGATGACTGAAAATCAACTATATTGGGTAAAAAGTCAATTATGGTCAACATACAGTCAAACTTCAAGATTTTTGGTCAACATCAATATTTTGAAGTCATATTCATCATTTGATCAAGGTTTGATCATGATTCATCAAGGAAAACTTCAAATCATCAAAAGTCAAAAGTTGCCAAATTAAGGTTTTCCTAAGGAGAAGTCAACTGAACTTTTACCAAGCATACATTTCACATGCTTCATCAGATATTCGTCAACCAAAGATCATTTTGAAGGAAATTCAATTCTCTATTACTTTTTATCTCTAAGCTCAATTCCAAAAAATGCTTCATTTGAGAGATATGGGCCAATACATTATAGGTCATTTTAAAAGTCAACTAAAAGACACTTTTTGTTAAGGCAAATTATATCAAGATAAGATCTTCAAATGCAAAAATTGTTAACATAGAGATTGTATAGGACATCTTGCGCTTTCCAAAAAGTCAAAGATCACCTTCAAATGATAAAAATTGAGAGAGTTATGACTAATGCAAGTTGGGAAATTTTGAGCAAGTGCATGAAACTAAAAGTGACCAAACTTGATTTTTTGGGCTAATAGGCTTTTTTTTCAAAGACCAAACGTGTTCTACACTTCAAATCTTAATCATGCACCTACTTGGGTTTTATTTTATTTTTTTTTATTTTTATTTATTTAAAATTCAAAATAAAACAAAAATAAAAACAAAGCTTATTACAAGGTCCAAGCCCATAAAAATCTAACCTAATACACTCTATGTATATTCAACATGTTCATGCCAAGAGGATACTGTTTTTGGATAACAAGAAACACTAGGGTTTGAAGGAGAAAAGTGCCAAAGATATCAGCCAGTTTCATTCAAAGTTCAACATTGCAATCGCTTTCTAAGCATCCAAGGAGCAAACACAACCCTTTTCTACAAGGCGCACGTACCAGATCAAGCAGATCCATCACCGCCGGTTGAGGTATAAAACTTAAACTCAAACTATTTGTTTTTAAGCGTTTTCAAAGCCATGTAATAATCTATTTATGCTCTAATGTGTGTTTGGAATGAATCTGGATGGTTAGCATGAAGAATGCACATGCGGATAGTGAGATGCCATTGTTAGGGCATCCACTGAACTTGTATTTGAACCTCTCTTTCCACTAACCTTTTTCCCTTTCTGAATCCAGATTTAAGTTAAGGAGAAAGTTTTAAGCAAGATAGCCTTTTCTTTCTTTTTTTTCGATTTGAGGAATTTTTGCAGGGTGACCGCCGGAGGAGGCGGTGGTTTCCACCACCACCAACCGATCTGACTTTTACTGGGCGGTCAAGGGCTCACGTGGAAATTAAGGACCATCTGATTCGCCCATTCAAATACTATTGGGCTCACTCATGCGCGCGTTTTGTGTTATCATATTTTAATGTTATTGTTTATTATATAATTATTTACGACAAATGGAATGACAAATAATACACATGGCTCAGTTGGTAAGGAGAAGGACTGACATAGTGAGGGGCATGGGTTTAATCCCTTCCTCTTGTGTTTTTTTTCTTATTTTCTGATTCTTGCAGATCCAGTGTAGCACACATCACGCGTCAACCACGCACCTCCTCAACCATCACCACCGATCATGCTCAGATCCAGATCCAATAGTCCATATCTAACTTCCATGCAGCACCCTCAAGGGCCTCCCATGCTGGATAAAGCGCTCTCCTTATTGGGCCTAACAGATTTCAATCAGGACCCCCCAAATTGCTTCAAATAAGGCCCAATTCTTTTTCTCTTTTTTATTTTTCTTCTATTCTTTTAATTATTTGTCTTTTGAATTTTAATTAAACTAAAATATTAATTTAGGTTAATTAATTAGGTTTAGTTTTAATCACTTTTTAATTAATTAGCTAATTAATTTTCTAATTAAAATTAATTAGATTTTAGGGTTTTTTTTAAAAATTAATTATTACTAAAATTAATTAGTTTTCTTAGGTTTTTTTATAAATTCATGACAAACCATTTTTTCGTAAAAATACCAAAAAAAAACTTTTCTTTTCTATTTTGTATATATTTTTAGATCGACTGTACAGACGTATTTTTTTTATTATTTCTCGCATTTCTTTTCATTATTATTGTAACTGTTTCTTGGGATGTAATAGTAATTAGGGTTTACTTTCTCGTATTTTTTTCTACTTTTGTAACTCTCCCAAAGCGATGTAATAGGTTTAGGTTTATTTTCCGCTTTTACTTTTTGCACATTTACTGCTTTTTATTTTTGATATATTACTATTAGTAATCAGGTCTTGTATGGAAAGACTAAAAACAAACGATATCAAACCCTAATTTTAAGATAAGAATAACTGAAATACAACACACATCTCACACTCGCACCTCTAGGGTAACCTCCCTTGTTGCCTTTTGGAAAAATAGTCATGTCCCTCGAACGTAGGGATGCTTTAGCAAAGTCCTTCGAAAACGAAGATCATAGTCCCTCGATGTCCCTTTCGATTTTGCCTTCGGTAAATTATCTATTCCCTTAACAAAAGTTGCTAAAGCTTCCCTTACAAGTTGCCTCCGATGACTGTACGATTACCCACGCATGTCCCTTCACATCCAACGATAGGGATTCCTACTAACTAATGGTAGGATAACACTATCCAAAGGAGGAGGAAAAGTACAATAAACACCTTGAGTAGGTATACTGTTGTACCCCAAAATTTGCTCTCTCATTTTTCTCAATACATACTCCTAGAGGTCCTCAATTGGCTCATGTTTGCCCAAGAGTTGACCAGACCAACTCTCTCCTAAGGTAGTGTGTCTCAAATTAGGGTTTCCATTCTCATCAAAATAAGTGGACTCAAAAGACCTCATATTCTCTCCATGGTCTTAATATTTTCTTAAGACCCTACATGTCAAGTTTCATGCCTTGCACAAGAAGTTTGCTCAGTCAATTGCTCAGATGCTTGAGGATCGACTGTATTAGGTCAAAAGTCAACTATGGCCCAGATATAGTCAAACCTCAAGATTTATGGTAAAAATCCACATTTTTAAGTGACTTTCATCATTTGATCAAGGGTTGATCATGATTCCTCAAGGAATAGTCCAAATTCATCAAAACCCAAAAGTTGCTAAATTAGGGTTTCTCAAGAAAAGTCAACCAAACTTTGACCAAGCATAACTTCCACATGCTTTATCAGAAATTTTCCATCCAAAGATAATTTTGAATAGGATGCAATTCCCTACAACTCATATTCATCCCACAAGTTCAAAATATGCACCCACAAAAAGATATGAATTTCCACATTATGGGTCCTTTGGAAAAGTCAACAAAAACACCTTTTGGGTCAAAGCTTCTTACATGAATATGGAAGACTCAATTGAGATGAGACAAAAATCATTGCATAGGGGACATCCTAGGATTTCTAAAAAGTCCAAGAACACCTCTCTAGGGTTAAAATTGGAGAAGATATGCCTTGTCAAAGTTGACCTTTTTTGCAAAATTGCCAAAAGTCAAATATGCTCAAAAATGCATTTTTTGCCAAATGGGCCTAACTTTTTATGCTTGCACCTCACTTATAATATGGTCCACGATCCAAATATTCACCCACACATTATTTGCTTCATTTTTCAATTTATTTTGATTTTTTATTAATTAAAAATTGAATTAAATCAAATAATTGGTGAATAATAGCAAAGATATGATTACATTTGATTTTTTTGATAGGCTTGCAATCAAAATATGCCGAGATATCAAAACCAAAATGAATCAAGCATAATTGGTACAAGAAAGGGATGATTCGGCTCAAAATAGCAAGTTTACATATGGCATGGAAATCAAATCAAATCTTCCATAATTGCAAAGATTCAAGCCAAGTTTATAACCCTAATTTATTCTGAGATATATAGGGAACATGTACAAGGCATGAGAAAAGGGGTTGCAGTCGTAGAAGAGAAAGAACAAACTCAAAAAAGTGGACAAAAAGTGTGACTCGGTTTTCACTCCACAGGGCCTTTTAGAGCAATTCAAAGCCAGCAGTCATATCCTGGAGCATCCCTGAAGCCAGCTGGATCATTTGCAAGACTTATCTCGCCCAAAAACGCACGCAATCACTCCCACGGTTTTCCTTATTTTTTGAAAACAATTACATCAATTCCTACATTGTTAGCATATTCGATTGACATATTTGTAATCCTTATCATGTTTGTAAGCTGATTGAATAGTTTAATTGCATTTTTGAAGCCTATATATGTACTTGCCATTGTTAGGGTTTCCACATGTGTTTTGGGGATTTTGAATACAGGAACAATTAGCCTAAATGAAGGACACCATGATGATCAGAGGCCAAATTCGGTTGATCCATGGTCTTTAATGTTATTTATCTTGCGTTGTGTTGATTTTTGAAATTCACAGAATTGTAGTTACAGACACTGTCCGTAGGTATAAGTCATCTGCCTAACACGACGGTTCCCTGGAGAAGACGATGGCGTGGCACTCATCCATTCGCCCATTTGAAAATTCGCGCGCGTGGGATTCAGTTATTTGCTTTCTTTATATTTTATTTTGTTTTCACTATGCTAACAACAAGTCACAATAGCGCAGCTGGCAAGGGAGTTTAGTGGTAAGCATAAGGACCTGGGTTCGATCCCAGGTCCTAACAACGCATATTTTCTTATTTTCTGTTCACAGATCGTGTGCAATTCTCATCCAAAGGCCTACCGTGCGTTTCTAGTGGTCAGCCAGTGGATCTATCATTCATCCAGATGTACGCTCCAGTAAGGAGGGACCAGAATGCACCCTCAAGTCAACGCCACGGGAAATCAAGCGCTGATCGGGCTTAAAGGGCTATTGGGCCTGAAAATCCAGAAATACACCCCCCATTCAGCATAACACAGGCCTATTTCTTCCTTTTTTTTTCTATTTTTCTTATTTTTAATTCTTTTATTATTTTCCTTAATTATTTTAATTAACATCAACAAATCTTTTTTTATTTAATCAAAAATCACAAAAAATCACAAAAATTATTTTTCTCATGAAATACTTATTTCTTTAATTAATTTAATTAGAAACTAGGATAATTTAATTATTTTTTGTAAATAAAACTAATTAGAAATTAGGTTTTAAGTTTGTAATTAAATTGTTTTTTTCTCAAATAAAAACCACAAAAAATACATAAAATCTTTTTTTATAAAATATGTTATTTTCTTGAATTATTTAATTTAGTTTAAATTAGGTTAATTTCAATTTCTTTTATAATTAAAAATAATTAGAATTAGGGTTTTAGTTGTACATAACCTAATTAAGTCTTTTCCCAAAAATAGTTTAAATATTTTTCAATTAGATTTTTAGGGTTTTCAATTTCTTCTCGCATTTAATTTTCCGTGCGCATTTTAGTTCGTTTTATTATTATTTTAACTGTTTTGAGGTTGTAATAGTAATTAGCGTTTTAAACTTCCGCATTTTTATTTTTCGGTCAAGATAATTATGTAACTGTCAAAGCCTTGTAATAGCTAGGTTTATTTTTCGCACTTTAAATTCCTGCAAATATTTAACTGTTAGATGCATGCTAATAGGATTGTATGGCAAGAATATCTTGAAATTAAAACGGTAGATCACCTAATGTGCAAAGATTAAATAACTGAAAAAATTCACGTGCACATGTTCACTCCTATGGTTTACCTCACTTCGGTTGCCTTCAGTAAAACATTCATTAAGCATAGGAGATTTTAGTGGTTGCCCTCCAGTCTAAAAGATTAAAATGTCCCATTCAAATGTTGCCTCGGAAATGTTTCCCCAGAAATGTTGCCTCGGAAAAATCTTAAGACTCTAGGGTTACTACTAAAGTTTTCTAACTGTTGCTTTAGTGATTGTACTTGTCCCTTTCGAATGTCCCTTACAACTCCAACGATGGTGCTACCTACTCTTTAATAGTGGGATAGCGTTGTCTAAAGAAACGAGAATGAACAATATTTTTTTCGAGTAGGTAGAAAACTCTTAAGTACTTGCTCAAAAAAAAAACTTTTTGCGCAAACACTTTTCAAAAACAGCTTTCAAAATAACTTCGTCACACCCTTGAAGACAGATACAAGGGTTATCACGAAGCAAACAAAACTTTTCAAAACAAGCACATTCAAACAAAAGCAAGTGATCTAGCAAGTAACTAAGAGCCCATGGAAAACCACAGATAGAAAGGGTGCTAACACCTTCCCTTTCTATAATCTACCCCCCATACTCAGAAACATCTCGAAAAAAGGTTTTTTCTGTTCTTTTTCCTTTTCCTTTGTTGGATAAAATAAAAGTCGATGGCGACTCTTGCTTACCGCAACATTTGCAAACAAAAAACAAAAACCAGTATTAACAGTCGGTGCTGCCACCGTATCACATAGACCATTGTTAATCGCTTGCTCACAAACATTTCAAAACAAAAACATCTTTCATAAACGCGTTTCAAAAATATTTTCAAACAAACACTTTGTACGTGTTCTCGAAGACAGATACGAGAATCATTACAAAGTTGCCTCATATTGGCAATTTTCAAAATATTTTTTCAAACACAAGACACAAAGCAATTTTCAAAACAAAGTGAACTATCGATTAAGAGCCCGTTGATAACTACAGATGAAAAGGGTGCTAACACCTTCCCTTTTCATAACCTACCCCCTAAGTCAAAATCTCAAAGATTTTTCCTGTTCTTTTCACCCTTTCCTTATTGGATAAAAGAAAAGTCAGTGGCGACTCTAGCTATCCACAAAATTTGCGATAAAATGCAAAACAAGTCAATTCTCCCACCGTATCATAGAACTGGAGACTCTGCTGGGGAGAACTTATAAGAGGGGTTACCTTAGAGTTAGATTATTTTATCTGCTTTGTTTGAATGGCTTGCTTTATCTTTAATGGGTTGCTCGGGTTTGTTTTTTGCAAAGATCCTATAGTTGGATCTGGGGGTACCCTTAGGTATATAGCTATAGATCATGAAAATTGTACGGTGAAGAGCAATATGGTTGAAGTGATGGCTACGTTAGTGAGACACATTGGTTTGTACTGGTGTTCCTTGAGTCAGTCGAGGATAACACTAGGTTGTCGCGTGGTGTCATAAGCATTAACTGACCTTTAGCGCCTTAATTGACCTAACTTAGCAATTATAAGGTAGTGAGATGGTCGGCTTTGGTGCAGTCCAAAGTTGGTTGATACTCGATGCTACACTCATTGAGATTCGACTCTCGGGATATTTTGGTGCAAGTTAGTTGCACTGCTGAAACAAGGCAAGTAAAAAAGATAGATGATATGAGACTCCTAGAACCTGGTTATTATTCTTAGGATAGGTTGAGCAAACTGAACTTCAAGAGGGTACTTACCTACAAACCCCATGCAAGCCTTAAACCTAAATATCTTGTGTGCTTTGTTTATGTTCGTTATCTGTTCAGACATGAAATCATGACATCATACCATAGCATTTTTTAGACCATTTCAAGGATCTCAAGGGCCTGTGATGCAGGTTTATCAGGAACCAGACGTCTAGCAAAGGGCAAGGGGATTTATTTTCCTATAACCAGATGCCATCAAAGACTAAAGTGTGTTCTTTTGAGTCAAAGGCTAGGACCCACTTGACATGGTGAGCTTGATTCTCATAGAAGGACGTTTAAAGACGCAAAGTTCTTCAGCTGAAGCTGCAGCCAGACTCAACTTCTAACATTTCCTTTTGTTTACCCTTCAAGATCCTTGAAAACATTGCATCCACATATCATGCATGTCATTACATAACAGGTTTTTCCCAAGACAAGCTTTCTCATCTTCTTGTTGTTTATTTCAGTAAAAGATGACTCTTGAACAAACCGTAAAAGACCTTCAAGATCAAAACACCTAATTCCAAGAGACGCTCTTAAACTTATCCAAGGGGCAGCAAGAACTGATGGCCCTCATATCCAAGAAGAAAAATACTAGGAAATCGGCTGGTGTCCTTAACATGGGAAGAAGGTTTAAAGGTCCTCCTAAACAAGCTCAGAGTTGTGATATTCCCTCTGATGAAGATGACAATCAGGGTGAAGAAGAAAAGAGTGTAGAGGTTGAGAGAGGTAGCAACCTTGGTGTTGGCCAAGATTCTGATGAAGATTACTCTGCTGAAGAGTACCCTCCCGCTGATGACAAATACAAACAGTCATAAAGATCTCCTTAATGCTATGGAAATCCAGAAAGTGCCTGGATTGGACTTTGAAGAGCTGGGTCTTATCTCGGGGGTTGTCATCCCTCATAAATTCAAGGTCCCTGCTTTTGCCAAATATGATGGTATTTCTTGTCCTAAACTTCATATGAGGTCTTATTTCCGAAAGATCCAACCCCATACTGCTGTCAAAAAGTTATGGGTTCACTTCTTTCAAGAGAGCTTATCTGGGACACAACTAGAATGGTTCTATCAGTTGGAAGGAACCTGTATACGTACTTGGGAAGACTTGGTTGCTTCCATTTATAAGAAATATCAATAAAATTCTGAACTTGCACTAACTCGTGTGCAACTACAAAGTATGACTATAGGCTCGAGTGAAGGGTTTAAAGAATATGCCCAGAAATGGAGAGATCTGGATGGAAGAGTTCAACCTCCTTTGTCTGATAGGGAGTTAGTTGATATGTTCATGGGCACGTTGACAGGGCCTTTCTTTAATCATCTGATAGGATATTCTTTATCTGGTTTTACCAAATTGATATTAACAGGTGAGCGTGTCGAAAGTGGTATTCAAAGCGGAAAGATTCAGGTGGCTGCATCTTCAAGTACTGTAAAGAAGACATTCAGCGGTAAGAAGGAAACAAATATTGTGTATGGCTAGAAGGGTCGTACTAGATCACAATCCATCTGTAGGAGCTGTGTTAATTTCTAATCCTGCACCTGTTCAACAAGATCAGCAAAACAATCAGCATAGGTCAGATGCACCTAGAAGACAGTTTACAAAGATCAACATGCAGTTGTCTCAAGCATTACAACACTTATTGAAAGCAGAGCTGATTACACTGAGGGATCCTCCTCAGAATCCCAACACCTCCTCCCCTCATTATAATCCTAATATGAAATGTGCCTACCATTCCAATAGCCTCGGGCACGACAGCAATAATTATTGGGCTTTAAAGAACAACATTCAAGACATGATTGACAACAAAGAAATTAAGTTCGATCCTCCTGAGGCACCTATTGTGATTACTACACTGATGCTCAAGCACGAAAAAGGCATTAGTGCTATTGATGATGTTCTTTATATTTCTACTGTAAGTGATTTTGCTACTCCCCTCCTAATTATCAAGAAGAATATGTTGCAGGCCGGTTTATTTTCGTGTTACGTTGAAAGATGTTACCACTGTGTAGTCCAACCCAATGGCTTCAAGTTGCTGGAAGAAGGTATTCAACGTCTAATGGACAATCACCTAATTCTAGTTGAGAAGATTCCGTCTGTTGAGAATTTGTTACAAGACTTAGAGATAGAAGAGGTATCGGTAATATCTGACATTCCTATCAAGATCACTTCCAAGGGTCCTATAAGGATCACTGCCAAACCCAAAGCTTTTCCTCTGATAATTACCATGGCGTCAAGCAAGAACTATCAACTACTGAACATGAAGACACTGAATTTACTAATTCTAACATTGACAATATTGCTGGGACCAATAAGGTTACTAGAAGTGGAAGGGTTTTCTCTGAAAATTTATCCGAAGACTGTCGCCACACTAATTCGTGTTACTGCTACCGAGTCAACTATTGAGACTCGGGGCAAATATCAAATGACGGAGCCTTCCCAAATGCAAGAACCTAAAGAAGTTACCATTGGTGATACTTCCAGGAAAGAGGTGGATGAGGTATTAAAGATTATCCGAAGAAGTGATTACAAGATCGTCGAACAGTTGGGACAGACCCCCTCTAAGATCTCCATGTTATCCCAGTTACTACGTTTTGAAGCCCATGCACAGACTTTAGTGAAGTTCTTGAAGTCTGCTCACGTGCCACAAGAAGTTTCTGCCGATCAATTTGGAAGTTATGTTGCTAGTCTGACGACTGACAATGGGTTAGGCTTTTTTGATGCTGATTTGACCCCTGAAGTAAAAAACCACAACAAGGCTTTGTATGTATCTATTGAATGCAGGGGCACTACTCTAGCTCATGTATTGGTTGACATGGGTTCCTCGTTGAATGTCCTACCAAAGGGTGCTCTTGACAGACTGGATTGTGAATGGGTTATGCTGAAACCTAGTGATATTATAGTCCGAGCCTTTGACGGGTCAAAGAGGATGGTACACAGATAAGTGGATCTCCCAATTAAAGCGGGTTCACAAGTATTTGATTCTACCTTCTATATAATGGATATCTGTGATCGGTGGGAATGAGAACTGACTGTTTTGGAATGTTGGTTCGCGTTTTGCGTTTGTTTTCGTAAAATGTCGCGGTGAGCAAGAGTCGCCACCGTATTTTATTTTATCCAACAAGGAAAGGAAAAAAGCACATAAAAATTCCTTTTTTGAGATGTTTCTCGGGTTCGGGAGGTAGATTATAGAAAGGGAAGGTATTAGCATCCTTTCTATCCGTGGTTATCCACGGGCTCTTAGGTACTTGCTCATTGTGTTTTCAAAAATTGCTTTTCTTTGTGTTTGTGGGTTTGAAAAAAGTTTTTTTGTTTTGAAAGGGGTGTAAGTGCGAAAAGTTTTTGTTTTGTTTTAAAAGGAGCAAGTACTTAAGAACCATCTACCTACTCAAAAAAGGAATTAAACTGTGTAAATGTCCTTTAGACAATGCTAGCCCACTATTTATGAGTAGGTAGCACCGTCGTTGGAGTTTTCGGGTCAATTCGATTAAGGGACGTGTGGTCACTAAAGCAATGTTAGGACGCCTTAGTGGTAACCCTAATATCTTAGATCATTTTTCCGAGGCAACCGTTTCGAGGAAACTATGATCTTTGGACAAGAGGGCAACCTCTAAAACTTCCTATACTCAATGACCACGTTCGAAGGTAACCAAGTAAGGTGAACCCTAAGAGTGGCACGTGCAAGTGTGTTAGTTCGGTTAATTTTATCTGACCATGTCATGGGTGAGCTATGTTGATTTTAAGTTCATACATTGGATCTTGGCATGCATTCCCTATTATCAAACATCTAACATTGTATAGTTGCGGAAATTAAATTTGCGGAAATTAAATCTAAACTATTACAAGGCGTCGGATATTTACATCGCCAAAAACAAACCCTTTAATTTAAATTGCGGAAAGTAAATAAAAAGCGATAAATAATTAAAGTCCTAATTAAAAGCTATTACATACTGGAAGCAATTACAATATTGGAAATATGGATCACGTGTGAAAATTAAATCGGCGCATTCTTAGGGTTTTGACCCCTTTTTATTATTAAGGAAAAGATTTTTGTCATTTTTTGAATTTATGGAAATAAACTAAATTAATAATTTAATTAAATTAAATAATGAAAATATTTTTTTATTTTTTTTTTATTTTTAAGGAAATAAAACAAAATTGATTAAAAATATTTTTAAAAAAACTAATTCTAAATTAATTTTAATTTATTGCAAAAAAATGTTAAAAGTTAAACCTATTTAAAACTAAATTAATTGATTTATATTTATTTACAAAAATAAAATAATGAAATTAATAATAATAATATTTTTTGTGTTTTCTGATTTTATTAGGAAAATTATTAATCAGTTAATTGACAATAAAATAATAAAACAAGTTAAATAAAAGAAATATAAAAAAAGGGAGAAGAAATAAACCCATAGGGGGTGTTGGGCCCAGACTGGGAGGTTGGATTTGCAATTTGAGGCCCAAAACGTTCAAGCCTGCTTTGACTTTGCCAGTTCCCTATGCGCTTGTTGACTTGGACATATGATAGTCCTTCATTCCTGGCCATTGGATTTGATCTGAAGCTATTTGGCAATCATCTGGATGGAGGCTTATGGTAGGTCACACTCCTGATGCTGCATGGAATTGCCTGAAAATAAAATGCAACAAAGTTTTGGGGGACCTGGGATTCGAACCCAGGTCCCATTGCTCATTGGCCAACGCACCAACCACCCCACCAACGCTTGATAGTTGTTAGGATAATAAACACACAATAATATATTTGAAACAAACAACTATGCCTGAAAATAAAAAAAATATGGCGCGCTGATTTGAACCAGCCAATAGGAAGAGGACGCGTAGTCGTCTTCTTCATAAATCCCTGGTTTTCTTACCTGCAGATTTTTATCCGCAGGAAGATTCGTGGCTTGCTTCCAAAATTCATCCTAGGCCATGTAAATACCAACTAAGACTACCAACGTGTTCGTCTCTCCTCCCTGAACACAACCATGGTCATCGTTTGTCCTAATTATTCCTGTAAAAACAAACCCCAAATGCAAACCTCAAAAACCCTAGATTCGGGCAAGGTGATATAGGCTACAAAAACAAAATTAAATAATGCAGAAATACTCTAAATGAATCGACTAACATGATAGTGTCAAGATTTTGGCAAAAAGATGCAAGATTCAGAGGTTATGAATTCGTGCACAGGGTCGTGTTTAGGATGACTTACAGTGAGTTTGGGGCTGTCTCAGGGCTTGATTATGATTGCTTTAGCTTCGTTGGATGTCAGGCAAGAACACCATGTTGAGCTTTGGCCTCTAATTTGCCTCTAGGGTAGATTTCAGTTTTCAATTTTCCAAGCTTTTTCTCCAATTTGGTTTGGCCGTTTCTGTCATTCATAGGTCGTGTTCTTGATATGCCTCGCTTGTGTGAGTAATAAGGAATGCATTTAGGTTAAACTTTGGGCTTGAATCCATGTGCCTTGATGACTTGAGATTTGATTTGATCTCCATTAACAAAGTTTCCAAAGTTGTACCAAATCCAATATTTTGTTCACAATATTCCTTGGCACGAATTTGATTATGTGTATCATGATCTTTGAAAGCTGTAATGATCAAAAAGATATCATTCCATCAATTTTTGGATTTTATTTGAATTAATATTGATTTAAAATGAATTAATTCAATAAAATTAAATAAAATAGAAAAATTAATGAATGGACATGAAACTGAAGATGGGACACGTGTGTGGTGTGAAAAGACCAAATCAAGTGGAAAAAAGTGGGCCCTTTTGTCAAAAATTGGATTTTTGAGGATAGTTGACTTTTGGCACTTTTGAAAAAATTCCCAACTTCAACGATGCATAACTTCTTCAATTTTGAACTTTTGGCAGTTTTCTTGGACTTTTTAGAAACCATGAGGTGTCCTCTAACCAACCCTTTTGGTCTCATCTCATTTTGATATTCCATGCTCAAGTTATAAGCTTTGGAAAAAATGTGTTTTTGTTGACTTTCAAAAATGACCTATAATGTCTAAACTTGTAACTTTTTGTGAGAGCATTTCTTGATCTTGGAGTGTGAAGATGGATTGTATGAAATTGCATCCTCTTCAAAATGAGCTTTAGATGGGTAAAAGTTGAGTTTACTTTTCCTACAAAACCCTAATTTAGCAACTTTTGAATCTTGATGAATCTTGAGCAATCCTTGATGAATCATGATCAACCTTTTATCAAATGATGAATTATCCTTAAAAATTAGAATGTTGACAAAAAATCTTGAGGTTTGATTATTTGTAGGTCACAGTTGACTTTTGCCTTAGCATAGTCGATTCTTGGGCCTCTTGAGCAATTGACTGACCAAACTTCCTCTGCAAGGCTTGAAATTTGACATGGATGAACTTGAGAACATATTAGGAAATTGGGGAGCACTTGAGGTCATTTGGATGTAAGGACCTTGGTGCAACACAAAACCCTAATTTGAGATTGACTGCCTTAGGAGGTGATTTGACTGTCCAACTCTTGAGCAATCTTGAGCCACTTTGAGATCTTTCTTGAAATGTCTTGAGAAATATGGGAGGGAAAATTTTGGGGTACAACAATATCTTACCGGCCTATTCCTATCTACTAGGATGCCCCTGGATTCATGTGGCAGGCGTTGTTACTTCGACCTTACGCCAAAAGCTGAAGTATCCTGTGAAAGGAAAGGTTGTTATAGTATGCGGCGAAGATGAGTATATGGTGAGTCACTTAAACTCATTCAGTTATGTTGAGATGGACGGAGAATTCATTGAAACTCCCTACCTGACTTTTGAAGTTGTCCCTCCTACCACTACTGAAGACGTTTATGCTATTCCCAAGGCTACCAGATTTCCACCCAGAATGGCTTATTTGAAGGATGATAGAGCTGTAGTATAAGAAGGTGGTTGTACTACGTTGGGTCAGCTCCCTAACATTCTATATAAATCTGAAAAATTTGGTTTGGGTTTTACTGCAGAGGCTCAGAGGGATGTTCATCATGCTCGTGCTGGAAGACTACCATTCCACGTCTGTAACAATGGAGTCAATGCTATAGAAGATGCTAACAATGACTACGACCTAGACAGCTGGATTTTTCCCACCATCGGCAATGGGCTCAACAACTGGAAGACTGGAGACCTTATCTCAATCTCCTTTAGTCAGGAGTAAATTCTATTTTCTATTTTATTGCTTTACAAGTTTGGTTATGTAATTTTTTAAACAATGACTTTAAGCCTTGTGCCTTACCTGGGGCACAATGGTCCATTTGTTAAGGGTTGTCATTTCATTCGCATATTTTCATTTAATAAAGCATTGGATGTCTTGCATTCAAATTTTGCGCTCTTTGTCTTTCTATTTACTTTATTATACTTTTAAAATAGCTATGTGTTCTCTCACACACAATAAATTGCAGATCCACATAAACTCTGGATCCCGTTGATAACGACTCTGCTATTTCCACTTATGACTTTGAAAATCCAATCTACCAAGCCGAGGACGAAGGTGAGGAATATTGTGAAATACCTGGAGAACTTGCCAGACTGTTAGTGCAAGAGGAAAAGGATATACAACCACATGAAGAGCCAATCGAGGTTGTAAACTTAGGTACTAAAGAAGACATGAAAGAAGTCAAGATAGGTGCCAACCTAGAAGACAATGTCAAGAACAGATTAATCCAGATGCTGCATGAATATGTTGAGATCTTTGCTTGGTCCTACGAGGACATGCCGGGGCTCGATACTGATATTGTGGTTCACCGTCTACCAATGAAAGAGAGTTGTTCTCCAATAAAATAGAAGGTTCGTCGCATGTGTCTTGAGATGTCAGAGAAGATCAAGGATGAGGTTATGAAACAATTCAACGCAGGTTTATTGGCTGTTACATCATATCCTCAATGGGTTGTGTAATACGGTGGGAGAATTGACTTGGTTTTGTGTTTTATCGCAAATATGCGGATAGTAAGAGTCACCACCGACTTTTCTTTTATCCAATAATGAAAGGGTGAAAAGAACAGGAAATACCTTGAGATTATTGAGTTTGGAGGGTAGGTTATGAAAATGGAAAGTGTTAGCACCCTTTTCATCCGTAGTTATATACGGGCTCTTAATCGTGTAAAATCAAGATTCACAAATAAGCTTTTGTTTTGATGAAGACAAACCATGGCTAACAAAGAAGGCAAATATTTATGATCAAGCATCTAAGCATCCAAGGATAATATCTTCATTCAAAGCTCTCAACAACTTTAAAGGTATAATAATATTATCTACTTTTATCTTAAGATATAGATGCTCAAAAATGAAAAAGAAATGTTTAAGAATCATTACTCAAGCTTTTCGAAGATAAAATTTCATTTTTCTTCTGCATGCAATCGATTTACATCTTAGTGCAATCGATTGCACTCTTCAAAATTCCAGATGTTTTGCTTTTGTTTCTATGTGCAATCGATTTACATTACCTACGCAATCGATTGCATACTTAAATTTTTCAAAATGTTTGCTTCTGTTTCTCATGCAATCGATTTACATTGCAAGTGCAATCGATTGCACTCAGTTACTTTTTGCTACTGACTTTGCATGCAATCGATTACATTGTTAGTGAAATCGATTGCACTCTTAAAGATTTTGAAAAAATAGCTGTTAAAAACCTTGTGCAATCAATTGCATACTGCACAAATTTGAAAAATAACAGCTTTGTTCATGCCTTTTCATTACATCTTTTCACTCAAACTTGGCATTTGTTCATGATACATTTCCAGATCTTCATGATGTTTCAAAAGGGTGTTATGAACATATAAATATTCAATTTCAAATCCAGATCTAATACCTTCTTTCAATAAATATTTTCTGAAATTTCAAAATACAAACTCAAGCATTCTTCATTTTCATGCATAAGTTTTCTGCACATTTTCATACATTAACAAACAGAAAACTTTGAGCAAATATATATTGAGTCTTTGTACAATATTATTATTGCAAGAAGAAGATTATACATTGTCAAATCACTCTAAGTGATCAATATTACTCTAGTCACTCAAACTCATAAATTGATATTTACTTACTTAATTTCCAGGATTGTTGGAATTAAGTTTAAGTGTTTTTGTTGAAATCTTGTCATTCCAAGTTGTTGGATACAAGTGTAGTTACATTGAGAGGATTGTTCTTATAGGTAACTTAGTGAAAATCTAAGATGATTGTTCTTGGTCCAAGAGGATTGTTCTTGGTTGTTTGGTAGTTCTTGTTGAAGTTTGCCACAATAAGGAAATCTCTTTCATGTTGAAAGGGGACTGGAGTACTCTCGGACTGTGAGGGGAACTAGGATATATCGCCCGTGTCTCTTTATTTTTCTGTATTTTAAAAATTTCCTAAACTCACTTATAACCAGAAAAATAAGAACCATCATCACTAAAAACCAGAATTTTTAAAGTACCTAATCCCCCCCCTCTTAGGCGCACTTCGTACTTACAATTGGTATCAGAGCAGGTTATAAGTAACCTGCTCCTAAAAGATCTGAATGGCTTCCGCAAATCATAATCCCGTTTTCAGAGATGGTGGTAGTAACAACAAGCCTCCTCTATTTTGTGGTGAATATTTTGACTTCTGGAAAATACGCATGAAGGCACATCTGGAAGCACAAGGAGAAGAAATATGGGATGCCGTCGAAAATGGTCCATTTAACCCTATAACGGTTATCGATGGTGTTGGCTCATCAAAGCCTAAGACTGCATGGGACGATGATGATAAGAAGAAAGTTCTCTATGACAAAAAGGCAATAAACCTTCTTCAAGGTGCACTTAGTATGGACGAATTCTTCCGTGTCTCGGCATGCAAAACAGAAAAAGAAATATGGGATACCTTGGTACAAACTCATGAAGGAACGGTTGAAGTAAAAATATCAAGACTAAATACCTTAAGTCAAGAATATGAATTATTTCAAATGCAGCCCGGAGAAACCATTCTTGACTTACAAAAGAGATTTGTGCACTTGACTAATCATCTAAGTGCTCTTGGTAAAACTTTGACGAATGATGAATTGAATCTGAAAGTACTTAGGTACTTAACTAGGGAACGGAAACCAAAGGTAACGGCAATTTCAGAAAAGAAAAGTCTCTCCAACATGACATCCGCGACATTATTTGGAAAACTTCAAGAATACGAAACGGAACTCGGAAGACTTGAAAAGCATGAAAATCAAGAGAAAAAATCCAAGAATATTGCTTTGAAGATAGACTCCAAGGAAGTTGAAAAGGAAAACAATCTGGAAGAAGATGAAAACTTCATGCTTCTTGTTAAAATGCTTGGTAAGTTATTCGTTAGAAATGACAAACCTTTTTCTCATTCAAAAGGAAAGAAACAATTTCAGAAAAAGGAAGGCTCCACATCAACACAAGAAATCACATGTTATGAATGTGGTAAACAAGGTCATATCAAGCCGGATTGTCCAAAACTCTCCAAGAAAAGTGGCTTCAAAAGCAAGAAGGAATTCAAGAACAAAAAGGCTTATGTCGCATGGGAGGATAATGAAATAAGTTCCTCATCCGATTCCGACAGTGATGAAAGTGCAAATCTAGCATTGATGGCCTCACACCATTCTGATGATGAAGACAATGAGGTTAGTAATGAATTTTCTCTTTTTGATAGTGATGCACAAGGTGCTATAGATGAACTATTGAATGAATGCAAAATTCTGTATAAAACCATTTCATCACAAAAGAAACAAATTTCATCCTTAGAAGAAAAATATGTTTCAATGGAAAAAGATTTCAAAGAAGAAAAACAAAAATCAAGTGATGAACAAAAACAGAATTTTGTATGCAAAAATTGTGATTCACTCTCTTTCCAAATTGTCCAATTAAAAAGAGTCATTTAAAGATATGAAAAAGGCCAAATTGGATTGGAAGGTGTTCTTAGCCAACAAAGATACTCCAATGATAAAAGTGGACTTGGATATTCAAAGTTTTCAAAACCAAGTTCTAACAAAACTGTCTTTGTTAAGGCAAGTGATCAATCTTCCAAAGAGAAAGTGAACAAACCTAAAATAGTTCGTCACTATCCGAAAAAGAAAACATTTCCTAAGAAGAAATCTTATCCTTCTAGATATAGAAGTAAATTTGAACCTACTTGTTTTTATTGTGGTATTAAAGGCCATACAGCTAATGCTTGTTATGTTAGAAACTTCAGTGTGGCAAGGGGGCATTATGTATGGGTAAAGAAAGGCACTAATTATGAAGGACCCAAAGCAACTTTGGTACCTAACAAAACCTAATTTGTTTTGCAGGTATGCTTGAAGACCACATGCAATCTTTGGTATCTTGATAGTGGTTGTTCAAAGCATATGACAGGAGACATAAACCAATTTTCACATCTAGCGCTAAAGGCCAAGGGTTTTGTAACTTATGGAGACAATAATAAGGGAAGAATCCTAGGCAAAGGCAAAGTTGGTGCTCTACCTTTCACATCCATTGAAGATGTTCTTTATGTTGAAGGACTAAAGCACAATCTTCTAAGTATTAGCCAACTTTGTGACAAAGGCTTCAAAATCAAGTTCACCAAGGATGAATGTTTGATAGAAGACGAAGTCACTCATGAGGTTATACTTAAAGGTAAAAGAATAAATAATATATTCATGATTTCCCTTGATGATCCATCTTTGAAGGTTAAATGTCTCATGGCGAACAACGATGATTCATGGCTTTGGCACAAAATAATTGCTCATATTCATATGGAACACTTGAATAAATTAATCAAGCATGATCTTGTCATTGGATTGCCTAAGAGAAATTTCGTCAAAGATAGACTATGCGATGCTTGTCAAAAAGGGAAACAAACTAGATCAACTTTCAAATCTAAGAATGTGGTGTCCACTACAAGGCCACTACAATTGTTACATATGGATCTATTTGGTCCATCGAGAACAAGGAGTTTCGGAGGTAATGTATATGCTTTGGTTATTGTTGACGATTTCTCTAGATATACTTGGACACTCTTTTTAGTGCAGAAAAGTGATGCATTCGAGGCGTTCAAGAAGTATGCTAAACAAATTCAGAATGAGAAGTCTCTAACAATTGCCTCAATAAGAAGTGACCATGGCGGAGAATTCCAAAATGCTCTATTTGAAGAATTATGTGGAGAACATGGAATATCTCACAACTTCTCGGCACCGAGGACTCCACAACAAAATGGAGTGGTTGAAAGAAAGAATAGGTCTCTTGTGGAACTTTCTAGAACAATGCTTAGCGACTCAAACCTTCCAAAATACTTTTGGGCGGATACGGTGAGCACGGCATGTTTTGTTAGCAATAGAGTTAACATTAGACCAATCTTAAAGAAAACTCCATATGAACTTTTCAAAGGGAGAAAACCAAACATTGCTTTCTTTTGTATCTTCGGGTGCAAATGCTTTATCCTAAACAATGACAAAGATAATTTGGGTAAGTTTGATGAGAAATCCGATGAAGGTATATTTCTTGGTTACTAACTCTCTAGTAAAGAATATAGAATATACAACAAAAGAACTTTGACTATTGAAGAATCTATGCATGTTTCTTTTGATGAAACTAACCCCTCCAAGGAGGATAATATTGTTTATGATAATGATGATGAATTTTTAGAAGGTCCTCAAGAAAATTCTTCCAAGGATCAATCCATTCAACTAGAAGAGTCACCTCAACAAGAATAGAATCTCAATGATCTACCAAAAGAATGGAGAACTCATAGAGATCATCCTATTGATAAACTAATTGGTGATATAAGTCAAGGCGTGTCTACAAGATTAAATCTCAAGGATGCTTGCCTCAACATGGCGTTTGTCTCTCAAATTGAACCTTACAAAGTTGATGAAGCTTTAAGCGATGACCAATGGATCATAGCTATGCAAGAAGAATTGAATCAATTTGAAAGGAATCAAGTTTGGGAACTCGTTCCTAGGCCAATCAACAAACACATTATTGGAACAAGATGGGTGTTCAAAAATAAACTTGACGAGAATGGAATAATTGTTCGCAACAAAGTAAGATTGGTAGCACAAGGCTATAATCAAGAAGAAGGAATAGACTTTGAAGAAACTTTCGCTCCAGTTACAAGGTTAGAAGCTATTCGTCTCTTACTTGCCTATGCTTGTTCATTAAATTTTCAGCTTTTCCAAATGGATGTCAAAAGCGCATTCTTGAATGGATATATCATTGAATAAGTATACGTTAAGCAACCCCCGGGTTTTGAAGATTTCAAGAATCCATCTCATGTATTTAAATTGAGAAAATCTCTCTATGGATTGAAACAAGCACCAAGGGCATGGTATGATCATTTAAGCAACTTCTTATGCGAAAAAGGTTTCGAAAAAGGCAAACTTGACAAGACTCTATTTATCAAGAAAATCAAATACGACACTTTGCTAGCACAAGTCTATGTTGATGACATCATCTTCGGCTCTTCAAATAATGAAATGTGTGAAGAATTCTCATCAATGTTGCAATGAGAATTTGAAATGTCCATGATGGGTAAAATGAACTATTTTCTTGGACTTCAAATCAAACAACTAAAAGATGGCATCTTCATCAACCAATCCAAATATTGCAAGGAACTCTTGAAAAGGTTTGACATGGATAACTGTAAGGAAATGTCTACACCAATGGGTTCTGGTTCTTATGTTGATCAAGATGAATCAGGTGTTTCCATCGACATCACTAAATATCGAGGTATGATTGGCTCCTTATTATATTTGACGGCAAGTCGTCCTGACATAATGTTTAGTGTTTGTCTTTGTGCCTGCTTTCAAGCTAACCCAAAGGAATCTCATCTCACGGAGGTAAATAGGATCATGAAGTATCTCAAAGGAACAACAAATGTCGGATTATGGTATCCTAAAGGTAGTGTCTGCAACTTAATTGGTTATTCTGACGCGGATTATGCAGGATGTAAAACAGATAGAAAGAGCACAAGTGGCACTTATCACATTATTGGTAATGCATTAGTATCATGGGCCTGCAAGAAACAAGCATGTGTTGCTCTAAGCACGGCCGAAGCTGAATATATTGCAGCGGGTAGTAGTTGCGCTCAAATTTTGTGGCTAAAACAACAACTTCGTGACTACGGACTCGATCTAGGGTGCATTCCTCTAAGATGCGACAACACCAATGCAATTAACATTACAAAGAATCCCGTCATGCATTCAAGGACTAAACATATAGACATTCGACATCATTTTCTCCATGATCATGTTCTTCAAGGAGATGTCGAGGTAACCTTTGTAGATACTCATAATCAGCTTGCTGATATCTTCACCAAACCTTTGGCAAAAGAACCTTTCTACAAAATTCGTTGAGAGCTCGGCATACTTGATGAACGTGACTTATAAGGTGCATTCTACCCTTGATATATCTTTTATATATGTTTTATACATGCTATATATGAATCTATATTATGCGGTACTTCAATTTTCAAGAAAAATTTGGTTTTGGACAATTTTTGTTGATGCAAATCGATTGCACAAAGAGTGTCAATCAATTGCACAAAGAGTTTTTTCAATTCTGTCCATTCTGTTTCATGTGCAAATCGATTGCACCTTTAATGCAATCGATTGCACTATGTGTATTTTTGCTTAATTTTTTATTCTGTTTGTGTGCAAATCGATTGCACATGGTATGTCAATCGATTGCACGTACTGAAATTAGCTTTTATAACAGAAAATTAATGTTGGTCAGAATTCCTCTCTCATATTCCCAAGCCAATTACACTTTAATTCAAATAACTCATTCCCTATCTACCCAAATCACTTCCAAATCTCAGCTCACAAAATCTTTCTCTCTCTCAAAACCTAAAACCTCCAAAACCCTAAAACTCCATATCCATGGCTTCAAGAACAAAGAGAAAGGCTTCAGTTTCAGATAAAGGGAAAAAGAAGGTTGATTCAACATCCAATCCACTGCTTTCAACTCTCACCGAAGAGCAAGAATCCAGATTTATCAAAGACTTTCAAAGGAAAATTGTATCCAACCCCAAGTATGGAATACTCTCCTCCTTTCCTCAAGAATGTTTTTCCTTTCAGAATGATCTAGCTGCTTATGGTCTGGAATCCTTGATTTCTTCGTACGGTCCATACTACCTGGATTTGGTAAGAATGTTTTTCAGCAATCTAACACCCCAAAAAGGCAAAATGGTCACATATGTGCTGGGCACTCGTATCTCTCTAACTCCTCAGGTTGTTGGTGAGATCTTGCATATTCCTTTCACTGGAAGCTCCCTATATGATCCTGAAAACGAGATATGGGATGGCTATCAGAAAAAGGGATTCTTTTACAGCATTTGGCGGTTAAGTGAAGCTGAATTTCGCGCCAAACGGATTTGTGGTCTTGGCGGAGGAATTCCATCCAGAGACTCCTGGAGTGCAGGTAACCTCCATATAGACGATCGCTTATATCATTATTTTTTGTCTATATACTGTTTCCAAGAGCTAGAAACCATTTCACGGTTACCGACTTCGAGATGCAGCTTATTTATGCAAGGAAGAAAGGAGTAAATGTAAACTGGGCAAGAATGATCATGATGCATATGCTGAGAGTGGATGAAAAGTCTAAATTCCTTCCACATGCTTATTTTGTCACTTTGATTATGGAGGAATTTGGTGTGGATTTTCGTGGTTTTGAAAAGGTGAATATGGATCCTAATCTAAACAAAATTTCAATTAAGAATGTTGATTCAAGAATGGGCGTACATTTTAATCCGGAGACAAAGACCATCACCTACATTGGTGAAGATGTTGTTGGAAATGAAGATAATGACCAATAATTTGAATGCGGTGAAGTCGTGCCTCCTCCTCCTACTGCTCCCTCTGGTCCAAGCAATCAAGAGCTCATGGACTACATGTCTCAACAATTTGCTTCTATGAACACCAACATCAACAATCAATGGAGTGCAATTAATGACTCCACTACAACCCGGATAAATGATTTTCGCTCGGATGTGAACCAACAATTCTCGTACCTTTATTCTCACCTTCATATCCCACCATACGACCCAAATAACCCAGCTTCACCTCCTCCACATTATACAGAACCTCCATTTCAACAACAATTCCCGAACCAAGGCTCATGGTCTTACAACCATCCAGACATGCATCACCCTTAAATGTTCTGGCTGACTGCTTTTTTCTGTTATGTTATTGTCTTGCTATTTCAATGTTTTGTTTGTTCAAATTTCTGTATAACTCTTAAACAATTTGTGTTACTATTTTAAATTCTATAATTTTGTCAATATATTGCACTATTATTATTTGCTTTAGGCATCTTTCCCTTCTTTTTGATAATGTCAAAGGGGGAGAAAGATGTATGGTACTTTATTCTTGTATTTCCTGTGTATTAACTTTCAAGATACTCTCCAATCAAGATGAAGAATTGCAAAGGATTCCAACCCTCTCCTACATATGGGGAGTTTTGCATCTTATGGGGAGAAGCTCTTCCGGAAAGTACATCGCATAAAGCAAGATTTTTTGTCATCACCAAAAAGGGGGAGAATGTAAAATCAAGCTTCACAAATAAGCTTTTGTTTTGATGAAGACAAACCATGGCTAACAAAGAAGGCAAAGATTTATGATCAAGCATCTAAGCATCCAAGGATAATATCTTCATTCAAAGCTCTCAACAACTTTAAAGGTATAATAATATTATCTACTTTGATCTTAAGATATAGATGCTCAAAAATGAAAAAGAAATGTTTAAGAATCATTACTCAAGCTTTTCAAAGATAAAATTTCATTTTTCTTCTGCATGCAATCGATTTACATCTTAGTGCAATCGATTGCACTCTTCAAAATTTCCGATCTTTTGCTTTTGTTTCTATGTGCAATCGATTTACATTACCTATGCAATCGATTGCATACTTAAATTTTTCAAAATTTTTTCTTCTGTTTCTCATGCAATTAATTTACATTGCAAGTGCAATCGATTGCACTCAGTTACTTTTTGCTACTGAATTTGCATGCAATCAATTACATTGTTAGTGCAATCGATTGCACTCTTAAAGATTTTGAAAAAATAGCTGTTAAAAACCTTGTGCAATCGATTTACACCAAGGGTGCAATCGATTGCATACTGCACGAATTTTAAAAATAACAGCTTTGTTCATGCCTTTTCATTACATCTTTTCACTCAAACTTGGCATTTGTCCATGATACATTTCCAGATCTTCATGATGTTTCAAAAGGGTGTTATGAACATATAAATATTCAATTTCAAATCCAGATCTAATACCTTCTTTCAATAAATATTTTCTGAAATTTCAAAATACAAACTCAAGCATTCTTCATTTTCATGCATAAGTTTTCTGCACATTTTCGTACATTAACAAACAGAAAACTTTGAGAAAATATATCTTGAGTCTTTGTACAATATTATTATTGCAAGAATAAGATTATACATTGTCAAATCACTCTAAGTGATCAATATTACTCTAGTCACTCAAACTCACAAATTGATATTTACTTACTTATTTTCCAGGATTGTTGGAATTAAGTTTAAGTGTTTTTGTTGAAATCTTGTCTTTCCAAGTTGTTGGATACAAGTGTAGTTACATTAAGAGGATTGTTCTCATAGGTAACTTAGTGAAAATCCAAGAGGATTGTTCTTGGTCCAAGAGGCTTGTTCTTGGTTGTTTGGTAGTTCTTGTTTAAGTTTGCCACAATAAGGAAATCTCTTTCATGTTGAAAGGGGACTGGAGTAGTCTCGGACTGTGAGGGGAACCAGGATATATCGCCCGTGTCTCTTTATTTTTCTGCATTTTTAAGCTTTCCTAAACTCACTTATAACCAGAAAAATAAGAACCATCATCACTAAAAACCATAATTTTTAAAGTACCTAATTCACCCCCCCCCCCCCCCTCTTAGGCGCACTTCGTACTTACAAATCGCTTAGCTCACTTTGTTTTAAAAATTTCTTTGTTTTGTGCATGTTTGAAAATATTTTTAAAATGCCAATAGTGAGGCAAGACTTTGTAATGATTCTCGTTTCTGTTTTTGAGAATACGTACAAAGTGCTTGTTTGAAAATATTTTGAGAAAGTGTTTGTGAAAAGATGTTTTGTTTTGAAATGTTCGTGAGCAAACAATTATGGGCGATCTACCTACTCAAAGTATTTCTTGTAATTTTCCTCCTCTTTTAGATAGTGTTATCCTACCATTAGTTAGTGAGAAGCCCTATCATTGGATGTGAAGGGACATGTGTGGATCATCGTACAGTCATGGAAAGCAACTCGTAGGGGTACTTTAGCAATTTCATAAGGGACTAAATTTTTTACCGAAGGCAACATTGAAAAGGTCATCGAGGGACTACAATCTTTGTTTTCAAGGGACAGTGCTAATGCGTCCCCATTTTCTAGGGACATGAATGTGTTTCCGAGGCAACAGGGGAGGTTACCCTAGAGGTGCAAGTGTGCGAAGTGATTTGTTTTCAGTTATTTTTAATCTTGAAATTAGGGTTAGCTACTATTTTTTTAATCTTGCAATACAATCATAATTACTAACAGTAACAGTAAAATAGTGCGGAAAGTAAATACGGAAAATAAATGATGGAAAGTAAACCTAAGACTATTACACGTCTTCGAGAGAGATACATAATAGAGATGCGGAATAGTAAACCCTAATTACTATTATAAACCATAGGAAGTTATAAATAATGATGAAAAGAAATGCAAGAAATAGAAAAACGTCTCCAATAGCACATTTAACCTAAAAATTTGAATCGGAGGAAACATGAGTCTTTTTGTTGTTTTTTATTAAAAAAAAGGATATTTATGATTAATTAATTAAAACCCTAATTAATCTTGATTAAGAAAGAAATTATTAATTAAAATAAAACCTAAAAAAACCTTAATTAATTTTGAAAAAAAGAAATTAATTTAATTATTAAAAAAAAGAGTTGATTAGTTAAATTAATTAAAAAATGATGAAAGCCCTAAAAGTATAAATCAATTTTAATTAATTAAACTAATTATATTATATAAAAAAAGTAAATATATAAATAATAGAAATTGGGCTTGAAATAGCAACCAGGGGGTGCAGAATTGCTATGGAGATCTAGGCCCAGCTAGTACCAGCGCCTGATCTAGTGTGGTGGCCGAAAAGGGTGTATTGTAGGTTGCGCCTCTGGGAGCGTTAGGTATGGATCCGAGGGCTGCAAGACTGAGGGTGCCTGGTTTATATACGAGGACGCACTGCATACGACCTGCAAAAATCAGAAGAAAAAATATGAAAACGACCAAAAGGCAGGGATCGAACGGTTGCAAAACTTGAGGTTGCCCGGTTGATGTACGAGGACACACTGCATACGACCTGCAAAAATATAAAAAAAAACATGAAAATAACCAAAAGGCAGGGATCGAACCCACATCTTGGTATAATAGTGACTTAGCGCGCGTATTTCAACCGTTGGGGAAGTAATACATCCGTTGATTTATATGAAACGAATAAAAAAATATTAAACAAAAATGCTTAGACCAGAGAGGCGCAGGATCCCTAGCTCCGGTCATATTCTCCGGTGAGAGAATTTCTTTTTCCTGCAAAATAACACATATTAAAGATCCAGGGGGACTCTACCCCCTCAAATCAGGCCCTGCGAATCCAATGGGATGGTTCTTTTGGACTGAATCGCACTATATTTTGAGCTATGGTGAAAACAACACGGATCTGTACAAATTTGGTGATTCATGATTTGGCCAGCATGGGACCTCCACAATAAATTTTCCTGCCCTTTTGAACCTCAAAAACACATAAAAGACATTAGTAGATATTAAAATGCAGTGAAAAACAAGAACACAAAATTCATGCAATGATGGAATCTTGATGCATGCTTGAACGTTTCTGGCCGTTTGGGTCATTGTAAAGGATCTTCTCTTACCTTCTGATCCTCCTGAAATGAATAGGATGGTTAGTTTGTATTGAAAACGGTGGCAACTTTGTTTTGCAAGTTGCCCTAGGTTTGAAATTTTTTTGATTTTTTAGAGGCTTCTTGGACAAGGTTTTTCGTGGTCTTCGTGTCTGATTTGAGGAGAATATATAGAGAAGAATTAACTCAAAAGGTTGGGCTTGGACTCTTGTAATAAGTCTTTGTTTTATTTTATTTTATTTTGACTTTTAATTAAATAAAAATCAAAAATAAAATATAATAAACCAAAGAGAGGTTATGAACAAGTCTTGAGGTGCATAAGGAGTATAGTACATGCTTGGACTCTGAACCAACAGCCCAATAGCCCAAAAAATCAAGTTTGCTTAATTTGAACTTCATGCATTTGCTCAAAATTTCCCAACTTGCATTGATCATAACTCTCTCAATTGTTTTCATTTAAAGTTGATCTTGGACTTTTTGGAAATCTCAAGATGTCCTCTACAATCTCTCTTTTGATAATATTTGCATTTGGAGAATTTATTTTGATGCAAGTTGCCTTTACATAAAGTGTATTTTTGTTGACTTTTGAAATGACCTATAATATATTGGCCCATATCTCTCAAATAAAGTATTTTTTGGACTTGATCTTAGAGAGACAAAGTTGCAGAGAATTGAATTTCCTTCAAAATGAGCTTTGGTTGGGGAAGATATGATGAAGCATGTGAAAGTTATGCTTGGTCATAATTCAGTTGACTTCTCCTAAGGAAAACCCTAATTTGGCAACTTTTGACTTTTGATGATTTTGAGAGTCTTATTGATGAATCATGATCAAACCTTAATAAAATAATGAATATGACTTAAAAATGTTGATGTTGACCAAAAATCTTGAAGTTTTACTATATGTTGACCACAATTGACTTTTTACCCAATACAATTGATTTTAGTCATCTGAGCAATTGATTGAGCAAACTTATGATGCAAGGCATGAAACTTAGTATGGGAATTCTTGGAGACATATAAGAACCCATGAATTCCATTTGAGGCCTTAGAAACCCAATATTCCATAATAAAAAAGAAACCCCAGTTGTAAGTCCATTGCTTAGGAGGGGAATTTGTTTGATCAATTCTTGAGCAACCTTGAGCATTTGAGAACCCCAGGAGAATGTATTAAAGAAAAATGGAGGGAAAATTTTTGGGTACAACATGTTTTGAATCTATTGGTTGACTATGGAAACTGATTGCCATCACCATTCAAGAACTTGTCATAAATGCCAAATCTATGCTGACAAAGTACACTTGCCTCCAGTACCCCTGAATGTCCTAACTGCTCCTTGGCCATTTGCAATGTGGGGCATTGATATGATTGGAGAAATTAAGCCTACTACTTCTAACGGACATTGTTTCATCCTAGTAGCTATTGATTACTTCACGAAGAGGGTTGAAGCATCCTCATTTGCCTCCGTTACCAAGAACGTCGTTGCCCAATTCATCAAGCATAACCTTATCTGTCGATATGGCATCCCTGAAAGAATTATCACAAACAATGGTACCAATATCAATAATATTATGATCATGGAACTTTGCATGCAGTTCAAGATCAAACACTGTAATTCTTATCCATATCGATCGAAGATGAATGGCACAGTGGAAGCCACCAATAAGAACATTAAGAAGATTATACAGAAGATGACAATGACGTATAAAGATTGGCATGAGATGTTACCTTTCACTCTCCATGGCTATCGCACTTCAGTAAGGACATCGACTGGGGAAACCCCATTCTCTCTAGTCTATGGTATGGAAGCAGTCCTGCCCGTCGAAGTCCAGATTCCTTCTCTAAGGATTATGAAAGACGTCGGCTTAGACGAAGACGAGTGGGTTCATACTAGACTGGACCAGATGAATTTGATTTACGAGAAAAGGCTTGCGGCTGTTTGTCATGGTTAGATGTACCAGAAGCGTATGGTCAAAGCCTTCAACAAGAAAGTCAAGCATCAGGTATATCAGGCTGGCGACTTGGTAATAAAGCGTATTATCCTACCACAAGGTAATCCCAGGGGCAAATGGACTCCCACCTATGAAGGGCCATTTGTAATCAAGAAGATATTCTCTAGTGTATGATACTTACCACCATGGACAATGAAGATTTTCCGCACCCTGTGAACGTGGACATAGTAAAAAAATACTACAAATGAAAAAAGAGACCCACTAGGTTGACTGGCCAATGCAAAAATAAGGGCATCCTGGTGAACCAAAAGGGTTCGGGAGAAAATTAGGGATATATATAAAGGTTGTACACCCGACAAGTCGAAAACCTAAAAAAGGTGGCTTGGGCAAAAAAGGGTATCCCGGTTGACTGAAAACCCGAAAGGGCGGTCCAGGAAAAAATTAGGGATTAAAGAGTATGACTATGTCCCGTTGGATCATCTATTTACAACAAGCTTTGTTAACAACGTCAAGTTCAGATGGTACAAATCAATTTAGTCAATTTCTTCCGATAGCAAGGGATGAGATGCTCGAAGACATGGGAGAAATAGCAGAGTTGAAACCCAATGGGGTCGTTTACACATAGCTATATGTTTTGTTTTTACTTTGTACTCTTTTCATTTTACGATGATTTCCTCCTACTAGGATCTTAGTCTCCTTATACAAAACTTCTTGTTTATAGGCAAACTTTCAATACAAGCACAATTTCAAAATTCAAATCTAGTTTTACTTTCTCTGTTTTGTTTGCAAAAAACGTCCAATGACTAAATTGATGAACATATGCATATGAATATGATTACTGTTAACAAATATATGCATAAAAACATGAATAAGCATTTACTAAAGACTCTAGGAATTGAGATAACGTTCAAGTTGTCCATGAATCTCCACAGGAAAATCCCCACAGAACAATCTCCATGGAATTATCTCTACAAAGCTATCTTCACAAGCTCATCCCCAACAGAGATATACTCCCCAGCAAATCCCCTAGCGGATAAAGGAATCTGATCATTTCTCCAGCATATAGTGGAAACTTCCTCAACATAGTTTACGGGAATTTAATTCTCCAGCAGAGTTTATTTCTCCAACACCTTAGAATCCTCGGCAGACTTCTTTTCTCCAGCATGGTTTATTTCCCCAATGAAATTTAATTTCCCAAGCAGAGTTCATTCCTTCGATTATTTCAAATCCCCGATAGATTTCTCTTCTCCAGCAAGGTGTAGTCCAGGTTTCTATACCCAGAAAGTTGCTATGGAATCTGAAGCTCGTCCATATATCATTTAAACTTTGGCCTCCCCAGAAGAGTTAGCATCCATATCGGAAACTCAGTCGTACAACACCTCCGAAGGTTATTCATCTTTTTATCCCAAGTCAGGGCGTATAAGAACTAAATTCCCAGCAGAGTGATGAACGACCAATGTTCCTGAAATCTGCTATCCCCAAGTAGAAGTCAAACGTTCCCAGCGGAGTGTCCTTAATACAGAAAATAGGAATCCCCACCGAATACATTCTAAACAAGATTGGAGATTCATACTCTTCATCCCCAGCAACATTCAGGGATTTATTTTCCCCAACCAAAGATGTCACACGAAATTACCAATGTGCTCCAACGACATCTTACATCCATACATAATTTACAAATATCATAGCATATGCATACGATACGCATATAATATACTCTCTTTGAGAACATCATTACACAACGCATTACATACATCATGACATTACATAAAAGCTAATTTTATCTTTTCAGGTAAAAGTCTACAAACAGATGAACATCATCAACAATTCTCAAACAGGTCAGAGATTAATTCCTAAAACGGGATGGGAAAACTATTTATATGACTAGGTTATAGATTAATTCCTGAAACAAGACGAGGAAACTATCGATACGACCAGACAGTGTGAATTTCTAAAATAGGACGGGTTCGCCAATAGAAAGTAGGTCAAAGATTAACTCCTAAAATAGGACGGGGAAACTACCTATATGACCAGGAAAAGATTAACTACTGAAACAGGACGGGGAAACAATCTTTATAACCAAGCAAAGATTAACTCCCGAAATAGGACAGGGAAACTATCGACATGACCAGGTGGTATGAATTTCCGAAACAGGATGGGTTTACCAACAAAAGCTGATTGTGGATCAATTCCTGAAGCAGGATGGGGCGACTATCTACATAACAAACATTTCCCTCAGAGACTAAATCTGACAAGCAGCTACTTAAGCACCTTCCCCAGAGGTTCATTCTGGAAATCATTCCTTAGACGCAGTCAAACGTAGACTCGTTTTGATACTTCTATCAACAATTACTTTGGATGGCATCTATAAGCCCATCTCCGACGAAATTCCGCCATCTCTCCGAATGGCATATTTAAGCCCATTCAAGAAATATTATCAACCAACGTCGTTACTTCCTGCACATGCGAGTCCAATTTTCTGGGCACTTAGGTGTTCAATCCTCTTCCACCTCCAAGTTACGAATGGCGAACATGCCAATCTAACTCCTCGAGTTTAAGAAGATTGAACATGGGCAGATATTGTACCCCAAAATTTTCCCTCCCATTTCTTCAATACATTCTCCTAGGGTTCTCAAATGCTCAAGGTTGCTAAAGGATTGATCAGACAAATTCTTATCCTAAGCAGTTGACCTACAACTAGGGTTTTGTGTTTCTCAAGTAAGATTGGGTTTTTAAGGTCTCAAGTGGATATAATGGTCTCTTATATGTCTCCAAGAATGATCATACCAAGTTTCATGCCTTCCATCACAAGTTTGCTCAGTCAATGGCTCAGATGACTGAAAATCAACTATATTGGGTAAAAAGTCAACTGTAGTCAACATACAGTCAAACATCAAGATTTTTGGTCAACATAAACATTTTAAAGTCATATTCATCATTTGATCAATGGTTGATCATGATTCATTGAGGAAAACTCTCAAAACATCAAAAGTCAAAAGTTGTCAAATTAGGGTTTTCCTAAGGAGAAGTCAACTAAACTTTGACCAAGCATAACTTTCACATGTTTCATCAGATTTTACTTAAACAAAGCTCATTTTAAATTAAATTCAATTCCATACAACTTTATCTCTCTAAGATCAAGTCCAAAAAATGCTTCATTTGAGAGATATGGGCCAATACATTATAGGTCATTTCAAGAGTCAATAAAAAGACACTTTTTGTCAAGGCAACTTACATCAAGATAAGTTATTCAAATGCAAAAATGGTGAATATATATATATATTATAGAGGACATCTTTATATTTCTAAAAAGTCCAAGATCACCTTCAAATGATAAAAATTGAGATAGTTATGACCAATGCAAGTTGGGAAAGTTTGAGCTAATGCATGAAACTAAAAGTGACCAAACTTGATTTTTTTGGCTAATGGGATTTTGTTTCAAAGACCAAACGTGTTCTACACTTCATATACACTTCAGATCTTACTCATGCACCTCCTTGGGTTTTATTTTTTTATTTTTTATTTTTATTTATTTAATATTCAAAATAAAACAAAATAAAAACAAAGCTTATTACAAGGTCCAAGCCCATAAAAATCTAACCTAATACACTCTATATATATTCAACATGTTCGTGCCAAGAAGATAAGTTTTTGGATAACAAGAAACACTAGGGTTTGAAGGAGAATAGAACCAAAGATATCAAGCCATCAAATCATCATTCTTAGCCAGTTTCATTCAAAGTCCAGCATTGCAATCGCTTTCTAAGCATCCAAGGAGCAAACCCAACCCTTTTCTGCAAGGCGCACGTGCCAAATCAAGCAGATTCACCACTGCTGGTTGAGGTATAAAACTCAAACTTAAACTATTTGTTTTAAGCGTTTTCAAAGCCATGTAATAATCGATTTATGCTCTAATGTGTGTTTGGAATGAATCTGGATGGTTAGCATGAAAAATGCACGTGCGGATAGTAAGATGCCATTGTTAGGGCATCCACTGAACTTTCATTCGAACCTCTCTTTTGACTAACCTTTTGCCCTTTCTGAATCCAGATTTGAGTTTAAGAGAAAATTTTAAAAAAAGGTAGCCTTTTCTTTTTTTCGATTAGAGGAATTTTTGCAGGGTGACCGCCAAAGAAGACGGTGGTTTCCACTAGCTCTGGCCGGTCTGACTTTCATCTGGTGATCAAGGGCTCACATAGCAATTAGGGACCATCTGATTCGCCCATTCAAATACTCATGGGCCCACTCATGTGCCCGTTTTTTCTTATTCGATTTTAATGTTATTGTTTATTATATAATTATTTATTACAAATAATGCACAAGGCTCAATTGGTAAGGAGAAGGACTAGAATAGTGAGGGGCGTGGGTTCAATCCCTGCCTCTTGCATTTTTTTATTATTTTCTGTTTCTTGAAGATCCAGTGTAGCACACATCACGCATCAACCACGCACCTCCTCAACCATCACCATCCGATCACGCTCAGATTCAGATCCAATAGTCCAGATCCGACTTCCACACAACACCCTCAAGGGCCTCCCATACTGGATCAAGCGCTCTCCTTATTGGGCCTAACAGATTTCAATCTGCACCCCCAAATTGCTTCAAATCAGGCCCAATTCTTTTTCTCTTTTATATTTTTCTTCTTTTCTTTTAATTATTTGTTTTTTGAATTTTAATTAAACTAAAATATTAATTTAGGTTAATTAATTAGGTTTAGTTTTAATCACTTTTTTTAATTAATTAACTAATTAATTTTCTAAGTAAAATTAATTAGATTTTAGGTTTTTTTAAAAAAAATTAATTATTACTAAAATTAATTAGTTTTCTTAGGTTTTTTTATAAATTCATCACAAACCATTTTTTCATAAAAATACCAACAAAAAAAACTTTTCTTTTCTAATTTTTATATATTTTTAGATAGACTGTGCAATCGTAATTTTTTTATTATTTCTCACATTTCTTTTCATTATTATTGTAACTGGTTCCTGAGATGTAATAGTAATTAGGGTTTACTTTCTCTTATTTTTTTCTACTTTGTAACTCTCCCAAAGTGATGTAATAGGTTTAGGTTTATTTTCCGCTTTTACTTTATGCATATTTACTGCTTTTTATTTTTGATATATTACTGTTAGTAATTAGGTCTTGTATGGAAAGGCTAAAAACAAACGATAACAAACCCTAATTTTAAGATAAAAATAACTGAAATACAACACACATCACGCACTCACACCTCTAGGGTAACCTCCCTTGTTGCCTTTCAGAAAAACATTCAGGTCCCTCAAACGTATGGGTGTGTGATACGGTGGCAGCACCGACTATTTAATACTGGTTTGCGTTTTGCGCTTTTTATTCGCAAAATCTCGCGGTAAGCAAGAGTCGCCACCGAATTTTATTTCATCCAATCTTGGAAAAGGAAAAAGAACAGAAAAAACCTTTTTTTAAGATATTCTAAGTACGGGGGGTAGATTATAGAAAGGGAAGGTATTAGCACCCTTTCTATCCGTAGTTATCTACGGGATCTTAGGTACTTGCTCATTTTTCAAATTGCTTGTGTGTGTTTGTCTTGAAAATGTTTTACTTTGTGATAACCCTTGTATCAGTCCTCAAGGATGTGACAAAGTTGTTTTGAAAATTTGTTTTGTAAGGTGTTTGTGTGAAAAAAATTTATTCAGCAAGTACTTAAGATTCTACCTACTCGAAAAAAATTGTTTGTTCTCATTTCCTTTAGACAGCGCTATCCTACTACTAAGGAGTAGGTAGCACCGTCGTTGGAGTTTGTAAGGGACATTAGAAAGGGACAAATACAATCACTAAAGCAATAGTTAGAAAACCTTAGTAGTAACCCTAGAGTCTTAAGATTTTTTCGAGGCAACATTTCTGAGGCAACATACGAATGGGACAATTTGATCTCTTTAGACTGGAGGGAAACCACTAAAATCTCCTATGCTTAATGATTGTTTACCGAAGGAAACCGAAGTGAGGTAAACCCTGGGAGTGGATATGTGCACGTGATTTGTTTCAGTTATTTAATCTTTTCATATTAGGTGATCTACCGTTTTAAATTTTGAGCATTCTTTCCATGCAATCCTATTAGCCATGCATCTAGACAGTTAAAGATTCCAGAAATTAAAAGCAGAAAAGTAAATCTAATTATTACAAGGCTTCGGGGAATGGGGATTACATAACCAAAACTTGGGGGGAAATTAAACAGTAAATAAAATCCTAGTTTAAAAGACTATTACAACCTCGGAGAAATTACAAAAATATAATGAAAAGTACGTACGACAAACGTAAATGCGAGAAATTTGGGTTTTGACCCTTGAAAACCAAATTGAATTTAATTAAAGAAATAAAATCATGTTTGTCATTTTTATATAAGGAAATAAAGAATAAATTGCAAAATATCCTAATCACTAATTAAGTTTTAATTATGAAAAATCATTAAATTAATGAAAAAAACAATTAACCTATTTTTGTGTTTTTATTCTGAGAAGGAATTAAAATTAAGAATTAAACCTAATTTCTATTTGATTTTAATTATGAAAAAAAGATTTAAGTTAACCTAATTAAACTAATTAATGCAATTAAATATTTTATGAAAAAAAAAGACTAAACCTAATATTGTTTGTGATTTTCTGATTTTTTATGTTTTGATTAAAAATTATTTTTGGAAAATAAATAAAATAAATAAATAAAAACAATAAAAAGAATTGAAATAAAATAAAAAAGAAAAGATTGGGCCTGTGTGGTAGAATGCAGACTGGGGGGTGCATTGCCAAATTGTTAGGCCCAAATTGGTTGGCCCATGTTCCTTGCGTGTGATCCCATGTGGATTAGCTTTAGAGAGTGCACCATGGGCTGCTGTGGTTGGACGCTGGATCTGGACCAAGGGATGATCCAAAGGGTAGGATTTGTGAGCGTATGATGGACGCATGGAATGGTGATGTACTGAATCTGCAGTAAATTGTTAGGAAAATAATAAAAGTGTGAATTAATAATTAAAAACCTAACTCTGATTAATTTACAAGTTAATTATGAAATAAAATCAATATTGATTAAATCAAAACAACTTTTATGTCAAAAATTATTTTAATTAATTGAAAGCCTAAAACTAATATTTAATGATTTTTTTGTGATTTTATATGTAAATTAAATTAATGATAGAAAACAAATCAAGTGAAAAATAAATAAATGAAAAGGGTTAGAAAAAAAAATAGTCAAAAAAGGGAAAATGCATGGGGTGGGTGATGAACCCATGCCCCTTGTGTCACAGTTAGGCGCCTCATCCACCAAGCCAAGCTATTGTTTGTGATTCAAACATGTTCTATGTAACAACAAGAACTCATTTGGACAGATAATAAACATTAGCAATGCATGAAATTAATTATATAAATGTTTGAAAGAAAAGCAAATCAGAGAAGATGAGTATGCTTGTTTCAAGCATCAATGGCCATGACTTTTGACCTATTCTTACCCTTAGATACCTCACGAATGATTTGTAATTGATGGCTTGGACTGAAAGTGGTTGGATCTTTGATTTTGACTTTGCACTAGTTTTGACAGAATTTGAGGTTTTTAGAGAGTGTTCTTGGGCAGCCAATTTCGTGATCCCTAGTGTATGAGGGTGTTGTGTTTATATAGAGGAGGAATTTAGGTCAAAAATAATGGAAGAAATCTCATGGTATCTTGAGGAATTATGAAGATTTGATTTGATTTTGGCCTTGTATGATTTCTTTCCAAAATAACTCCAATCATGACTTTTTCAATCTAAATGATCCTTGCACGAATTACATGCCATGGTAGCTGTATATGGACTCATAATGTGCACAAAAATCCCAATATTTGATTTGCTTTTGTTATTTTACCATTTAATTTGATTTATTTTGGTTTAAATGAATAAAAAATCAAAATAAATGATAAAAATAATAAAATAATAGGTGGAAAATCTCAGGAGTCGTGGGTCCTATTAGAAACATGTTTCAAACAAGAAAACATGGGCCCCTTTGGAAAAAATGCAAATTTGATCAATGTTGACTTTTGACAATTTTCCAAAAATTGCCAACTTTGACAATGCACAACTCTCTCAATTTTGACCCTAGGAGGGTGTTCTTGGACTTTTTAGAAAGCTTAGAATGTCCTCTAAACAAAAATTTTGGTTTCATCTCTATTGGATCTTCCATGTTCATGTATGAAGCTTTGACCCAAAAGGTGTTTTTGTTGACTTTTCAAAAGGACCTATAATGTCAAAATTCATATCTTTTATGAGTGCATATTTTGAACTTGAGCGCTGAAGATGAATTGTAGGGAATTGCATCCTATTTAAAATGAGCCTTGGATGGAAAATTTCTGATAAAGTATGAAGAAGTTATGCTTGGTCAAAGTTTGGTTGACTTTTACTAAGAAACCCTGATTTAGCAACTTTTGGGTTTTGATGAATTTGGAGCATTCCTTGAGGAATCATGATTAACCCTTGATCAAATGATGGAAGTCACTTAAAAATGTTTATTTTGACCCAAAATATTGAGGTTTGACTGTACGTGGGCCACAATTTACTTTTGACCTAATACGGTCGATTTCCCAAGCATCTGAGCAGTTGACTGGACAAACTTCTTATGCAAGGCATGAAACTTGACATGTAGGGTCTTGAGAACATATTAAGACCATGGAGAGAATATGAGACCTTTGTGGTCCACCCATCTTGATGATAATAGAAACCCTAATTTGGGGTATACTGCCTTAGAAGAGAGTTTGTCTGGTGAACTCTTGGACAACCTTGAGCAAATTGGGGACCTCACTTGACATTTGTTGAGTAAAATGAGAGGGAAAATTTTGAGGTACAACAGGGTGCTTTAGCAAAGTCCCTTGAAAACGAAGATCATAGTCCCTCGATGACCCATTCGGCGTTGCTTTTGGTAAATGATCTAGTCCCTTAAAGAAAGTTGCTAAAGCGTCCCTTACAAGTTGCCTTCGATGACTGTACGATGACCCACGCCTGTCCCTTCACATCCAACGATAAGGCTTCCTACTAACTAATGGTAGGATACAATTATATAAAGGATGAGGAAAAGTACAATAAATACCTTGAGTAGGTAGACCGCTATTAATCGCTTGCTCACAAACATTTCTAAACAAAAACATCTTTCACAAACACTTTTCAAAAATATTTTCAAACAAACACTTTGTACGCATTCTCAAGGACAGATACGAGAATCATTACAAAGCTGCCTCACATTGTCAATTTTCAAAATATTTTTTCAAGCACACGACACAAATAAATTTTCAAAATAAAGTGAGCTAGCGATTAAGAGCTCGTAGATAACTACGGGTGAAAAGGGCGCTAACACCTTCCCTTTTCATAACCTATCCCCCAAACTCAAAAATCTTGAAGGTCTTTCCTGTTCTTTTCACCCTTTCCTTATTGAATAAAAGAAAAGTCAGTGGCGCCTCTAGATATCCGCAACATTTGCGATAAAACACAAAATAAGTCAGTTCTCCCACCCTATTACAATTCGACTAAGGAGAAACGAATTTAAAAGCAATAAAGAAGGAATTGTAAAATAAAACAAAGACGTTTTAAACTGTGAAAATAGATGACATAACATCAAAATAGTTGAAAATGGGTTGATTCAAACATACATCGCCCTTGCTTGCTCATTTCACTCGTTTGCTTGGGTACTCTGAGTGACTAGCGTGTAAGAATGTGAGAGTTTGAACCCCTTACACTATGTACTAAGTGCTTTTGTTTATAATACATAAAAGTAACTACTTTTCAGCGGGCTTCACTTCTTTACGAGCCACGTGTCTCTTGTAACTTCCCTCCATGACCCACATTTCTTCATCCCTGTTATCGAACCCATTTTCTCCATTCCTGCTATCGAACCCACATTCTCCATTTACAATGCTTAGCTTTGTTTATGTCCTCTTTTGGGCTTTTAAACACTCTTGGGACCAATCCCTTCCTCATGAGGCCTCTTTTCTGGTCAACTGCGTCCACAAGCCCAAATTGGCCTTTTATGAAACCTCTTTCGATCGACTGCTTCTGTGGTCGATTTCTTATAATTCAAAATCTTCAAAGAACCTTTTTTTCTTTTGGTTGGATTTTAACCCTTTTTGAAAATCCTAGCCAACAAATTTCCCCCCAAAATGTCTTTTTCGACTGAAGAACAAAAATAGACATTTTAATCCTTTTCTCAGTGTGAAGTGGCGTCATTGTAATCATTACATTTCCCTCAAACTTTACATCAGTGATCAGACAGCTACTTCCCTATTTTCGAGTTTCAACTTCCTAGGATAATCGTGGCCTCTAACTCACCAACTTCTTCAACTTAGTTGCCATCTATTTGACACATGTTGGTTATGTAGCTATAGTTTTTTTCACTTTCTCCCAAAAATTTGGTCTCCTTAATGGTATAAATACCCCTTTCATCTCTCTAATTTCTTCTTTATGTTTCTTTGCATACTCAAGCTCTTTGTCTTTGTACACCATAAAACTTTCATTTTCATTTTTACCAAGAAAAACTTTCCATCATCTCCATGGCCGCTTCAAGCCAAATCTCTGAACACATTTAAACTCCCCAGGAAATTGAACTGGTTTCCAACATGAGTGAGTTCTTCTTTCATGATCAAAACACTTTTGTCTTTGAACCAATGACAACACGCAATCTCCTAACTTTTTGCTCCTAGTTGTTGCTTCCCTTCATCTGCAATAATACTGCTTACGCTCTATTGGGGCCTATTCTTGATGAGGTTAGGGTAGCTAAACACTTGGGAGGGTGCTTCCCTACTTACAAAACCACCAAACCCCTTATTAACATAGATTTCCCTATAGATTTTTCACACATCTATCGTACGTCTAAAGTCTTTCGTTCCTCCCCTATTGTTAACCAAGATTACATTGCATGGTTGAATAAAATAGAGAAAGTCAAGGGTAACATTTGGAAGGCTCAAGGCTTTTTTGACTTGATTCCTCTTTCTAGGGTTGGCCCTAGTTATTGAAATCACATGCTGATTTCCGCACTCTACTTCTAGGAAGGCTCTACAAACACCTTTCATTTTACAGTTGGGATGCTTACTCCCACCCTGTTTGACATTGTGGCCATCACTGATCTCCGCCCCACAGTTAAAGTGTTTCTTCCCACTGAAGTAGGCAAAAACGTTATTCCTTTTGAAAAGGACATTGTTGGATTCACCAAATATATTGACTGTTATCACGCCAAACGTGTCGACGTTGTGTCTGATGAAGAACACATTGCCTTCTTGGCCTTATGGCTTTCCAAGTATGTTTTCTGCAGTCGATCTCTGAATGCAGCTAAATGATTCATTGTGTTAGCTCATCACCTCCATCTGGGTTGACACATATGCCTGAGAAAACTTATTTTGGGGTCTCTCTATGAATCACTCAGCATAGGGGTCGATCATATAACCACACTTTCATCTACTACAAGCTATCTTCTTACTGGGACTTTCTGGATGCTTCAATTATGGTTAAATTCCACTTTTGTGAGCCAGCTCAAACTGCGCCTCTCTGAAGCATCGGAGACTGTATTCACCCAACGTGCTAACAAAAGCCTTAGTCTTGATGCAATTACGCCTTCTAACAATGACATGACTCGAGAGGAGTCGCTTGAGAAATACTTGAGGTTTTTCTTTAGGTGCACTTCTTTTCAGCCAAGCATGGCACCCTTTGCCTCTAGACCACATGGTCCTGAGTGGTTCACTCAACCAATTCCTCCTGCCGATCATGCGTAGGCCTCTGAATCCAAAGCCATTTGGCAAGCTTTCTTAAACCCTAGGCTCATAGCATCTAGTGTAGGAGCTACTGATGGCGTGACACTCTTGTGTTATCAGCCTAATCTGGTGGCTAGACAGTTTGGCTTGTGCCAACCTTTGCCTCGTAGCTTTTATAAGCCATCAGATGAATTATGTCTTTCCTCTACCAGCTATAGTGAGGGAGAATGTTCTCAACGACTTTAACATTTTGCTGCTGATGTCCCCAAGATAACTCTTGTCGCCTTCGAACCCCTCTTATACACCACTAAGGAGTTCTATGATTGGTGGACTGTGCACTTTGTGAAAGGTAATGGGACCCTCAAGTCCTTCAAAGCTTGATCGAACCATGATTTTGAAGCCATGCAGCAAAAGTTTAGGAAAGGTATGGCTTACTATCCTAATCGTCAGTCGCCTTCTTGTTTGTGTTTTGACTTCTAATGCTTTGTCTTATGTTATTGCCTTATTCAACGGTTGAGCATAAGAAACGCGCCAGGGAAGCTATCAGTGGTGCGACTATTTCTCCCTCAACTAATGAGGCGTTTGGAACTTTTTCTCAAGTAATCTGCAAACTTAATAGTTCACTAGCTATTTGTGTTCTCTTTCTAACCCACTGATTTTGTTGACACGTTCGTAGGCCCCTGAAGCTAACGTCATCGTCCCTCTTGAACCGTCCCTAAAGAAACAAAAACACACTTTTAATCAAGATAAACGAGCTGACGACGCATCTTCACCTGCCATCTCTAAAAATCCAAAAATCCCAGTCGAATAGATCAGAGGTTACCTCAAAAAAAAGGCCACTTCCTCCACTGTTCTTGCTCCGGTGGTAGCAAGAGAACGAGTTTTGCAGCCTGTGCCAACTCGACCAGAAAGCATTAACTTTAGTTATAAAGGAGACCATTAGGTACTTCTTCTTCAAATACTCTTTATCTTAGAAATCGTTTGTCCTTTTGATGATTCTGTTCTCACTTGCCTTTATTACTTCAACGATTGGCAATTAAAACTAAAAAATGCCCACTAAGATTATCTTGAAATCTCCAAAGACCAAAAGGAAACTGTGGTCGGTGGGAACGAGAACTGACTGTTTTTGAATGCTGGTTCGCGTTTGCGTTTGTTTTTGCAAAGTGTCGCGGTAAGCAAGAGTCGCCACCGTCTTTTATTTTATCCAACAAGGGAAAGGACAAAAGCACAGAAAAATTCCTTTTCGAGATGTTTCTCGGGTTCGGGAGGTAGATTATAGAAAGGGAAGGTGTTAGCACCCTTTCTATCTGTGGTTATCCACGGGCTCTTAGGTACTTGCTCACTATGTTTTCAAAAGGTTTGCTTTTCTTTGTGTTTGTGGGTTTTGAAAAGAGTTTTGTTTTTTGAAGAAAGTGTAAGTGCGAAAAGTTTTTGTTTTGTTTTAAAAGAGAGCAAGTACTTAAGAACCTCTACCTACTCAAAAGGGAATTTAATTGTGCAAATGTCCTTTAGACAGTACTATCCTGCTATTGAGGAGTAGGTAGCACCGTCGTTGGAGTTTTCGGGTCAATTCGATTTTAGGGACGTGTGGTCACTAAAGCGACGTTAGGACGCTTTAGTGGTAATCCTAATGTCTTAGATCATTTTTATCGAGGCGACCATTTCGAGGAAACTTATGATCTTGGGACAAAGGACGACCTCTAAAACATCCTATACTTAATGATTACGTTCGAGGCAACCAAGTGAGGTGTACCCTAAGAGTGGCATGTGCAAGTGTGTCAATTTTCAGTTACTTTACTCTTGCCTATCATGGTGAGCTATTGTTGATTTTAAGTTTAAGAGTTAATCTTGTCATGCAATTCTAGTAAGCATACATCTAAGAAGTTTAATATATGTACAGGAATTTAAAGTGCGGGAATTGTAAACCATACGCTATTACAAGGCTTTCGGGGAGGGGGATTATTTACATGTCCAAAATTGGGGGGAATAAAGCAGTAAAGGGTCTTAGTTAAGCTATTACATCCCAATAGGCAATTACAATAAAATAAACGCGCGTAAAACAAGGAAAAGAGACATCTAAGAGATTTCTAAGTAAATAAGAAAATATTTTTGGTTGTTTTTGATTAAGAAGATATTTGAATTAAATACTCCTAAGTCTAGTTTATTTTAAATTGATAAAATGAAGTTAAAATCATTAATTAATTTGTTTACAAAATTAATTTGAATAAAAACTAACCTAATGTTTTTTTTTTTGTGATTTTTTTTTTAATTTTAATGTTAATTAAAAAGATAAAAAGAAGTCTATGAGAATAAAAACAAAAAAAAATAATAAAGTGCAGGAGGGATCTTTCAATCCAGAGAAAAAAGGAGTTTCGACCCAGGGAGGGAATGGACTGCTTCGGTCCAGAGAGGGTCCTGGTCCTTTCGATTAGGCCAGACAGTAAGGCGTGGGTAGCCTTTGATCCAGGGAAGAGGATTGCCCTTCGATCATGGAGGTCATGGCTTTCGATCCAGGGATGAGATGCCTCTTTCGATCCAGCACGCTAATGGGTTCGATCGAGAGAAGGGCTCTCCTTCGATCTGGGATGTTATACCTGCAAAAGTATGTGAGCGAAACAAAAATGCAGGGCCTGGGTATTGAATCCCAGGCCCTTCGATCCTGCACTTGTTGGGGTCTCTTCAGGCTAAATCTGCAGCAAATGTTAGCACACGAAAAATGTGACCTGGGTGCCAAACCCAGGCCTTTCGATCCTGTCTAAGATGGCAAATCAAAGGTAACAACAAGTAATAATGAGTTTATGCAAATGTAAGGTTGGACAATTTACCCTTTCTTACCTGCAGATTGAGTCTTCGATTTGGGCACTGGCTGGATGGGAGCACTTTCAATCTGGGATTTCTAGGCGCAGGCACTTTCGATTTGGGCACTTCCTGGATGTAGGCACTTTTGATTTGAGGGCTTCTGGGCGTAGGCACCTTCGATCTGAGGGACTGCTTTGGCTTGGAAAATTCTGGGCAACGTCTCTCCAATGTTTTGTTCTCCTGCAAATTTTTTTTGTGTGTGTATAATTTTCGTGTGATTTTTCATGTAATTTTCTTTGTTGTAATGTGTCACTGGCCTCCTATTTATAGGAGTGTGGGAGTGCACGAAAATGGCAAGGGACAGCCATTAAAATAGGCCTTTAACGCTCTGGACAAAAATCAAACACATTAAATCATTTCCTTTTTTGAAACATTCGTGTCCCTTGAATGAACCTGGACGCTTGGATTTCGAGTGCTTTCAGGCCATGCTCTTCGACTAGTCCTGATTTGCCTCTTTCGAATGGACTCCCTGCGTACCCTTCGAATGGGCCTGGCCCAAATATCAATCGAAGGATTCCAATTGAAATGCTCTGCTAACAGGCCAATCAAAAGGTGTTGTTCATGCCAATCGAAGTACTCCTTCAGAATGCCAATCGAAGGGTCTTTCAGGATGCCAATCGAAATGCTTGTCCAGAATGTCAATCGAAGTGTCTTTCAGGATGCCAATTGAAAGGTATTTTAAGTACCACTCAAAAATCTTCTTTTTCCTTAGGCAAGAGTTTGTGATCAACCAGGCAGGGGGAAGACTTTGGAAAACATGAGAGGGCAAATTTTTGGGTGCAACAGTTGCCCATGTTCAATTTTCTTAAACCTGAGGATATAGATTGGCTTTCTAGCCTTTCGCGATCCGAAGGTGGAAGATAATTGAACACTAGAGTGCCCAAAAATTTGCACTCGCATGGTGTAGTATCAACATTGTGACGTCGGGAATGGGCTTACAGATGCCATTTGGAGATGGTTGGTAGGAGGATGGGCTTATAGATGCCATCTGTAGGAGAGGTAATGGATAGTCATTGGAGATGGGCTTAAAGATGCCATCCAGGGGCGATTGCTGGACTGTATTTGAATGAGTGACAGAATTACATCCGAATTTGGATCGTATCTAGACTGGTATTTGAAGGTCTCTGATTGTCTGTCATTAACTGGGGGAAATAAATCTAACCAGAGGAGGTCTTTTTTGATAATGATGTGTGATGAAGGAATCTGAGACGATTGCTACTCCAAACAGATGAGGAAGGAATCTTGGACGATTACTACAACAGTGGGATGATGAAGGAATCTTGGACGACTTCTACCTCAACAGGATGATGAAGGAATCTTGGATGATTACTACCTCAGCAAGATGGTGAAGGAATCTTGGATGACTACTACCTCAGCAGGATGGTGAAGGAATCTTGGATGACTTCTACCTCAACGGGATGGTGAAGGAATCTTGGACGATTGCTACCTCAGCAGGATGATGAAGGAATCTTGGACGATTACTACCTCAGCAGGATGGTGAAGGAATCTTGGATGATTACTACCTCAGCAGGATGGTGAAGGAATCTTGGATGACTTCTACCTCAGCAGGACGATGAAGGAATCTTTGACGATTACTACCTCAACGGGATGGTGAAGGAATCTTGGACGATTACTACCTCAACGGGGTGGTGAAGGAATCTTTGACGATTACTACCTCAACAGGATGATGAAGGAATCTTGGATGACTTCTACCTCAGCAGGACGATGAAGGAATCTTTGACGACTACTACTCCAAAAGGTAATGACTTTTATCTGTTGATCAATCTTTCCTGAAAAGGTAAAGAGTTAGTTGTATGCAATGTTATGATGTATGCATTGTGTAATGATGTTCTCAAAATAAATGAGATTTATGTTATATGCATTTTGTATGCACATGTTATGAATGTTGTTGAAATGTAATTTTGTCTTGGAGAATAAATTCTTGACAAGCGTTGGGGGGTTAGTAAATCCCAGACTGCTGTTGAAGAGTAGGTATGTCTTCAAACTTTGCTTAGAATGTTTCCACTAAGGATCCTTGTTTTGTTGAGGAGAACTCCGTTGGGGAAAGTTGTGAACTCTGTGGAGAGTATTGATTCGTTCTTGGGGAACAAGTTCAGGAGTCTCAGTTATCTGTTGCTCTACTGGGGAGTCAAAGTTAAACTGACATCTGGTCGGGTCCAAGTTTCACAGTAACTTTCTGGGGATTGCAGAGTAGTCTACTGGGGAAGAGGAGTTGTGGTTCTTTGATTTGTAGTAGTCGGAGAGGCAAACTCAAGATAGGGAATCCTGGTGTTGTTGGGGAAATAAACCTTGTCGTCAGTCCGCTAGAGAGGTGACATCTTCGTTGGGGGAAGTCCTCGAGGATTCTTGAGGTGGATTCAGTTGGGGAAAGGTTTTCAGAGATTAAACCCTTGCTGGGAGTCATCCTATGAGAAGGATCTGGGGAGATTTGTCATTGCCCATAGCAGCAGGTGTTTGTGGCACTTCCTGGAAATGTTTGACTGTATGCAACCCTTCACTGAGATTGATGTTCAATGCCCCAAGTGACGGAGATGGAGATTTGCCCCTGGTTACTCTGCACTTTTTTGAGAGATGTCCTGGAATCTTGATTGGACTACCCCAGATGATGGACAATGATCATTCCACGCCCCTTGATTGGAAGTGTCATCCTTTTTGAAGTGATTTTGTTCACTGAGAGGGTTTTCGTCCATCAGATATTCATTATGTAAATTTCTCCGCTGTCAAACAAATAGCCAAATGCAAACAGTGATATTCAAATAATGCAAAGTTTATGCTTGTCTCGAAATTTTGAAAAGTGTGTTTTTTAGCAAAAAAACTTTTTTTTATAAGACAAATTCAACGCAAGATTTAGGGCAAAGCCTTACAGGAGTCAGGATACCTTTTGAAACAGTATGCTTTCGAACTAACCCGTGCTTCAGTTAGGACTTTTGAAGGGTTGTAACGTGGCTTGGTTCACGGTTTAAGAAACAAAGGATAAAGGCTCAAAGTATATTTGTACCCACCCGCTCTTCGTGATGTTCTTCAATCCTAAACTCAGTTAATTGTGCATTTGGACTCCAAATGAGTCTGGAACGACGTTTTTGGTGATGGTTCATACAAGTTGAATTTGTTGGAAGGCAATCATTTTTGCAACATTTCTTCATGTTATTGAGGATTTTTAGCGACCTTGTTCTTTTGATTTGTTATCCCTAACTTCTGCCTGACTGTTCTTGTTTTCGAGATTACAAGTTCAGAATATGCACTCACAAAAAGATATGAATTTTGACATTATAGGTCATTTTGAAAAGTCAACAAAAACACCTTTTGGGTCAAAGCTTCATACATGAACATGGAAGACTCAATTGAGATGAGACAAAAAGGGTTGCTTAGAGGACATCCTAAGATTTCTAAAAGTCCAAGAACACCCATCTAGGGTCAAAATTGAGAGAGTTATGCATTGGCTAAGTTGACCATTTTTGCAAAATTGCCAAAAAGTCAATTATGCTCAAATTTGCATTTTTTGCTAAATGGGCCCAACTTTTTATGCTTGCACTTCACTTATAATGTGGTCCACGACCCAAATGTGCACTAACACATTATTTTCTTCATTATTTATTTTATTTTGATTTTTTATTTGTTAAAAATTGAATTAAATCAAATAATTGGTAAATAATAGCAAAGATTTGTTTTGATTGGATTTTTGGACAGAATCACAAGCTCATTATGCTGGAAGATCAGAATCAAATCATATCAATGGCAATTGGTACAAGAAAGGCATGATTGGCATAAGTATGGAAAGATATCATATGGCTTAAAAAACAAATATTCCATTCATGAATTCTCAAGATTGGGTCCAAAATTGTTAACCTAATTGGATTCAATACATATACTAAAGTTTGTGGAACCCTAAAGAGGAGAATTTTCTTGCACAACCTGCCTCCAAGAACCAGAACAAAACACAGAATTGTTGATAAAAAAGGTGAGATCCAAATTCTGGAATAGATGACCTTTGAGAGCAATTCAAGGATAGAAATCATTTCCTTGGCGTTTCAGGGAGCATTCCCAATCATTTGCAGGCGTCAGAACATCCAGAATCTCCTCCTATCATTCACACGGTTTGCACAATTATTCAAATTCAATTACTGTAATCTTGCATATTCAGCATGTTTAAATTACATATTTGTGCTCATTATCATGTTTGCAATGTTTCTGGATAGTTTGATTTAATTTATAATACAATAATAAGCTTCTTCCATTGTTAGGTTTTCGTGCTCCAATTTGGGGTTTTGGGTTCCAAGCAGAATTAGGCCTGATAATGGGTATCATGACGATCAGAATTTCAAACCCAGCTAATCCATGGTCCCCAATTGAATTTATATTGCATATGCTTGATTCTTGAATGACACGGGTTTCAACAACAGACCTGCATCCAAAGGTAAAGGATCAGAACTTGAAACAACGGTTCCAAGGAAGAAGACAACAGCGTGTCACAACCTGATTGGCTGATTTAAATTCTAGCGCGTTATTCTGGCCAGAATCTTGTTTTTTCGGATATACTGTTTGTTTTTATTGTATTAACAAGTTAACATCCAGCACCGTTGGTCAGAAGAAGGAAGTCAGAAGCTCATTGTTCTGGGTTTGATCCCAGACGTGAGCTTTTGGCATTTTCTCCATTGTTTTCACCAGATCCAGCACATACACTTTCTGAGGTTCAGCATCTTCTGGATCCACCAACCAGGACCAGATCCAGCGCCTCATCTTCTAGATCCACCAGCCAGGACCAGATCCAGCGCCTCATCTTCTAGATCCATAAGCCAGAGTTAGATTCAACGCCTGCTCTTCTGGATCCATCAGCTAGAGTTAAATCCAGCGCACCTCATCCTCTGATGATCGTCATCTTCTGGATCCACCTCCATTAGCCAGATCCTCTGACAGCAGGCCCTCTTGGTTATTTCTGCTATTTTTCCTTTAATTCCTTTTCTTTAATTATTCTGTTTTTTTAATCAACACAATAATTATTTTATTTTAAATCAACCAATCAAAAACCACAAAAAAGGTTTATTTTCTTAATAAATGTTTTTTTATTAATTAGTTTAATTAATTTAGGGCGACTTTAATTTCTTTCACAATTAAAAATCAAATAGAAATTAAGTTAAAACTCTTAATTTAATTTTATTTTCCTTTTGTTTTTCTCTCAAATAATTAAAAATACAAAAATAGGTTTTAGAATGAATTGATTTTTTTCTTAATTTAAAATTAATTAGAACTTTGGATTTTCTTTTTAACTCAATTCTTTCATTATTTTCTCAAATAACAAAACATGATAGAAACTTTTTTAACCAAATAGATTAGTCAAGGGTCAAAACCCTAATCGTTTCGCATTTAATTTGCCGCGCGCTTAAATCCCTGGGTTTTTTTGGCTATGTAATTAATCCCCTTCCTCGAAGCCTTGTAATAGCGTAGATTTATTTTCTCGCATTTTTAATTCCCACAAATATTTAACTCTCTAGATGTATGCTAATAGGATTGTATGACAAGAATGCATGACAAATTAATACAGTTAGAAAACCCTAATGTGCAAAGACTAAATAACTGAAAACAAATCACTCGCACATATCACTCTTAGGGTATACTCTCACTTCGGTTGCCTTCGGTAAACAGTCATTAAGCATAGGTTGTCTTAGTGGTTACCCTCCTGTCTAAAAAAGATCAAATGTCCCATTAGAATGTTGCCTCAGAAATGTTGCCTCGAATATGATCTTAAAACTTTAGGGTTATTACTAAGGTGTCCTAACATTGCTTTAGTGATTGTACGTCCCTTTTCGAATTGACCCTTACAAACTCCAACGACGGTGCTACTTATTTCTCAATAGTAGGATAGTGCTGTCTAAAGGAAACAAGAATAGAAACAATCTTTTTTTTCGAGTAGGTAGATGCTAGTAGGTACTTGCTCAAACCAAAAACTTTTCACAAATACCTTTCAAAACAAATTTTCAAAACAACTTCGTCACACCTTTGAGGACTGATACAAGGGCTATCACGAAGTCAAACTTTTTCAAAAACAAAGCACATACACAAGCAATTTTAAAAAGATGAGAAAGTACCTAAGAGCCCATGGAAAACCATGGATAGAAAGGGTTCTAACACCTTCCCTTTCTATAATCTACCCCCTGTACTCAGAATATCTCGAAAAAGGATTTTTTTTCTGTACTTTTTTCCTTTCCGGTTAGATGAATTAAAAGTCGGTGGTGACTCTTGCTTACCGCGACATTTTGCAAACACAAAACGCAAAACGTAAACCAGTATCAAACAGTCGGTTCTGCCACCGTATCACAGAACTGGCAACTTTGTTGGGGAGTGTGATAAGTGGGATATACCTTAGTATCTAGTTCATAATAATTGCTTCTCTTGATTTCTTTGTTTGCTTTACTTTTCAGAGTTTTTGTTTGGGGTTACTATAGGTCCTACACTCGGATCTGGGGAATACCTTTTAGGTAAGTAGAAATAGACTGTGAGGGAACTGTACGGTGTAGACCGATACGGTTGAAGCAGTAGCTACATTGATGTGGCACTTTGGTTGGTACCGGTATCCCTTGTGGACAAACGAGAAGAATACGGGGCCGCTGCGTGGTGTCGTTAAGCATCAACTGACCTTAGAACCTTTAATCGCCCAACTTGGCCATTAGAAAGTAGTGAGAAAGCCGGCCTCAGTGTAGAGTTGAGAACTGGTTGATACTCGATGCTACACTCATTGAGACCATACTCTCGGAATAATGCCGGCCTCGGTGCGTGAGCTGAAACCATGACCGATGGAGGATGGTCAGTGATATTGAGATCCTCTAGAACTCGGTTACTTTTCTAGGACAGGTTTGAAACCAACTTAACTTCAAAAGGGTATCACCTTTGACCTCATGCAAGCCTTAAACCTAAGGGCTTTGTGTGATTTGACTGTGTTTGCAATATTTGTGTTTGCCATACCTGTGGTTTATCATGACATCATGCATCATAACATGGAATTCATGCTTCATTGCACTAACCATTTCAAAGACCAAGGGAATTTATCTTTTTTCTGTTTTGCAGAATATGGCTTATGTGCGTAGAAATACCATCCGAGTCAACTTTATGCAAATACCTGCCAAACATAAAGAGTTAGCATCAAGAGTTTCTGAAACTTCTACTTTCATTAAGAGACACGATCAACTTCTCAGCCTGGTTACTTCAAACCTTGATGAACAGATGATGAGCGTACTATTTCAGTTCTTCGATCCCAAGCATCACTGCTTCACATTTCCAGATTACCAGTTGGTACCCACTTTGGAAGAATTCTCTCATCTATTGGGCATAGCCATTCTTGAACAGGTACCCTTCACAGGTATGAAAGAGGTTCCTAAGCCAGAAGACATTTCCTTAACTTTGCATTTAAAACGGGCCGATGTGGTATCCAATTGGGAAACTCGAAGTGGGGTCGAGGATTTTTCTAGCCAAATTTATGATAGACCAGGCTCAGTTGTTTTGGGATGATTTGGATTTTCAGGCTTTTGAAGATGTCTTGGCTCTTATTATCTACGGTTTGGTTCTCTTCCCTAATCCGAACTCCTTTGTAGATGTGAATGCTGTTAAGATTTTCCTTTCTCGCAACCCTGTGCCTACCTTCCTTGGAGATATCTTGCATGCCCTCCATACTCGTACTATAAGGAGAAGAGTGACTCTTATGTGCTGCATGTCGTTGTTGTCAAGGTGGTTTGTTTCTCACCTCCCTAAGTTTGTGCTGAAGAACGAAGAAGGTTTGGGTTTGTCGCATAGAATAATGTTGCTCACTCATACGAATATTCTTTGGTGTTCCCGAGCTATGGAAAACACTGTTGTTATTGACCACTGTGGGGGGTACCCTAATGTCCCATTACTTGGTATCAGAGGGGCTATAACTTACAGTCCTTGTCTAGCATTGTGACAATTTGGTCGAGCTCGGAGAGATGGTCCCCATGAGTTACTTCTCGAGGACATTGTATTCGACAATAAGGAAGATGCTAAGGAGCATCGCCAGAGGTTCATACGAGCTTGGGGCATAGTAAACAGATCTGACCCCGAAGAATTGGGACCGAAGACTTCCCTTCCTATGCAGCCTTACCTCCAATGGGTCCGAGCTCGTGCCCAGAAGCTTATGATACCTTATGTGTCCGTATTACCAGTGATTATGGAGCCCACTAATGAAGAAGGCATTCCTTACACGGTTCTCTATCCTTACATGCCCACTGATCCTGGGGAGTTACAAAGGGCTTGGATTCAGCTGAAGAATGAGCGGGATACTTACCGGGAGCAGTTCCATGAGCAAGAAAGGAAGATTTTAAAGCTCACCAGGCATCTCGAGGAGGAAAGAGTGATCAATGACTATATCAGCACAAAGAGGAAGCGTCCATGGGACTTTTGATTTTGCTTTTGCTAGTTTTAGATTTGTTTTATTTACTTCTTTGTAATGCCTTAAAGGCATTGTTGAACCTTTCAAAGTTAAACTAATAAAGTTTTTTTATTTTTGGTTCGCAAATTTAAATCTCCCTAAGTCTTTGAAATCATTACATGCGCATCCCATTATCATGCACATCATTACAGGTACCACTACAGGTTTCTTATCTTCTTCGCTGTTTATTTCAGCAGAAACGTCTTTCGATCAAGCCATCAAAGATCTTCAGCCACATAACGCCCAATTCTAATAGATGTTCATAAGTCTGGCTAAGGGGCAGGAGGATCTGAAGACCCTTATTCTAAAAGAGAAGAAGAAGACTGGTATTTTGAACATGGGTAGAAGGTTCGGAGAAAGGTTGAAGCATCAAACTGATCTGACCTCTTCATCCAAGGACGGGGAGAACTAAGAAAGGGAAAAGGACCTTAGTCCTGAAGTTTATGACAATGATACTGATTACAATGATGAGCAATATCCTCCTGCTGAGGATAAGTATAAGCAGTTAGAAGACCGTCTGAGCGCTATGGAAATTCAGAAAATACATGGTTTGGAATTCGGAGAATTGGGACTGGTATCGGGAATGGTCATCCCTCATAAGTTCAAAGCTCCGGTTTTTGCCAAGTATGATGGAGTGTCCTGCCTAAAACTTCACCTCCGCTCATATGTCAAGAAGATTCAACCCCACACAGCTGATAGAAATTTGTGGGTGCATTTCTTTCAAGATAGTCTGTCAGGGACTCAGCTTGAATGGTTCTATCAGTTGGAGGGAGCTAATGTCCGAAACTGGGAAGATCTTGCTGTTGCTTTCTACAAGCAATATCAGTACAACGCCGACCTTGCTCCCACTCGTACTCAGCTCCAGGGTATGTCCATGGGTGAAGGTGAAGGTTTTAAGGACTATGCTCAAAAGTGGAGAGACTTGGCTGGAAGAGTCCAACCCCCTTTGTCTGATAGGGAGTTGGTTGATATGTTTCTGGGGACGCTATTTGGTCCGTTTTTCAATCACTTGATCGGCAGCTCATTATCTGGTTTCACTGAGTTAATTTTGTCTGGAGAAAGAGTAGAAGCTGGTATTCGAAGTGGTAAAATACATAAGGATGCCTCTTCGAGTTTGGTAAAGAAGCCTTTTGTTGGTAAGAAGGAAGCTAGTGCAATCTATAGCTCGAGGGGCCAAAACATATTTGAACACTGTCAAACGGTAAATGCTGTAGTGATACCAAGACCCGCAGTTGCTCCACAACGCAACAATCAACAAAGGATGGAAAGACCACAGCGGCAGTTTACCCGCATCAACATGACTTTGGCTGAAGTTTTGCCTCACCTGCTGAAATCCAACTTGGTGACCTTGAGAGATGCTCCCAAGAATCCAAACACTACTTCTCCCAGATACAATCCCAACGCGTGGTGCGCCTACCGTTCTGAGAGTCCTGGCCATGATACAAATGATTGCTGGGATCTGAGGAACAAAGTATAAGATTTGCTTGAAGCCAAGGAGATAGAGTTTGATGCTCCAGAAAAGCCGAATGTTATAACTGCTCCCATGCCCAAACATGGTCGTGGAGTTAATGTTGTTGACACCGATTTGTTTGTGACCTCTGTTGAAGAAATTTCTACTCCTCTGATGACTGTTAAGAAGAATTTGCTGTTGGTCGGTTTATTTCCGGGTTGTGGTGAAGGTTGCCACGTGTGTTCGATTCTACCTTCTGGTTACCGTTTGTTGAAGTCAGGTGTTCAGCCCCTGATGGATAATAAAGAGATTTTGTTCGAGAAGACTATGATTCATATTGTTCTAAATGAAGACGTTGTCATTATAACCATTTCCGCCAATCCTTCCAAGGTTTCCTCGAGAAGGCCTGTTAGGATTACACCTGTTAAAAGAATTGCTCCGCTAATAATCATTGTTCTTGGTCCTATCCCATACACCTCAGATAAGGCTGTCCCATGGCATTACGGTGCTTACGTGTATTATCATGGTATTAAGCAAGAGTTGAAAAATGAGCTGTTGTGTTTTAAAGCCCGCACGAAGGCTTTGATTGCATTTCTCAAGACTGTGCATGTGCCGCAGGAAACTTCAGCAGATCAGTTCAAAGATTACATGGCCAGCCTGACTGCTGACAATGGGCTAGGTTTTTCAGATGCGGATCTGACCCCTAAGGGAAAGAATCATAATGATGCTCTGCATGTCTCGATTGAGTGCAGGGGCACCACTATGGCTCATGTGCTAGTAGATACCGGGTCTTTGCTGAATGTTCTGCCGAAGAAAGCGTTGGACCGTTTGGATTGTGAGGGTGTCTTGCATACAAATTTTGCGATCCTTGTTTTTATTTTCTGTCTCTCACTTTATCAAAACAACTATTCTCTTACACACACTCACGTATTATACTGCAGATCCACATCCACCCTGGATCCCATTGATAACAACTCTGCTACTTCCAGTTATGACTTCAAAAATCCGATCAACCAAGCCTAGGATGAACGTGAGGATGATTGTGAGGTGTCGGAGAACTTGCTAGACTATTACAGCAGGAAGGGCCATACAGCCTCATGAAGAGCCGGTTGAGTCAGTGAATTTGGGTACAAAGGAAGACAAGAAAGAGGTTAAGATAGGTGTGAATCCGGAGCCTAGTGTCAAACAACGGTTAGTACAGATGCTACACGACTATGTTGAGATATTCGCCTGGTCCTATGAAGACATGCCTGGTTTGGACACTGATATTGTGGTACATCGCCTGCCAACCAAAGAAGACTGCCCTCCAGTAAAGAAGAAGGTTCACCGTATGCGCCTCGAAATGTCAGAGAAAATCAAGGCAGAGGTCATGAAATAGTTCAACGCAGGGTTCTTAGTTGTCACTTCCTATCTACAGTGGGTTGCCAACGTTGTTCCGGTACCTAAGAAGGACGGTAAGGTACGGATGTGTGTGGACTATAGAGATCTGAACAGGGAAAGCCCCAAGGATGACTTCCCACTTCCTCACATTGATGTTTTGGTCGACAACACCGTGCAGCACAAGATCTTCTCCTTCATGGATGGTTTTTCTGGCTACAACCAGATCAAGATGGCTCCTGAGGACATGGAGAAGACAACCTTCGTTACACAGTGAGGCACCTTCTGTTACAAGGTAATGCCTTTTGGGTTGAAGAATGTTGGGGCAACTTATCAGCGCGCCATGGTCGCTTTGTTCCATGATATGATTCACCATGAGATTGAGGTTTATGTTAATGACATGATAGCTAGGTCCCAGACTGAGGAAGAGCACCTTGATCATCTCCAGAAACTGTTTGACAAGTTGAAGACGTACAAGTTAAGGTTGAATCCGAACAAGTGTACCTTCGGGGTAAGGTCTGTTAAGCTTCTGGGTTTTGTTGTCAGTGACAAAGGTATTTAGGTAGACCCCGCAAAGGTAAAAGCCATACAAGAGATGTCGGCTCCATGCCCAGAGAAGGAAGTTAGAGGTTTCTTGGGACGTCTGAACTACATCTCCAAGTTTATTTCACATATGACTGCTACTTGTGAGCCAATCTTCAAGCTGCTGAAGAAAGATCAAGTGGTAAAGTGGAATGATGAATGCCAGATCGCTTTCGAAAGAATCAAGGAATACCTTCAAGAACCACCGATTCAGATGCCTCCAGTTGAAGGAAGACCTCTGATATTATACTTGATAGTGCTAGACAATTCAATGGGGTGTGTGTTGGGGCAGCGTGACGAGTCTGGTCGAAAAGAGCACGCCATTTATTACCTTAGCAAAAAGTTTACCGACTGTGAGACCCGATACTCATTGCTCGAGAAAAATTGTTGCGCTTTGGCATGGGCTGCTCGCCGACTGAGACAGTATATGCTGACTCACACTACTTTGTTGATATCAAAGATGGATCCGATCAAGTATATTTTCGAGAAGCCCGCCTTATCCAGAAGAATAGCATGATGGCAGATGATCTTAACCGAGTACGACATCCAATACATAACCCAAAAATCAATCAAGGGGAGTGTATTGGTGGATCATTTGGTGCATCAAGCCGTGGATGACTTTCAGTCCATGAATTTCGAGTTCCCGGATGAGAATATCATGTTGGTAACCGACTGCGAAGAACCTGGGTTGGATGAAGGACCCGAGGAGGGATCCCGATGGTCTATGTATTTTGATGGAGCCTCTAACGCATTGGGTAATGGCATTGGCACTGTAATCATATCTCCTGAGGGCTGTCATACTCCGTTCACCGCCCGATTATGTTTTAACTGCACCAACAATATGGCGGAGTATGAAGCATGTATCATGGGTCTTCGAGCTGCTATTGACCTGAGGATTAAGTTCTTGAGTGTATTCGGAGATTCCACTCTGGTGATAAGTCAGATCAAAGGCGAGTGGGATACGAAGCACCCAAATCTTACTCCTTACAAAGAGTATGTACTGACATTACTCCCACACTTTGAGGAGATAACCTTTGAACATTTCCCACGAGAAGAGAGCCAGTTGGTGGACGCGCTAGCTACCATGTCTTCTATGTTCAAAGTCAGGTGGGACAATGAAGCTCCCCAGATTACCATTGAGAGGATGGATGAACCCGCACATTGCTGCGACATTAAGACTGAAGAGGTAGTAGGTAAACCCTGGTTTCATGAGGTAAAGAGGTATCTTGAGGCTCACGAATACCCCGAGGGGGCATCGGTCAACGATAAGAAGTTTCTGAGAAGGTTCGCTGTGAAGTTCTTCATCAGTAATGGAATCCTCTATAAGCGTAACCATGATTCAACCTTGCTATGGTGTGTAGAAAAGAGTAAAGCGGAAAGGATCATGATAGAGTTGCATGAAGGTACCTTCGGAACTCATTCTAGTGGACATACCATGGCGAAGAAAATCCTACGGGAAGGATTTTACTGGTCTACTTTGGAAGCCGATTGTTATCAGCATTCTCGAACCTGTCATAAGTGCCAAGTCTATGCTGATAAGGTGCATGTACCTCTGGTTCCCCTGAATTTTTTGACCGCTCCTTGGCCTTTTGCAATGTGGGGCATCGACATGATCGGCGAGATCAGACCTACTGCGTCTAACGGGCATCGCTTCATTCTGGTAGTAATTGATTATTTCACAAAGTGGGTTGAGGCAGCTTCCTTTGCTACAGTAACCAAGAACGTCATGGCGCGGTTCATCCAACACAATCTGATCTGTCGATATGTTGTACCCGAGAGGATTATTACTGACAATGGTATAAATCTCAATAACACAATGATCACCAAGCTCTACAAACAGTTCAAGATTCAGCATCATAACTCTTCTCCCTAGCGGCCAAAGATGAATGGAGTTGTCGAAGCGGCTAACAAGAACATCAAGAAGATTGTGTAGAAGATGACAGTGACATACAAGGACTGGCACGAGATGTTACCATTCGCTCTTCATGGGTACCTTACCTCAGCACGGACATCGACAGGGGCAACACCCTATTCCTTGGTATATGGCATGGAGGCATTCCTACCCATCTAAGTCCAGATACCCTCTCTCAGGATTATGATGGACGCAAGTTTGAACGAAGACGACTGGATCCAAACCCGACTTGATCAGCTAAATCTAATTGATGAAAAGAGACTTACTGCTATCTGTCATGGTCAGACATATCAAAAGTGGATGATCAAGGCTTTTAACAAGAAAGTCATACATCAAGAATATCAAGTCGGGAATCTAGTGATCAAACGCATCATACTACCGCAAGGTGATCCCAGGGGAAAATGGACCCCTACATACAAAGGGCCATTTGTGGTTAAGGATATTTTATTGGGAGGAGCTATGATTCTAACTACCATGGATGGTGACGACCTTCCTCACCCCGTCAATGCAGACATAGTGAAAAGATACTACGCATAATTAAAAGACCCGCTAGGTTGACTGGCCTAGGCAAAAATAAGGGCTTCCTGGCGAACCAAAAGGGTTTGGGCAAAAGTAAGGGATGAAAATGAAAAAACTGAACACCCAGCAAGTCGAAAACCTGAAAAGGCGACTTGGGCAAAAAGGGGTATCCCGGTGGACTGAAAACCTGAAAGGGCGGTCCAGGCAAAAGTTAGGGATTGAAGCGTAACGCTATGTCTCATTGGATCATCTTGCAACCAGGCTTCGGTATCAACTATCAAGCTCGGACAACACCAATCAATTTGATCCACCTTCGACCAAGTAGCAAAGTGATGAGACGCTTGAAGATATAAAGGCAATAGCAGAGTTGGAACCCAATGGGGTCGTTTCACATAACTGTTTTTCTCTTTCTTTTGTACAAATTGTAATTTCTATCTTTCGGCGGCGTTCTCTTACCAGGACGTCAGCCTCTTTGTACAAAACGCCTATTACGGGCCAACTTAAAAAATTAATATAATTCATTTTCACAAGAAATTTCAAGTTGTTTTTCTTTTTCTGTTTTGTTTCGCAAGAGCGTCCAATGATTCATTTTTGATATATGCATTTGAAAATAATTGCTGCTCATAAATATTTACACAACAAATAAAGACGATTACTCGTAATTCCAGGAACAGGGAAAACAAGAAGTGCCCAAACCCTACAGTTACTCTGCCCATCAGGTACAGGGATAGAGCCAGCTTGAGAATATGAGCAGTGGTACATACACTCCCCACAGAGTAAAAAATATCCAAAGACGGTGATGTCAACTTCCCCGAGCAGGGCATAACTCTCCCCAGCTGAGGTTCACAATCGCGAGTGAGTCAGTAAATTTTTCCCCAAGCAGAGTTTATTCCTCTCACAAGCAGAAATGCAATCTCCAACAAAATTCATTATCGTCAGCAACGGAAATTCATCCCCAACTGAGTTTTATTTCTCCAAGTCAGCAGATCTATCAACAGAGTATCTCCTCACTAACAAAATTATTCCCCGCAGAGTTATCCTCGGACAGGGTCTCTTCCGGCATAATATTTACCAGCCAAGGGGCAAATCCCCAGCATAGTCATTGTTGTTCACCATCCCTAACAGAAGCAGAGGAACTATGGTTTGTTACAGCAGTCAAGAATACCATTTCTCACACTCTCCAAACAACAGTCAGGGATTTATTTTCTCAGACTCAGATTATTACATCAGCATTTCATGTTCATACATCATGACATATGCATACATTACATATAACATAATCTCAGTTATTTTGAGAACCTCATCGCAATACATCTCATGTATCGCGCATAACTAACCCTGTATTTCTTTCAGGAAAGACAGTTATTATCAACAATTTCCAACAAGTCCATGATCAACACTCAAAGCTAAATAGAGTAATCATCGACGTGACAAGAACAACCTTACCCAGGTCCCCTCTGCAGTTTTACCCAAACTCATTCTGAAACAGCCCCACTATCCAGGCTCTCATATCGAAGTAACCCTACTATCCAGGTTCCTTCTCACATCCCTACTATCCAGGCTTTCATACCGAAGTAACCCTACCATCCAAGTTCCTTCTTGCAGCCCTACTATCCAGGCTTTCATATCGAAGTAACCTTACTATCCAGGTTCCTTCTCACAGCCTTACTATCCAAGCTCTCATATCAAAGCAACCCTACTATCCAGGTTCCTTCTTACAACCCTACTATCCAAGCTTTCATATCGAAGTAACCCTACTATCCAGGTTCCTTCTCACAGCCCTACTATCCAGAATTTCATACCGAAGTAACCCTACCATCCAGATTCCTTCTCACAGCCTTACTATCCAGGCTTTCATATCGAAGTAACCCTACTATCCAAGTTCCTTCTCACAGCCCTACTATCCAGGATTTCATTCCGAAGTAACCCTACCATCCAGGTTCCTTTTTGCAGCCCTACTATCCAGGCTTTCATATCTAAGTAACCCTATTATCCAGGTTCCTTCTCACAGCCTTACTATCCAGGCTCTCATATCAAAGTAACCCTACTATCCAGGTTCCTTCTCACAGCACTACTATCCAGGCTTTCATATTGAAGTAACCCTACTATCCAGGTTCCTTCTCACAGCCCTACTATCTAGGCTTTCATGTCGAAGTAACCCTGCTATCCATGTTCCTTCTCGCAACCCTACTATCCAGGCTTTTCATATCGAAGTAACCCTACTATCCAGGTTCCTTCTCACAGCCCTACTATCCAGGCTTTTCATACCGAAGTAACCCTACCATCCAGGTTCCTTCTCGCAGCCCTACTATCCAGACTTTTCATACCGAAGTAAACCTACTATCCAGGTGCCTTCTCATAGCCCTAATATCCAGGTTTTAATACCGAAGTAACCCTACTATCCAGGTTCCTTCTCACAGCCCTACTATCCAGGCTTTCATACCGAAGTAACCCTACCATCCAGGTTCCTTCTCGCAGCCTTATTATCCAGGCTTTCATATCGAAGTAACCCTACTATCTAGGTTCCTTCTCACAGCCTTACTATCCAGGCTCTCATATCGAAGTAACCTTACTATCCAGGTTCCTTCTCAAAGCCCTACTATCCAGGATTTCATATCGAAGCAACCCCACTATCCAGGTTCCTTCTCATAACCTTACTATCCGGGTTTTTTCCTCTCTTATCCTCAGACAACAGTCTACAACACTGTAAGACTGGGACCCGATCAAACACAATTGATTTCACATTTCCCCAGAAAATCGCGGTGCAGCATATACCCCGACCAGATACACAGTTCACTTCCGGTTCCCAAACCAGAATTATTCCCCAATAGAGTAACGGACAACTGAAGCTCCTAAAACTCTATTTCTCTCAAGACAAAGACCAACATTCCCCAGCGAAGTCCTCCTCAACAACAGGTATACGGGTTCTCGTGAAGGAATCTCTTATGCGATCGACACTTCTTCGGATGGAATCTTTAAGCCCATCTCTGACAATTCTCTAGCAACCTCTAAATGGAATCTATAAGCTCATTCCCGATATCACAAGTCAAGTATCACTTCATGCGAGTGCAAATTTCTGGGTACTCTAGTGTTCAATCATCTTCCATCTTCAGATCACGAAAGGCAGACGAGCCAATCTACATCCTCAGGTTTAAGAAGATTGAACAGGGGCAGCTATTGTACCCCAAAATTTTCCCTCCCATGTTTCTCAACAAATGTCATGTGAGGTCCCCAAATTACTCAAGGAAGTTCAAGAGTTGACCAGACAAACTCTCTCCTAAGGCAGTATACCTCAAATCAGGGTTTCATTTTTCATCAAGATGCTTGAGTCCAAAGGATCCCAAATTCTCACCATTGTCCTAATATGTTCTCAAGATCATCCATGTCAAGTTTCAAGCCTTGCAGAGGAAGTTTGCTCAGTCAATTGCCCAAATGCCTGAAAATCAACTGTGTTAGGTCAAAAGTCAACTATGGCCCACATACAGTCAAGCTTCGAGATTTTTGGTCAACATCCTCATTTTGAAGTATTAATCATAATTTTATCAAGGGTTGATCATGATTCCTCAAGTATTGCTCACAATTCGTCAAAACCCAAAAGTTGCTAAATTAGGGTTTTACAGGAAAAGTCAACTCAACTTTGACCAAGCATAACTTTCTCATATTTTATCAGAAATGACCCATACAAATCTCATTTTCAAGATGATGCAATTCCTTACAATTCATATTCATCTCCCAAGTTCATAATATGTACTCACAAAAAGATATGAATTTTGACATTATAGGTCATTTTGAAAAGTCAACAAAAACATCTTTAGGGTCAAAGCTTTATACATGAACATGGAAGAATCAATTGAGATGAGACCAAACGGGTTGCCTAGAGGACATCCTAAGCTTTATAAAAGTCCAAGAACACCCATCTAGGGTCAAAATTGATAGAGTTATGCATTGGCCAAGTTGACCATTTTTGCAAAATTGCCAAAAAGTCAAATATGCTCAAATTTGCATTTTTTGCTAAATGGGCCCAACTTTTTATGCTTGCACTTCACTTATAATGTGGTCCACGACCCAAATATGCACTAACACATTATTTGCTTCATTATTTATTTTATTTTTTATTTGTTAAAAATTGAATTAAATCAAATAATTGGTAAATAATAGCAAAGATTTGTTTTGATTGGATTTTTGGACAGAATCATAAGCTCATTATGCTGGAAGATCAGAATCAAATCATATCAATGGCAATTGGTACAAGAAAGGCATGATTGGCATGAGTATGGAAAGATATCATATGGCTTAAAAATCAAATATTCCATTCATGAATTCTCAAGATTGGATCCAAAATTGTTAACCTAATTGGATTCAATACATATACTAAAGTTTGTGGAACCCTAAAGAGGAGAATTTTCTTGCACAACCTGCCTCCAAGAACTAGAACAAAACTCAGAATTGTTGATAAAAAGGTGAGATCCAAATTCTATAATAGAGGACCTTTGAGAGAAATTCAAGGCCAGAAATCAATTCCTTGGCGTTTCAGGGAGCATTCCCAATCATTTGTAGGCGTCAGAACATCCAGAATCTCCTCCTATCATTCACACGGTTTTCATAATTATTCAAATTCAATTACTGTAATTCTTGCATATTCAGCATGTTTAAATTACATATTTGTGTCTGTTGTACCCCAAAATTTGCCCTCCCATTTCCTCAACATTTTCTCATCACAAGACCTTTGAAGGTCAAGATCCAGTTAGGGTTTCCTCTGCTCAAGACTTCTCCTTGCCCTGTGGACTCAAATTAGGGTTTGTGTTTGCCCAAGGATGTTTTGACCTAAAATGCCTAAGATGACTTTCATGCTTCATGTTGGACTCCCAAGTTTACCCATACCAAGTTTCAAGTCTTGATTCCAAGTTTTGCCCAGTCAATTGGACAGTTGACCTAGAAATCAGCTGTATTGGGGAAAAAGTCAATTGTGGCCAATTGACAGTCAAACCTCATGCAAATTGACCCACATCAACATATTGAACTCATATGGACCATTTGATCAAGTTTGGATCACAATTCTCCAAGAAATTTGATCAGATCACCAAAAGGGCAAAATGGTCATTTTTAGGGTTTTGACTGCACAAAGGTAATTTTTGACTGTTTGACCTAGCCGATGGCAAACCAAGTTCACATATGGACTCAAGGACTCAATTAAATGGTCTTTACACATTCATCAAGCTCAAAAGATCCCAAGTACACAAGATTGACAGTTGAATTTCCCAGTCAATTGATCAATTTTGACTGTATACTGAAAAGTCAAACTTTGACTTTTTGGTCAAAATCAAGAGTCAAGATTCATTTTTCATCAAAACATGACAAATCATGAAACTTGTTCACCAAGAAATCACAAAATGCAAATTAGGGTTTGAAAATGGAATTTTTCATAACTTAGAATTTTTCTAAGTTATGAAAAACCCTAATTTTTTCCCAACTTTGCCCCACCTTTTCACCAAGATCCATTTGGATTCAAACAAAAGTCAAAACATGAAAGTTGTAGCTTGTTGCATAATCTACAACTTTGATTCACAAAGTTTTCTCATTTGAAGCTTGTATCTCAAGTTACAATTTTTTGAATAAGGGCACTAAACCATTTTTAACTTAGTGAAATTTTAACCTATTTTGACAAGGTTTTCTACCCCACTTCAAGGCCACTTTTCATACCCTTCCACTTGGAATTATAATTTGCATTTCAAAGATGGATTGTAGTACACATTCCAAGCTTTCTAAAATGTCCAAGAACTCATCAAACAACCTCATAACTTGAGAGATTCGAATTTCACAAGTTGGCAAAAATTCACTTTTGTTCTTCATCAAAACATGTTCATAACTTTGCAAATTTGAACTCAGCTTGCTTTATGCTTGATTACAGGTCCTTGAACCATTCCATACTCAATAATTTAATGCATATTCAATGTGTTAGAGTGTTGTTCTTTGAGTACAAACATTGTATGAAAGATTAATCCTAAACTAGATAAAGTGAACTTTCCATTTTTGAAAAGATTAACTTTATGTCCAATTGCAAATCAAGAAAGTACATGGAAAATCTGCTTGGCACAAGATTATGTGCATAACACACTGATCAAGAGAGGATTATGCAGCACATTAGGGGGTCCTCTACTTACCTAGAAAGCCAACTTGCTTTTGTTTGCTTCAAGTTCAAGAAAAGTGCATAACTTGTACCATATCTCATCTCAGCTTAAGCACACAAGAAAGAAGTTATCAAACACATTCCATAGAAACATATCCAAGCTAACACACGAGCCCTTGGCCTCTCAAGCACCCTCCATCTCAGAATCACCTTGAAACTGCTCAAACAGGGCAACCCCTGCAGATTGAGTGCTATCTCTCAATCCCTTCAAGCATTCTTGCCCAAACATGTTCCTCTACCTTCCTTACAACCTATGCAAGCTAACCATGACTTGAAACCTGACCTGTAACACCTCCAAGCCACTTCACCATTTTTAAATTTCTGTTTTGCAGTTGGAGTTCACTAGCTCGATTCAGGGAGTTTCAAGACAAAGTAGGACTTGGAAAAGAATCCTTACACTTCAAGGAAGCTATACAAGTCATCATTTCACTCTGAAACATCCTCCATTGCAAAGCTCGATTCCAACTGAACAGTCCAGGAATCCAGAGATAAAAAACGCGTGTTTGCTTGAAGGATATTGTTCAGAGGTTGAAGAAGACAAGTCTTCTGGGCTGGGCCTGGAAATTTTTCTTATTTGCACCACTTCATTACTCATGAACCCCCTGAGCCCATTTGCTTCATTTTTGACTCTTTTTGACTTTTTCTTTTTTTGTTTGACTTGTTTATTTTTTCTCAGCTTATTAAAATTTTGAAAATATTTTTTCCATCATTTTTTGTATTTATTGCATATTTATTTGTTTATTTCTCTTGTTTGAACATAAATATTATATATATACTATTATTAGAATAAATATAGGAAAATAGTGTAAATACATTTTTTATCTTTTTTATTTACCTTCCGAAAATATTTCATATAAAAATATTTTTTTCCTTTTTTATTTATTTTATTAAATATTAAATATATATTATTTTGTGTATAATACATACTTAAGAATTAATATATATATATAGATATATGTTTATTAATATATTTAAGCTAAAATATAAAAATACTTGATTTTTTCATTTTTATTAATATTTGATACAAAATACTTTTTTTCATAATATACTTCATTATTTTTATTTTTTTGTACATGATAAATAAATGTTTGTATTAAATTAAACAATAATACATTTTTCCTAATAAAATTAGGGTTTTTGCCCTAAATTCAAAATACTCCAAAAAATAATATATTTTTATTTTTCTCTTTTACATAAATAATATTTTTTTCATATATATACAAAACATTTCTTTTGCATCTTGCATTCTTATTTAATTTTTTACATTGATTAATTTATATTCAAAATGATGTAATAATTTAGATTTAAATTCTTGTCAATATCCCCATTTGAACATTTGTACCCCCCTTCCCATATTTGGTTTTGTAATAGCTTAGTAAATTTAATTTCGCATTTTATTGCTTTCTAATGATAACATGTTAGAATTAGGGTTTGTATGCGAAAAAACGATAAAAAAATAGTTATGACCTAATCTCAAGACAAACAAGCATGAAAATGGACACACAAATCACACTTGCACCCCTAGGATACTCCACTTTGTTGCCTTTCAAAATTGGGCCATATTGTATGTTGAACTTCTTTGGGCAAAGCAAACAATTTGAATGATCATAGTCCCTCGATAAACATTTTTCAAAACAAACAAAAACAAATGATCAAGTCCCTTAAGGAAAATTGCCCAAAGACATTTAACGCCGTTGCAATTATGGTCTAAACGATGACCCGCGCCTGTCCCTTTCACATCCTAACATAAGGTTGTCCACCAAATTCAATGGTGGAACAAACTTGTTAAAAGGGTTAAAACATAGCAATAATCTTTTGAGAAATTTAGGAGTAGATAACCTCTTAGTTACTTGAATCAAACTTGCGAAAACAAAACATTTGCCTATTTTCTAAAACCACACTTCACAACACTTTCAAAACAACTTTCAAAAACAAATGAAAACCTTTTCAAAAGACATACACCTTTGTATACATCCCAACATGGATCATTGCAAAGGTTGCCACCACATTGGCTTCTTTTCAAAATATTTTTTAAACCCACACACAAAGCACCATTTCAAACAAATTGAAAACAAAAGGCAAGTGATCTAAGCAAGTAACTAAGAGCCCATGGATAACCATGGATAGAAAGGGTGCTAATACCTTCCCTTTCTATAATCTACTCCCCGAACCCAAGAAAACATCTCAAAAGGTTTTTGCTGTGCTTTTTAACCTTTCCTTAGGATAAAATAAAAAGTCGGTGGCGACTCTTGCTCAACCGAAACATTTGCGAATACAAACGCAAACCTCTAGTCAGTTCTCCCACCGTACCACAGAACTGGCGACTCTGCTGGGGATGAACTTTAAAAGTGGAGTAACCTTAGGGCTTAGATCACCTTTGTTTTCAATTGATTGTCTTGTTTGCTTTTACATTTGTGGGCTTTGTATCGGAGTTTTATAGATCCTAACCCGGATCTGGGGATACCTTCTTAGAAAGTAGCAACAAGGCTGTGAGGGAACTGTGCGGGGTATACCGACATGGTTGAAGCAGTCTGCTACGTTGATGTGGCACTTTGGTGTGTACCGGTAACCCTTGAGTTCAGTCAAGGAGAGTACGGGGCCGCCGCGTGGTGTCGTGAAGCATCAACTGACCTTAGGAACCTTAATTGAACCATCTTGGCCTTTTTAGGGTAGTGAGATAACTGACTTTGGTGCAGTCCGAGGTTGGTTGATACTCGATACTACACTCAATTGAGGGTTGCTTTCCTGGGATATTTCGGTCGCCAGTTCAGTGGCTAAATCGAAACGATGAACAATGAAAGTAATCCAGTGATATTGGGACCCTTAGAACCCGGTTACTTCTAATAGGACAGGTTGAGCCCACCAAACTTCAAGAGGGTAATACCCAGACCTCATGCAGGCCTAAACTCTAAGGGTTTGTCTTGTGTGACTTGTGTGCCCTACTATGTTTGCCTTTGTGAATATTTGTGGTGTATCATAACATCATGGCATCATACAACATCATGAGCATTGACTAACCATTTCAAGGGTTTCGAATCTTCATCTTTGTTCTTGTTTTACAGGACATGGAAACTGCTCGCAGAAAGACAATTCAGATTAGCCTTGTAAAGATCCCTCCTCAGCTTAAGGAACTTCTGTCCAGGATTCCCGAGGGTTCTTCATTCAGTGAGAGACATGGAAGACTCATCAGCTTGGTTAACACTAACATTGAGGAGGATTTGATAAAGGTCCTGTTCCAGTTCTTTGACCCTCTGCATCACTGTTTCACTTTTCCGGATTATCAATTGGTACCTACATTGGAAGAGTGCTCCCGACTTCTGAAGGTCCCTATCCTTGATCAACTACCCTACAACGGTACGGAAGAGGAACCCAAGCTTGAAGAGATTGCTAAAGCCTTGCACCTACAACCGTCTGACCTCAAAGGACATTGGGAAGTTAGAAGTGGTATCAAGGGTTTCTTAGCCAGGTTTCTGTTCGAGAAGGCCCAAGAATGTTGGAACTCCCTTGACCTACAAGCTTTTGAAGAAGTTATGGCCCTTCTTGTCTATGGTTTGGTGTTATTCCCTAACCCAGATCAGCTTATTGATGTCAGTGCTGTCCAGATCTTCATGACCAGGAATCCAATACCTACGTTGCTGGGGGACATCCTTCACTCATGTTACACTCGAACCATGAGAAGAAGGGGTGTCCTTATGTGTTTCACTCCTCTCTTGGGAAGGTGGTTTATTTCGCACCTTCCGCAATCAGTTTTGAAGAACGAGCGGGGTTTGAGATGGTCACAACGGTTAATGACTCTCACGCATGCAGATATACATTGGTGCCCTAGGTCTAGGGAAGACGTCACTATCATTGATCGTTGTGGGGAGTACCCTAATGTTCCTTTATTTGGAATCAAAGGAGGTATTACTTACAACCCATGCCTGGCTTGGAGACAGTTTGGTTATGCTCGGAGGGATGACCCTCATGACATGTTAATTCCTAACATAGTTTTTGACTTCGACAACGATACTCAAGGACTTCGTCAGAGATTTATCAGAGCTTGGAGGATGCCAAGTAGGATAGACAGCAAGACACTGGGGCACAGGAACTCCATCCTGTTGGAACCTTATCTCAAGTGGGTACGAGCTCGCTCCCAGAAGTTAGTGATGCCTTATCCTCATATGCTCCCTGTGATCAAAGAACCAGTCTTGGAAGGAGAGGTATCCTACACCATTCAACATCCCGACATGCCCACCTCCTGGGAAGAAATGCAGAAGAGCTGGGTCCAGCTTAAGGAAGAACGGAATTCTCTTGAGACCAGTCTACATGCTAGCGAAAAGAAGGTCCTGGAACTCACCCGCCTACTGCACGAGGAAAGGAATCTCAACGCCTACATCGCGCCAAAGAGGATGCGCAATGTTTTTTTACCTTAAGGAGTCATTTTGTAATGTTTGGCCCATGGGGCATTTATGTACTAACGAATTTCTCCTTATTAATATGATGTGCGTTCCTTTTTGTCTACAACAAATTTTGAATATTCTAAATCCTTGAATGCATTGCATACATACGCATTCCATTGCACCATATGCATAGCAGGTACCCTATTTCACAGGTTGCTTAATTTTCTTCGCTGTTTGTGTGAACAGTCATCATGAATCCAGACTCCTCCAGTGAGCAAGCAATCAAGGCCCTTCAGGCCCAAAATGCACAGTTTCAAGAGATGGTCCTAAGCCTAGCCCAGGGTCAGCAAGAGTTGAAGACTCTACTCATGAAGAAGAAGAAGAAAAAGAGGACTGCGCTGTTCAACACCGGACGCATATTTGGGAACACACTCCATAATGAAGCTGATCCAACTACTTCTTCTGCTGAGAAAAACAGTCCCCAAGGGGGAGGAGCTCCTAGTCCCGCAGTCTCCGACAACGAGACGGACTATAACGACGAACAATACCCACCTGCTGCTGACAGGTACAAACAATTGGAGGACCGCTTGAGCGCCATGGAAATTCAGAATGTGCCGGGACTGGATTTCGGAGATTTGGGGTTATCTTCTGGGGTAGTAATTCCACACAAGTTTAAGGCGCCCGCCTTCGCCATGTACGATGGGGTCTCTTGCCCAAAGCTACATCTGAGGTCGTACGTAAGGAAAATCCAACCTTACACGGCAGACAAGAACCTCTGGATTCACTTCTTCCAAGATAGCCTCTCGGGGTCACAGCTTGAATGGTTCTACCAATTGGATGGAGCTAGCATCCGACACTGGGAAGATTTGGCAACCGCATTCTACAGACAATACCAATACAATTCTGATCTCGCTCCTACGCGTACCCAACTTCAGGGTATGTCTCTAGGAACGGGTGAAGGGTTCAAAGAGTACGCTCAAAAATGGAGAGATTTGGCTGGCAGGGTGCAGCCTCCGTTAACTGATCGAGAGCTGGTTGATATGTTTCTAGGGACGTTGTCTGGTCCGTTTTTCAATCATTTGGTTGGTAACTCCTCCGCTGGGTTTACAGATTTAATATTGACGGGAGAAAGAATTGAAGCTGGCATCAGGTCAGGCAAGATACAAAAGGCTGCCTCCACAAGTGCTGAGAAGAGGCCGTTTAAGAAAGAAGCAAGTGCCGTCTATGGTCCTAGAAGACAAGTCAAGCCCGAAAGTCGCCAAGCCGTCAATGCTTTGGTCATCTCAAAACCTGTTGCTGCTCCTCAGCAGTACAATCAACAAAGAAGCGAAAGGCCCAAGAGGCAGTATACCCGACTGAGTATGACCTTATCTCAAATTTTACCCCAACTGTTATCCACCAACCTGGTGACCCTCAAAGAAGCTCCTAAGGTCGTCAACACTGCGTCTCCTAAGTATAACCCAAATGCCCGGTGTGCTTATCATTCTGATAGTCCCGGGCACACTACTGATGATTGCTGGGCCTTGAGAAACAAAGTGCAAGATCTGATTGACGCAAAGGAAATTCAGTTTGAAGCCCCGGAAAGACCAAATGTTGTAACTGCTCCTATGCCCCAGCATAGAGTAAATGCCATTGAGGAAGAAATGTATGCTGTTTCGGTAAATGAAGTGGTTACCCCTCTGAAGACCGTTAAGAAGAACCTACTGCGGGCCGGTTTATTTCCGGGTTGCGGTGAAGGTTGCCTGTTCTGTGCTGTTTCCCTGTCTGGTTGCCCCTTGCTGAGGTTAGGCGTCCAAAGCCTAATGGAAAGCAAGGAGATTTTGTTTAAAACGTCTGCTGTTTAGTTGGTTCCGATAAAAGAAGTTTCTGTGGTTACCATCTTCAATAATCCAATCAAGGCTCCCCCGAAGAAGCCTGTTCAAATCATGACTGTTGCACCTGTGATTATTACTGTCCCGGGGCCTCTCCCCTACGTGTATGATAAAGCTGTCCCCTGGCATTATGGGGCAGACGTGTATGTAAATGGAATCAAACAAGAATTCGACACTGGCGCCAGTATCTGCGATATCACTGGTCCAACCAAGGTCACCCGCAGTGGCAGGCTCTTCTCGCCTGACATTGCACCGCCCGCTATTCGAAGACCCCTCCTTATAACACCTACAAGTCTACCTGTTCCTGCCGCTGATCAAGTTGTTTCCCCTGCCGGCGAGTCATCTAATGCTCGGGGCAAAGGGATTGAAGAAGAGCCTGCCCGGATGGAGGCACCAATACCCATAAATGCTGAGGCCTCCCAACAAGAAATGGAGGAGATCTTGAAAATAATAAAGAAAAGTGATTTCAATGTTGTCGAGCAGCTGGGGCATACGCCCTCCAAGATCTCCATGCTCTCCTTATTGCTATGCTCCGAGGCCCATGCTAAGGCCTTGATCTCATTTCTCAAGACGGCCCATGTGCCGCAGGAGACGTCTGCAGTCCAGTTCACTGATTGCGTAGCAAATCTGACAGCAGACAATGGCTTGGGTTTTTCAGATGCTGACCTGACTGCAAAGGGAAGAGACCACAATGATGCCCTGCATGTCTCTATCGAATGCAAGGGCACTACTCTGGCGCATGTATTGGTGGATACTGGTTCTTCTTTGAATGTTCTACCGAAAAAGGCTTTAGACCGTTTGGATTATGAAGGCCTAGAACTGAAGCCCAGCAATATCATCGTCAGGGCCTTTGACGGTTAAAAAAGGATGGTTCATGGAGAGGTTAACATCCCTATTCGTGTGGGCTCTCAAGTGTTTGACTCCACTTTTTATGTGATGGATATACGTCCATCGTACTCTTGTCTACTGGGTCGACCTTGGATCCATAAAGCTGGGGCAGTGACCTCTACCTTGCACCAGAAGCTGAAGTACCCTGTCAGAGGGAAGATCGTCACTGTGCAAGGAGAAGAGGAGTATATGGTGAGCCATTTGAATTCCTTCAGATACATTGAGATGGATGGGGAGTTTATTGAAACCCCCTTTCAGCATTTCGAGGAGGTGCATCCAATTTCAGCAGCAGCAGAAACAACAGTCAAAGACAATGATTCCTTGAAAATGGCTTCCCTAAGGGATGCCCGGGCTGTGGTTCAGAAAGGCAATTGTGCAAACTGGGGTCAGCTTCCTGACTTCACTCAGAAGAATGACAAGTTTGGGCTAGGCTTTACTGCGGAGGCTCAGAGAGCTGTGCGCAAGGAAAAGGTCAGAAAGGCTCCGGTGTTTATCTCCAGCTCAAGGGTGAATGCTATCGAGGAAGATGTAGAGGAAGCAGAGTTTGACAGTTGGATATACCCGACTACCAGCGACAGACCAAGCAACTGGACGACAAAGGATTTTACCCCTATCACATTTGTCACGCAGTAATTAATTTCTTTTGATTTCCAATTTGTAACAAACAATATGTTAAAACTTTGTTGGCTCGGTGTCCTACCCGGGGCATCGTAGCTCCATTTGTGAGGGCTTTTTGTATGACATTTTCATATATCATCAATCAAAACATTGGACGTTTGTTGCATTTCAAATCTTGTGCTCTTTTCCTTTCTGTGTTATATATATTGCAAAACAGCTATATTTACACACACTCACTTATACAGGTTTCAATCCACTCTGGATCTCACTGGTAACAGCTCTGCTACCGCCAGTTATGACTTCGAAAATCCGATCAACTTGGCCGATAACAAGGTGAAGATGATTGCGAAGTGCCTGGTGAACTCGCAAGACTGCTACTCCAGGAAGAGAGAGCTATTCAGCCACATGAAGAGCCGGTGGAGACAATTAACTTGGGTACTGAGACAGATAGGAAAGAGGTCAAGATTGGTGCCAATCTAGAGCTCAGCGTGAAGCAACGATTGATCCAGATTCTACAAGACTACATGGAGATTTTTGCTTGGTCCTATGAAGATATGCCTGGTTTGGATGCCGACATTGTAGTTCACCACCTACCAACCAAGGAAGATTGCCCTCCGGTAAAGCAAAAAGTCCGACGGATGCGTCCAGAGATGTCTGAAAAGATCAAGGCCGAGGTTATGAAACAGTTTGATGCCAGGTTCCTTGCAGTGACTTCTTACCCTCAGTGGGTTGCCAACGTGGTGCCGGTACCAAAGAAGGACGGTAAGGTCAGAATGTGTGTTGACTACAGGGATCTGAACAGGGCCAGCCCCAAGGATGACTTCCCCCTACCTCACATTGATGTCCTTGTCGACAATACAGCTCAACACAAGGTGTTCTCCTTCATGGATGGTTTTTCAGGGTATAATCAGATCAAGATGGCTCCGGAAGATATGGAGAAGACTACCTTTGTAACTCAGTGGGGCACCTTCTGTTATAAGGTCATGCCATTCAGATTGAAAAATGCTGGGGCAACCTATCAACGTGCCATGGTTGCTTTATTTCATGATATGATCCATCATGAGATTGAGGTATACGTTGATGACATGATCGCAAGGTCTCAAACTGAGGAAGAGCACCTTGACCATCTGAGGAAGTTATTTGACCGACTCAAGTTGTACAAGCTGAGATTGAATCCCAACAAATGCACCTTTGGGGTAAGATCCGGAAAATTGCTAGGTTTCATTGTAAGTGATAAAGGTATTCAGGTGGACCCTGCCAAGGTAAAAGCCATACAAGAGATGCCGACTCCAAGAACAGAGAAAGAAGTCAGAGGCTTCCTAGGACGACTAAATTACATTGCCCGATTCATCTTGCATCTGACTGCTACTTGTGAGCCAATCTTCAAATTGCTGAAGAAAGATCAAGTAGTACGCTGGAATGATGAATGTCAGACTGCCTTTGAGAAGATAAAGGAATATCTCCAAGAGCCACCCATTCTCATGCCACCGGTGGAAGGAAGACCTCTGATACTATACTTGACAGTGCTTGACAATTCAATGGGGTGTGTGCTGGGGCAGCATGACGAGTCTGGCCGAAAAGAGCACGCTATTTATTACTTGAGCAAAAAGTTTACCGACTGTGAGTCTCGTTACTCACTGCTTGAGAAAACTTGCTGCGCTCTTGTATGGGCTGCTCGCCGGCTGAGACAGTATATGCTGACTCACACTACTTTATTGATTTCAAAGATGGATCCCATCAAGTACATATTTGAAAAGCCCGCTCTGTCTGGAAGAATAGCGAGATGGCAAATGATCTTGACAGAATATGACATCCAGTATACAACTCAGAAAGCAATTAAGGGAAGTGTACTGGCAGATCATTTGGCACACCAACCTGTGGACGATTACCAATCATTGAACTTTGATTTTCCGGACGAAGACATCATGGTGGTAACTGACTGTGAAGTACCTGGACCGGATGAAGGACCTGAGGAAGGATCCCGATGGTCTATGCATTTTGATGGAGCCTCCAATGCTTTGGGTAACGGCGTCGGCGCTGTAATCATATCTCCCAAAGGAACTCATACTCCCCTCACCGCCCGATTATGTTTCAGCTGCACCAACAACATGGCAGAATATGAGGCATGTATCATGGGTTTACAAGCTGCAATCGATTTGAGGATCAAGTTTCTAAGTGTCTTCGGAGATTCCGCTCTCGTAATCAATCAGATCAAAGGCGAGTGGGATACGAAACACCCGAATCTTATTCCTTACAAGGAGTATGTGTCGACCTTGCTTCCCCACTTTGAAGAGATAACTTTCGAACACTTCCCTAGAGAGGAGAATCAGCTAGCGGACGCCCTAGCTACGATGTCTTCAATGTTCAAAGTTAAATGGGACAATGAGGCTCCCCGAATCATAATCTGGAAGTTGGATGAACCGGCGTACTGCTGCGAGCTCGAGGCTGAGAAGGTGATTGAAAAACCCTGGTATCATGAGGTGAAAAGGTACTTGGAAGCTCAGGAATACCCTGAAGGTGCATCTGTCAATGATAAGAAGTTCATGAGGAGGTTTGCTGCAAAATTCTTCCTCAGCAACGACATTCTCTACAAACGGAATCATGATTCAACTCTGCTACGTTGTGTGGATAAGGCTGAAGCAGAGAAAATTATGATGGAATTACATGAAGGCACGTTTGGAACACATTCCAGTGGACACACCATGGCTAAGAAAATCCTTCGGGCAGGATATTTCTGGTCCACAATGGAAGCCGATTGTTACCAACACTCCCGAACTTGTCATAAATGCCAGATCTATGCTGACAAGGTGCATATCCCTCCGGTTCCGTTGAATGTCCTGACGGCACCTTGGCCTTTTGCAATGTGGGGTATCGATATGATCGGTGAGATCCGACCGACGGCATCCAATGGGCATCGCTTCATCTTGGTGGCGATCGACTACTTCACGAAGTGGGTTGAGGCGGCATCCTATGCCACAGTAACCAAGAGCGTCGTGGCACGTTTCATCCGGCATAATCTGATCTGTCGGTACGGTGTCCCGGAAAGAATCATTACGGACAATGGTACCAATCTCAACAACAAAATAATCACTGAACTCTGTGAACAATTCAAAATACAGCACCACAATTCTTCTCCCTACCGGCCGAAGATGAATGGGGCTGTAGAGGCAGCCAATAAAAATATCAAGAAAATTGTGCAGAAGATGACAGTGACCTATAAAGATTGGCACGAGATGTTACCGTTCGCTCTTCATGGGTACCGCACCTCAGCAAGGACGTCAACCGGGGCAACTCCCTTCTCCTTGGTCTATGGCATGGAGGCAGTCTTGCCAATTGAAGTCCAGATACCCTCTCTCCGGATAATGAAGGATGCAGACTTGAATGAAGATGATTGGATCCAGACTCGACTTGATAAACTAAATTTGATTGACGAAAAGAGGCTCACTGCTATCTGTCATGGTCAAACGTATCAAAAACGAATGATCAGGGCATTTAACAAAAGAGTCAGACCACAAGAGTATCAAGTTGGGGACCTGGTAATCAAACGCATCATCCTTCCTCAAAGTGATCCCCGGGGCAAATGGACCCCTACTTACGAAGGGCCATTTGTGGTTAAACGTGTGTTCTCAGGAGGAGCCATGATCCTAACCACCATGGACGGTGACGACCTTCCTCACCCCGCCAATGCAGACATAGTGAAAAAATACTACGCATAAATAAAAGACCCGCTAGGTTGACATACCTAGGCAAAAATAAGGGCTTCCCGGCGAACCAAAAGGGTTCGGGCAAAAATAAGGGATGAAATGAATAAAAATATGTACACCCGGCAAGTCGAAAACCTGAAAGGGCGGCTTGGGCAAAAATGGGTATCCCGGTGGACTGAAAACCCGAAAGGGCGGTCCAGGAAAAAGTTAGGGATAAAAGCGTAACACTATGTCTCATTGGATCACTTCGCATCCGGAATTCGGCATCAACTATCTGGCTCCAGGTTTCGGCATTGACCAATCAGCTTCATCTTCAAATTAGGCAGCAAAGCGATGAGACGTTCGAAGACATAAAGGCGATAGCAGAGTTGGAACCCAGTGGGATTTTTCGCATAGCTGTTTTATTTCCTTTTTTCAGATTGTAAACTCTATGTTGTTTGGCGGCGTCCTCTTACTAGGATGTCAGCCTCTTGTACAAAAACGCCTATTCACAGGCAAAGTTCAAATCAATACAAATTCACTTGTCCATACAAATTGCCATTGCTTTTCTTTTCCTGTTTTGTTTTGCGAAGAACGTCCAATGTTCATTTTTGATATATGCATTTGACATTAAATTGCTGATTCATAAATATTTGCATATAAAACAAGAGATTGATTACAGGTGACATCAGAGACAGGGGCACTGTGAAGTTGTCTAATGCATCCTGGTTGTTTTGTCCGCCAAGGTACCAAGGTAGGATCAATTGAAGAATGTGGCCAAACCATCTCAATTCCCCGCAGAGTAAAACAAGATTCAGCAATACTTTCCCCAAGCGGAGTTGACTCCCCGACAATCCTGAAAGGACACAACATTCCCCGGCAGGTCTTAAAGCTCATCCCCTGCAGGGTACGAACGTCTCTCCCGAGTTTTATTTAGAGTTATTTCCTCACAAGGACTTATAACTGGGTTATCCTCAGCTAAAAACCACGGAAGACCGCCCTCGGCAAATCCCTTCAATCCCCAGCGGAGTTTATCATCATTATCCCCAGCGGAATCCATCATTAAAGTCCTCAACAGGCTTCTCATCAAAACTTCGGCCAAGTATCTCTTCCACAGAGCAACTCCCCGGCCGTTCGGCAAGGATTTATTTTCCTAAGACAAAATTGCATTCATAAACATTTCACGCTTTCATACATCTTGCTTACATGCATGATAAAGCGCATACAACACTATCTCATGATTGAACATCATAACACCATGCATATCATACATCATGACATTGCATACAACTTACGTTTTTGTCTTTTCAAGAAAAAAAGACAATCCCAAAAACAACTACCTTCAAGTGTCACAATTCCAGATTCGATACCTGTAGCTAGCCAGGGCACATCTGAGAGTGACCAGTTTCCAGACTCGATTCCTGTATCCAGCCAGGGCATATCTGTTGACCACATTTCCAGACTCGATTCCTGTATCTAGCCAGGGCACGTCTGAAGAGTTCGAGGATTCGATTCCTGTATCCGGCCAGGGCATATCTAACAACTATCACATTTCCAGACTCGATTCCCGTATCTAGCCAGGGCACGTCTGAAGAGTTCGAAGATTCGATTCCTGTATCCAGCCAGGGCACATCTATTAACGACTATTTCCAGATTCGACTCCTGTATCCAGCCAGGGCACATCTGTGAGCAACCGATTGTAGATTCGATACCTGTATCTAGCCAGGGCATATCTGCATAAGGAGACTGAAGATCAAACACCTGTAACAAGCCAGGAAAACATCTGTCCTTCTCAAATACACAAGTTCTCGCTAAGGAATCTCTTATGCGATCGACACTTCCAAATGGCGTCTATAAGCCCATTCCCGACAAGGTTCCGTCACATCTCCAGATGGCATCTATAAGCCCATCTCCCTATCTACCACCTCTCCAAATGGCATCTGTAAGCCCATTCCCGACACCACATTGTTGAGACTCCAGCATGCGAGTGCAAATTTCCGGGCACTCTAGTGTCCAATCTCCTTTTACCCTCGAGTCACGAAAGGCAAACTTGCCAATCTAACTCTTCAGGTTCAAGAAGATTGAACAGGGGCAACTGTTGTACCCCAAAATTTGCCCTCCCATTTCCTCAACATTTTCTCATCACAAGACCTTTGAAGGTCAAGATCCAGTTAGGGTTTCCTCTGCTCAAGACTTCTCCTTGCCCTGTGGACTCAAATTAGGGTTTGTGTTTGCCCAAGGATGTTTTGACCTAAAATGCCTAAGATGACTTTCATGCTTCATGTTGGACTCCCAAGTTTACCCATACCAAGTTTCAAGTCTTGATTCCAAGTTTTGCCCAGTCAATTGGACAGTTGACCTAGAAATCAGCTGTATTGGGGAAAAAGTCAACTGTGGCCAATTGACAGTCAAACCTCATGAAAATTGACCCACATCAACATATTGAACTCATATGGACCATTTGATCAAGTTTGGATCACAATTCTCCAAGAAATTTGATCAGATCACCAAAAGGGCAAAATGGTCATTTTTAGGGTTTTGACTGCACAAAGGTAATTTTTGACTGTTTGACCTAGCCAATGGCAAACCAAGTTCACATATGGACTCAAGGACTCAATGAAATGGTCTTTACACATTCATCAAGCTCAAAAGATCCCAAGTACACAAGATTGACAGTTGAATTTCCCAGTCAATTGATCAATTTTGACTGTATACTGAAAAGTCAAACTTTGACTTTTTGGTCAAAATCAAGAGTCAAGATTCATTTTTCATCAAAACATGCCAAATCATGAAACTTGTTCACCAAGAAATCACAAAATGCAAATTAGGGTTTGAAAATGGAATTTTTCATAACTTAGAATTTTTCTAAGTTATGAAAAACCCTAATTTTTTCCCAACTTTTCCCCACCTTTTCACCAAGATCCATTTGGATTCAAACAAAAGTCAAAACATGAAAGTTGTAGCTTGTTGCATAATCTACAACTTTGATTACAAAGTTTTCTCATTTGAAGCTTGTATCTCAAGTTACAATTTTTTGAATAAGGGCACTAAACCATTTTTAACTTAGTGAAATTTTAACCTATTTTGACAAGGTTTTCTACCCCACTTCAAGGCCACTTTTCATACCCTTCCATTTGGAATTTTAATTTGCATTTCAAAGATGGATTGTAGTACACATTCCAAGCTTTCCAAAATGTCCAAGAACTCATCAAACAACCTCATAACTTGAGAGATTCGAATTTCACAAGTTGGCAAAAATTCACTTTTGTTCTTCATCAAAACATGTTCATAACTTTGCAAATTTGAACTCAGCTTGCTTTATGCTTGATTACAGGTCCTTGAACCATTCCATACTCAATAATTTAATGCATATTCAATGTGTTAGAGTGTTGTTCTTTGAGTACAAACATTGTATGAAAGATTAATCCTAAACTAGATAAAGTGAACTTTCCATTTTTGAAAAGATTAACTTTATGTCCAATTGCAAATCAAGAAAGTACATGGAAAATCTGCTTGGCACAAGATTATGTGCATAACACACTGATCAAGAGAGGATTATGCAGCACATTAGGGTGTCCTCTACTGACCTAGAAAGCCAACTTGCTTTTGTTTGCTTCAAGTTCAAGAAAAGTGCATAACTTGTACCATATCTCATCTCAGCTTAAGCACACAAGAAAGAAGTTATCAAACACATTCCATAGAAACATATCCAAGCTAACACACGAGCCCTTGGCCTCTCAAGCACCCTCCATCTCAGAATCACCTTGAAACTGCTCAAACAGGGCAACCCCTGCAGATTGAGTGCTATCTCTCAATCCCTTCAAGCATTCTTGCCCAAACCTGTTCCTCTACCTTCCTTACAACCTATGCAAGCTAACCATGACTTGAAACCTGACCTGTAACACCTCCAAGCCACTTCACCATTTTTAAATTTCTGTTTTGCAGTTGGAGTTCACTAGCTCGATTCAGGGAGTTTCAAGACAAAGTAGGACTTGGAAAAGCATCCTTACACTTCAAGGAAGCTATACAAGTCATCATTTCACTCTGAAACATCCTCCATTGCAAAGCTCGATTCCAACTGAACAGTCCAGGAATCCAGAGATAAAAAACGCGTGTTTGCTTGAAGGATATTGTTCAGAGGTTGAAGAAGACAAGTCTTCTGGGCTGGGCCTGGAAATTTTTCTTATTTGCACCACTTCATTACTCATGAACCCCCTGAGCCCATTTGCTTCATTTTTGACTCTTTTTGACTTTTTCTTTTTTTGTTTGACTTGTTTATTTTTTCTCATCTTATTAAAATTTTGAAAATATTTTTTCCATCATTTTTTGTATTTATTGCATATTTATTTGTTTATTTCTCTTGTTTGAACATAAATATTATATATATACTATTATTAGAATAAATATAGGAAAATAGTGTAAATACATTTTTTATCTTTTTTATTTACCTTCCGAAAATATTTCATATAAAAATATTTTTTTCCTTTTTTATTTATTTTATTAAATATTAAATATATATTATTTTGTGTATAATACATACTTAAGAATTAATATATATATATATATATATATATATATATATATATATATATATATATATATATATATATATATATATATATATATAGATATATGTTTATTAATATATTTAAGCTAAAATATAAAAATACTTGATTTTTTCATTTTTATTAATATTTGATACAAAATACTTTTTTTCATAATATACTTCATTATTTTTATTTTTTTGTACATGATAAATAAATGTTTGTATTAAATTAAACAATAATACATTTTTCCTAATAAAATTAGGGTTTTTGCCCTAAATTCAAAATACTCCAAAAAATAATATATTTTTATTTTTCTCTTTTACATAAATAATATTTTTTTCATATATATACAAAACATTTCTTTTGCATCTTGCATTCTTATTTAATTTTTTACATTGATTAATTTATATTCAAAATGATGTAATAATTTAGATTTAAATTCTTGTCAATATCCCAATTTGAACATTTGTACCCCCCTTCCCATATTTGGTTTTGTAATAGCTTAGTAAATTTAATTTCGCATTTTATTGCTTTCTAATGATAACATGTTAGAATTAGGGTTTGTATGCGAAAAAACGATAAAAAAATAGTTATGACCTAATCTCAAGACAAACAAGCATGAAAATGGACACACAAATCACACTTGCACCCCTAGGATACTCCACTTTGTTGCCTTTCAAAATTGGGCCATATTGTATGTTGAACTTCTTTGGGCAAAGAAAACAATTTGAATGATCATAGTCCCTCGATAAACATTTTTCAAAACAAACAAAAACAAATGATCAAGTCCCTTAAGGAAAATTGCCCAAAGACATTTAACGCCGTTGCAATTATGGTCTAAACGATGACCCGCGCCTGTCCCTTTCACATCCTAACATAAGGTTGTCCACCAAATTCAATGGTGGAACAAACTTGTTAAAAGGGTTAAAACATAGCAATAATCTTTTGAGAAATTTAGGAGTAGATAACCTCTTAGTTACTTGAATCAAACTTGAGAAAACAAAATATTTGCCTATTTTCTAAAACCACACTTCACAACACTTTCAAAACAACTTTCAAAAACAAATGAAAACCTTTTCAAAAGACATACACCTTTGTATACATCCCAACATGGATCATTGCAAAGGTTGCCACCACATTGGCTTCTTTTCAAAATATTTTTTAAACCCACACACAAAGCACCATTTCAAACAAATTGAAAACAAAAGGCAAGTGATCTAAGCAAGTAACTAAGAGCCCATGGATAACCATGGATAGAAAGGGTGCTAATACCTCCCCTTTCTATAATCTACTCCCCGAACCCAAGAAAACATCTCAAAAGGTTTTTGCTGTGCTTTTTAACCTTTCCTTAGGATAAAATAAAAAGTCGGTGGCGACTCTTTCTCAACCGAAACATTTGCGAATACAAACGCAAACCTCTAGTCAGTTCTCCCACCGTATCACAGTGTCCATTATCATGTTTGCAATGTTTCTGGATAGTTTGATTTAATTTATAGTGCAGGAATAAGCTTCTGTCATTGTTAGTTTTTCGTGCTCCAATTTGGGGTTTTGGGTTCCAAGCAGAATTAGGCCTGATAATGGGTATCATGACGATCAGAATTTCAAACCCAGTTGATCCATAGTCCCCAATTGAATTTATATTGCATATGCTTGATTCTTGAATGACACAAGTTTCAGCAACAGACTGGCATTTGTAGGTAAATGATCAGAACTTAAAACGACCGTTCCAAGGAAGAAGACAACAGCGTGTCACAACCTGATTGGCTGATTTAAATTCTGGCGCATTATTCTGGCCAGAAACTTGTTTTTTCTTATATAATTTTTATTTTTATTGTATTAACAAGTTAACATCTAGCACAGTTGGTCAGAAGAAGGAAGTCAAAAGCTCATTGTTCTGGGTTCAATCCCAGGCATGAGCTTTTGGCATTTTCTCCATTGTTTTCACCAGATCCAGCACATACACTTTATGAGGTTCAACATCTTCTGGATCCACCAGCCAGGACCAGATCCAGCGCCTCATCTTCTAGATCCACCAGCCAGGACCAGATCCAGCGCCTCATCTTCTAGATCCATAAGCCAGAGTTAGATCCAACGCCTGCTCTTCTGGATCCATAAGCTAGAGTTAAATCCAGTGCACCTCATCCTCTGATGATCGTCATCTTCTGGATCCACCTCCATTAGCCAGATCCTCTGACAGCAGGCCCTCTTGGTTATTTCTGCTATTTTTCCTTTAATTCCTTTTCTTTAATTATTCTGTTTTTTTAATCAACACAATAATTATTTTATTTTAAATCAACCAATCAAAAACCACAAAAAAGGTTTATTTTCTTAATAAATGTTTTTTTATTAATTAGTTTAATTAATTTAGGGTGACTTTAATTTCTTTCACAATTAAAAATCAAATAGAAATTAGGTTAAAAATCTTAATTTTATTTTATTTTCCTTTTGTTTTTCTCTCAAAAAATAAAAATACAAAAATAGGTTTTAGAATGAATTGATTTTTTTTCTTAATTTAAAATTAATTAGAACTTAGGATTTTCTTTTTAAATCAATTCTTTCATTATTTTCTCAAATAACAAAACATGACAGAAACTTTTTTTAACCAAATAGGATTAGTCAAGGGTCAAAACCCTAATCGTTTCGCATTTAATTTGCCGCGCGCTTATTATTATTTTGCCAATATTTTTGTAACTCTTCATGGTTTGTAATATTTAATTTAGGGTTTTATTTACTGTTAAATCCCCGGGTTTTTTTGGCTATGTAATTAATCCCCTTCCCCGAAGCCTTGTAATAGCGTAGATTTATTTTCTCACATTTTTAATTCCCGCAAATATTTAACTGTCTAAATGTATGCTAATATGATTGTATGACAAGAATGCATGACAAATTAATACAGTTAGAAAACCCTAATGTGCAAAGACTAAATAACTGAAAACAAATCACTCGCACATATCACTCTTAGGGTATACTCTCACTTCGGTTGCCTTCGGTAAATGGTCATTAAGCATAGGTTGTCTTAGTGGTTACCATCCTGTCTAAAAAAGATCAAATGTCCCATTCGAATGTTGCCCCGGAAATGTTGCCTCGGAAATTTTGCCTCGAATATGATCTTAAGACTTTAGGGTTATTACTAAGGTGTCTTAACATTGCTTTAGTGATTGTACATCCCTTTTTGAATTGACCCTTCCAAACTCCAATGACGGTGCTGCCTATTTCTCAATAGTAGGATAGCGTTGTCTAAAGGAAACAAGAATAGAAACAATCTTATTTTTCGAGTAGGTAGATGCTAGTAGGTACTTGCTCAAACCAAAAACTTTTCACAAACACATTTCAAAATAAATTTTCAAAACAACTTTGTCACACCTTTGAGGACTGATACAAGGGTTATCATGAAGTCAAACTTTTTCAAAAACAAAGCACATACACAAGCAATTTTAAAAAGATGAGCAAGTACCTAAGAGCCCATGGAAAACCATGGATAGAAAGGGTGCTAACACCTTCCCTTTCTATAATCTACCCCCCGTACTCAGAATATTACGAAAAAGGATTTTTTTTCTGTACTTTTTTCCTTTTCGGTTGGATGAAATAAAAGTCGGTGGTGACTCTTGCTTACCGCGACATTTTGCGAACACAAAACGCAAAATGTAAACCAGTATCAAATAGTCGGTTCTTCCACCATATCACACATGCAACGAGTGACTTAGATATGTGTAAATGGATGTTGATTTTGAAATGAGAATGTGTAATTGGGATTTTTGAGATATGCTTGACCCATGCTATCGAACTTCATCAGATGGATGAGATGATAAGTGTAGCTTAATTCTAGATTGAGGAACCCTAATGCATGATTAATATGTTTTATGATCACGACTCGAATGGTTTTTGAATGGTTCCCCTGTGATAGTTCGTGGATGATTTAAGTGTATAGGTTTGCTCATGGGACAAGGTTGCTTGTCACATGATGGTAGAGTGTTGTGCTTGCATGATTTCCTGATACTCGATTTTGAGCTTGAAGACTACTGATGTAGGAGAAAGATCCATTGGAGGTTATGAAAGTACGCGGAGAGCTTGCTCCTATGGAATATGTTGGGTCTTAGAGGAGATTCTCATGGATATGATCTTGGAAATAGTTTGATCATAATATAAACGGCCCTGTTATCTCGAACTATGCCCCTGATTAAAAGACTCTTGAGAATGTTTGGCTTTGATGAACCATTTTGAATCAACTCCTTTTGATCGAGCCTCGCAGTGGTTTGCCCCAACATTCGAATTTTGAAAGATGTGCCCCTCAATCTCCAGGATCTAGAGGAAGTACCCTCAGAAAGAACTTAGACCTCACCGTATATTTCCCCCAAGTATTCAAAGCTTGAAAAGTTTGTACTTGAAGTTGCTTGAAGGGAAATTTGGACCCTACGTGCAGTAGGATAAACTTGGTATGTACCATCCCAACATTTGGATCTTGGAAGGTTTCCTCTGATTATCAAGGCCTTGAGAGGTTTGTTAAAATGAGGAAACCGAGTCATACCCTATTGTGATACGACTTGATTAAGGAATGCTCCTTCGAAAGGTATGCCCCTCATTGAACAGTGCTTTGAAACTTGATCCAAGTTGATTGAATCTCAGAATGATCACCCTTGTCAATAGTATCTTCATGTGATATACCCCTACTATCATTAGTTTTGCCTATGATTATAGGGTTCTTCCTTAGATGCTTTTCCCCCTGAAATGAATCGCTTTTGATTAAACTAAATTTTTTTTGAGATCTCCTTGATGTTAAGTATTGATTCATAGATAAAATTATACATTTTGAAAAAGTAATTCTGTTTAATGCACATGCAAGTTTTGAAATCAAAGTTTGAATAGAAATGGATGATTAGAGATGGAGATTCAAAGAAGTGGTTAGTAATAATTTTAACAAACATATGAGTCAGTTTAACACAAATTTTTCAGAGTATGCTTTCATAGTAAACCTAGCTTCAATTAGGACTTTTGAAGGTTGTAACATGGCCTTGGTTCACGGTTTAAAAAACAAAGGATATAAGGCTCAAAATTTATTTATCCCACCCCATTCATCTTGATGTTCTCCAATCCTAAGTTCAATTGATCCAACATATGCGTTTAATCTCCAAGAAAATTTTTATAGTCGCGCACATGATGAAAAACGTAGATAAAGATCTCAGCAATGATGATGAGCATTAATAAGATCCAAGATTTGATAAGATTTAAGCATTGATGAGAAGCATTTGAGGTGGAAGTCATAAGATTTTTCTCTAATTTATTTATTTTCAATCCCTCATTTTTGCATGGACCAATTCTTTTGAATTTCCCGGTCCATCGGGATGCCCTAACTTTTTCCTGTAAAAACTTTTTTGCTTTTTGTTTTTGACTTAGCGGGCTCTCTTTATTTTTTGAAAATTTTCTTTTGAGATTTGTTTCTTTTGATTCAGGAGACTGCCATGTTTGATTTTTGTGAGCTTCATCTTTATTGCACCCTCGATGTTGTATGACGTAATTGAGAAAGAAGATGTTGTGAGCTTAATCTTCATTGTTTTCTAGATCTTGGATGGTGTATGCAAGGAAAAGGATGCGCTTGAACCTTTTGCATAGATAGACTGATTCTCTTGAGATTAGAATGCATCCATAAATTAATTGAAATCTACCCTGCCCCTGGTTAAGATTAAGGTTTTTTTAGAAAATAGAAATAACTCCAACTTCTGGCTCGAGGGGGTTAACTACAAATTATCTCCTTATTTCTCCACTATTTAGGAAGTGAAATAATGCTTCACATTGTTAGCTAAGCCTTACTATTAAAAAGCATACGTCAGCAAAATTCGATTATTTTGTATTTTCATCATTCTCACTCGAAGTTTGTTAAATAAAATTGAGAATGGAAGAGTGAAAAGTGAAATGGAAAGTGATGAAAGAGTGAATACGAATGAACTGATTTAAAAAACATGCATGATTATTTTATTAGAATTACTGATCCAAAGATAAAAATTTATAGAAAATGAAAATTAACAACTAGGAAATTACAAATCAAAATGATAAAGGCCTAATGATCTAGAGATAACCCCCCTTGTTGATCCACTGACTTTAGGGAATTCTTCTTAGTCCCTGGATTTGTCAAAGCAAGGGGCGACCGTTCACCAATGGAATCCCTTCTTCAAAAATCAACTACTTATTATCGATCAAATCTTGGACCTTGTATCTGAAACCCCAACATCTTTCAAGGGTATTTCCTAGAGAGTTGGAATGATACTCACACCTTGAATTTGCATCATACTTACGTGGGAATGCCCTAATTAGAGGATTCAGTGACTTTCGCTCTACCAAATATGCCTTGAGTAAATGTTGTAGTAGATGACTATGGGGTATGAGAAATTGATCAAATCTCCTTGGTGGTAGTTTTTGTATTCGTCTTTGTTGGTTATATCCCTTATGTTGATAAGGTTGTCGTAGTTGTTGTTGAGGTGGGGGAACTTCCCACGGTGGTGACATTTGTGGTGTTGAATAGGCTTGTGGCTGGGATGACGAAGGGTCACCTTCACTCCTCAGTAATAATTGCATGATCAAGTTCATTTGAGTTTTCAAATTGTGGACCTCCTCCTTCAATAGTTCTTGGCTTCTTGAGATATGCTTTGAGTTCACTTGTGAGTATCAAGAATCTTGCTAGCTGGATCACAGTTGGATAAGGTGAAGGTTTTCTGTCGGTGGAAGAGATATGCGCTTTATGTAGATGGATGAAAATGGAAATGTATGAAAAATGCTTGAGTGTGCAAAAATATTTTTTTTGGCTTTTAGGTACGCCAAAAAGTTTCATGGATATGCAATGCGATATAGACGTAGTATGAGAGTAGATGCAGGGGTACCCTATACAAGTTTAATGATAGCAATAATGATATCCTACACTGACTCAGAGGTTGAGATAGGCAGGGATTCCTTACGAAGGTAATAATAGACATAGATTTGATGATATCCCATATTATCTCAGAGATTGAGACAGGCGGGAATTCCTTAAGGATTATGGCCAATGAAAGACGGCGAGGAATCCCTACAGACTAGGGATTACGACATAGACGGAAGCCCTATGGGCTAAAGATAGTAATGGAAGAAAAGATAAACCTTGAGGGTTTACAGATCGTAGTCAGATTTATGAAAGGTACCCTTAGAAGGTAGGCTCCTAGTCTTGGCCTAAGGATATTCTACCCTCTCCATGAGGTGGTTTCCTTAAGGGTATCATGAATAACACTAGAGGAAAAGGACCAAGGGCCTCCCTTAAGTGGAGTCTCTTTGCAGATTGAAACATTCGTCTCTAGGTCATGAAAGGTCTCATCATGAGATTTTGGTTTGAAGGTTGTACAAAGATTCATAGGTGTCACTCAAAAGTCCTACTTCCCAAGAGGATGTCTCTTTAGAAGTATTCCTTTCACGGAATTCCACCGACTCTAGGCAAAGTCATCACATAAACTCATAGGGCTGATGTATCCTCTTGGCTAATAGAAGAACCTTCTTTCTAAGAGTTTTTGAAAATACTTTTTGCAAAATTTAAATCCCACCACAGATATAATATATGATAAAATAACAATAGATAAATAAGTGAATAAATAAATAGATAAATAAACAAATATAAAAGTCCAAAAAATAAGAAGAACCCTAAAACCAAAAGATAATGCTTCTAAACCCAGGGTTGAGTCCCCAGTAGAGTCGCCAGCTGTTGTAACTACTTTTTAAATCAGAGTCGCCACCCTTAATTTTTATCCTAAGGAAGGGAATATAAAGGATAACCCTAAAAAGTTAGATATTCTAGGTTTTTGGACTCTGTTCTAGAAGAAGGGAAGGTGTTAGGCACCCCTCATCTACCTTGTTCGCAAGGATAATGGGGTTAGAAGCGCAATTTTAAGGAAATAGAGTTTCAATGTTTTATTAGGGGAACTCGCCACAATTTTAATTGTATGTGTGATCGGTGGATCTGGAACTGACTGTTTAACGCTGGTTTCGCGAAATGTCGCGGAAGCAAGAGTCGCCACCGTCTTTTATTTTCTCCAAATGGAAAGGACAAAAGCACAGAAAAATTCCTTATAGAGATTGCTCTCGGTTCGGGAGGTAGATTATAGAAAGGAAAGGTGTTAGCACCCTTTCTATCCATGGTTATCCATGGGCTCTTAGATACTGGCTCATTTGTGTTTTCAGAATGGTTTGTTTGCTTTTCAACTGTGGGTTTTAAAAAAGGTTTCTTTGAAAATTTCAGTTCGACTCTTGTATCAGTCCTCAAGAGTGTTTGAAAAGTTGCTTTCGAAAGCTTTTTTGAAAAGGTGTCGGTGTGAAAAGTATTTTTTGATTTGTTTTGAAATTAGAGCAAGTATCTAGAGTCGTCTACCTACCCTAAGGAATTCGTCTGTGTAAATGTCCTTAAAGTAGTGCCATCCCACCATTGAGAGGTAGGTAGCACCACCGTTGGAGGTGTTCGGGTCAATTCGAGGGTTCGGGACATGGTGATCACCGGAGCAATGGGAAGACACCTTAGAAGCTACCCTCATGCCATGTTCATGGACATGAGGACTTACTAAAATGTCCTCTACTCGACGATCACCTTTCGAGGGGCAAGGCAACAGTGAGGCGTACCCTAGGGATGGTGTGTGATTTGTGCGTCGTTTTCAGATATTTTGTCTTGTCATGCATTTGTGGTGATCTACGCGTTGCTTTTATTTTTGACATTCATTCTTTCATGCAGATTAATTAACAGTTAAAAAGATGCGGAATTAAAAGTCCTACGCTATTACAAAGGCGCGGGTCCACATCGCCAAATTAATCCAGGACCCAATTTGAAATAAAATAAAGAATGCGGAAAAGATAAATATCTAATTAAGCTATTACATGGCTTTGGGAGAATTACATGAATATTCACAAAAAGAAATAAAAATGCGAAGAGAATTAAAGTCAGGAATGCGAGGGCGTTGGACCCTTTTTAAGGAAATTAAATTACAATTATGAAATTAATTAAATTTAATGAAAAAAAGAGAAGTTATTTTTTTGAGTTTTTGTATTTATGGATTTTAATGAGAATTAAATTGGAATTAAAACCTAATTCTAACTATTTTTAATTCATTAAAAAAAATGTTAAAATTAAACCTAAAATTAACCTAATTATTTACATGACAATTTATTTACAAAAATAATATTTAATAATTAATTATGGTGAAAGAAAAGAAAAAGAATAAAAAACTTAAAACCCTAATTTTACATTTTTAGTTTATTAAGAAAAGTATTAGAATTAAACCTAGAATTAAAAAAGCTAAATTAATTAATAAGATTTATTTACAAAATAACATTAAATAAAAAATATATTTCATTTTTTGTCTTTTCTGATTTTTATTATTTTTATATTATGAAAATATTAATTTATGAATTTAAAAGGAAATAATCAAATTAAAGCAAATAAAAATAAAATAGGAAAAAAGAAAAGAAATGCAAACTCTTGGGGGTGTTGACCCCAGTTTGGAGGTGTTTGGCCAGTAATTAGGCCCATTGAATTCCTGGCCTTATTGACTTTTTAGTGATTAGGTGCGTATGCGTTAACTGGATCATTCCATAGGCTTTGGATCTGGACCATTGGACTGATGCTATGGGACACGTGGCAAGCCAAGATATGAGGCTGCATGGTAGGCCTCAGGAAGCAAGCTACACAGAACCACGTTAGGAAGAAAAATATGAAACAAAGTAGGGGGCCTGGGGTTCGAACCCAGGTCCCAAGGCTTACCAATGCTCTCCTCTACCAACTGTACCATTAGCGCGCGTTGTACATAGAATAAAGAATAAATAACATAAAAGCAAATTGGCGTTAGTGACATAGAACCAAAAAAACGCGCGCTGGAATTCAAACTGTCCAATCAAGTCTTGCCACCTGCTCTTCTTCTTTGTTCGTTCCTGAAATAAAAAGAAGTAGCGGGGGTTTTAAACCCCCCCCCCCCCAAAACACAGTCTTTTCTAAAATAGCGAATAGCCCGTGTGGCCATATAAATTGGGCGCGACTTGTGTATTGAATTCGTCCAAACGTCCTGATTCTAACCATGGTACTGAGATGTCTTGATTTTACAGTATATGCAAACGCCCAATTTGAAACTTGAGAAACCCTAAAGCATTCCAATGGCAATTTTCGCTACAAGCATTGTTAGTCAAATTAAAGGTTACCATTAGTCTCAGAACCTTCATATTAGTCTAGATCAATATTCAAAATGTATCAAAAATGTATGCATATTAGAATACGATTATGGAAAAGTTTTGAGAAAGTTTGACATCCATATACCAATTCTGGAGGCGTGGGGACTGGAAAAAGATTCAGAAAGCTTCCTTGATGCTTTGGCAAGCTATTGGAATTGTTACTTTTCTTTGAATCGTGCTAGAAGGTAGTTTTCAGTTTTCAGATTTTTTGACAAAAATGCAAACTTGGTTTTTGAGATGGGGCGCAGCTTGAAGGTTCTTGGCATTAGGTTTTGCATCTGACTTATGTATGGGATGGATTAGGGTTGAATTTTGAGCAAAAAGATCCATGCATTGATGTATCAAATATTTGATTTCAATGAATATTTTTTCAATCTTTTTCATGTGTTTTTTATTCCAATCATGGCCAAACCTTCCTTTTTTTGATGTGCACGAATCTTCAATAGCCAATGAGAGCAAATGCTGCATAAAAAGATTCACATGCATTTGTTTAGTATTTTTTCCATATTTTATTTAATTAAATGAATTAATTGTGATTAAAAATTCAAATAAATAATAAAAAATGATGAAATAAATCCCCTTTGGGCCAAATGGTCGTTCATAGCCTTTGGATGATGAATCTTGGAAGAAAATGTGGCCCATTAGCAATTTGGAGGCATTTGAAGCAAAGTTGACTTTTCAAAATTCCCAAAAATTTCCCAACTTCCACAAGGCATATCTTGCTCAATTTTTAAGCTTTGATCATGTTCTTGGACATTTTGGAAAGGTCTTGAAGTCCTCTAACCAATTCCTTTGGTCCCATGTCATTTTGATTTACCAATATCAAGTTATGGCCTTTGACTTAAAGTCCCTTTTTGTTGACTTTTGAAAATGACCTATAATGTTGAAATTGATAACTTTTTGTGAGAGAATTTCTTGGACTTGAAGTGTGAAGAGGAGTTGTAGGAAATGTCATTCTCTTAAAAATGAGCTTTGGATGGAATTTTTCTGATAAACCATGTGGAAGTTATGCCTTGGTCAAGTTACAGTTGACTTTTTCAACTGTCCAAATATGGAAACTTTTGCATCTTGAGACTTTTTGAGCCATGCCTTGAAAATCATGATCAAGAATTCATCAAATGATGTTTGTGGCTTCAAAATAAGATGTTGACCAAAAATTTGGATTTTTGACTGTCAACTGACCATTTTGCCCCTGTAGTTGACTGTAGGGCAATTAGGGTTTCTGAATGTGCAATTTTGTGCTGTGAGTCTTGAAACTTGCCATGAGGATGCTTGACCATTTTTATAGGCATGTGGGACTTGATTGGACCCTTGAAAACTTCAATTTCTTTGACAGAACCAAAACCCTAGTTTTTGACTGTTAGGAGGCCCTTGAACTGTGCAACCCTTGGGGAGATTTTGAAGCATGCTCTTTGCCATTCTTGAAGAATATGGGAGGGAAAATTTTGGGGTACAACATTTTCCCCTGTTCAATCTTCTTAGACCTGAGGATGCAGATTGGATGACGTGCCTTTCGTAATCCGAAGGTGGAAGATGATTGAACACTAGAGTACCCAGAAATTTGCGCTCACATGTTAGCAGTGTGATGGGGGGATGGGCTTATAGATGCCATTTGGAGATTGATGGATAGGATGATGAGGTGATCGCATAAGAGATTCCTTAGCGAGAACTTGCATACCTGAAAAAGAAAATGATTACCTGGCCTGTTACAGGAGCTGGTCTTCAGACTCTTTGTATAGATGTGTCCTGACTGGTTACAGGAATTGAATCTGGAACTTCAAACGATGATGAATGAACCAGGGATGGTTACTACCTCAACGGGACGGTGAGAGAACCTTGGACGATTACTACCTCAACAGGAACGCTGAGAGAATCTGGGATGATTACTACCTCAACAGTAACGCTGAGAGAATCTTGGGCGACTTCAACCTCAACAGTAACGCTGAGAGAATCTTGGGTGACTTCAACCTCAACAGTAACGCTGAGAGAATCTTGGGCGACTTCAACCTCAACAGTAACGCTGAGAGAATCTTGGGCGACTTCAACCTCAACAGTAATGCTGAGAGAATCTTGGATGTCTTCTACTGAGTCTTTATCAGGAAAATCTTTTAGGGATCGATTTAACTGGACTTAGAGAAGGCCTTTGACTGGATAAGAAACAGGAAAATCTTAGGGTCGATTTAACTGAACCGGTCAAGGTCTTGAAATCTTCAACTGGATAAGAAACAGGGAGATCTTAGGGTCGATCTGACTGAACCAGAGAAGGCCTTTGTCTGGATAAGAAACAGGAAAATCTTAGGGTCGATCTAACTGAACCGGACAAGGTCTTGAACTCTTCAACTGGATAAGAAATAGGGAGATCTTAGGGTCGATCTGACTGAACCAGAGAAGGCCTTTGACTGGATAAGAAACAGAAAAATCTTAGGGTCGATTTAACTGAACCGGTCTAGGTCTTGAAATATAGCTGAGAACTTAACTGGATCTTTCCTGAAAGGTAAAGGTCAGTCATATGCAAGGCATGATATGAATCAAGCGATGATGTTCTCAATATAAATGAGATTTGTAAGATATGATGCGTATATGCATGCTATAATGTATGAAAATGTGATGTTTATGAATGTATCTTTCTGTCTTTAGGAAAATAAATCCTTGACGGGTGCCGGGAAGTCACTCCTGGGCTGATGTTGAAGAATAGCTCTTTGCTTCCGCTGGGGATGATAGTTGCAAGAATACCGATAGGAGAAGATAACTCCGTTGGGGAATAAACTTGGCGAATGGATTGCTCTGCGGAGAGAACATTACTCTAACGATCTTGCTGGGAAACAATACTCTGTGGGGGGAGAGGTACTTTGAGGAAATGTTGATGGTAACTTAGCTGGGGATACCGTTGTTATGTTGGAAGTGTTGATAGACTTCGCTGGGGATAACGTTGTTATGTTGGAAGTGTTGATAGACTTTGCTGAGGATAAGAAGACTTCGTCGAGAACGATCTTCCCGTGGCTTTTGGCTGAGGATAACCCAGTTATATCCTGGTAGGGAAATAACTCTTTGAATAAAGCCGGGGGACGCATTCGTGCTCTGCTGGGATAAGCTTCCAGAATCTACTGGGGATAAGCTTACTGCTTGGGGAGGTGGATCCCAACTTTCCTGTGGAAATTGGATTGGACTCTCCTGGGGAAGCTTTGAACTGTATCGGGGAAGTGACCCCATTGAATGTCTGGTATACCGCCGGGGAACAATCTTAGATCAAGACTGTCGGGGATGCTTGTTAGGAATGTTGAGATCTGTTAGAGGATAATCTAGCCTCCATAGGGCTGACTGCAAGCTAACTCTGCTTGGGGAGAGTATGTGTAAGGTTGCCTGATGATGAGCTCGTGTAAAACTGCATCTTTGGAGGGAGGAAACCGGTGTAGGGTTTACTGACAATGAGTCCGTATAAGACTGTATCTAGAGATGAGAAGGAAACCTGTGTAGGGTTTACTGATGACGAGTCCGTGTAAAACTGCATCCTTGAAAAATAGAGAACCTGTGTAGGGTTTCTAGGTGACGAGTCCGTGTAAAACTGCATCCTTAAAAATAGAGAACCTGTGTAGGGTTTCTGGGTGACGAGTCCGTGTAAAACTACATCTGGAGTTTTGAGAAGGAAACCTGTGTAAGGTTTACCGATGACGAGTCCGTGTAAAACTACGTCTGGAAAGAGATAACCTGTGTAGGGTTACTTCGGGATAAGTTCGTGTAAAACTTCTGGAGGAACCGGGGTAAGGTTACTGCAGGGTAAGTTCGTGTAAAACTTCTTGATGAACCGGGGTAAGGTTATCTTCGAGGTAGGTCCGTGTAAGACTTCTGGAGGAACCGGGGTAAGGTTACTGCAGGATAAGTTCGTGTAAAACTTCTTGATGGACCGGGGTAAGGTCATCTTGAGATAAATCCGTGTAGGACTTCTGGAGGAACCGGGGTAAGGTTACTTGTGGAGGGTGAGTCTGTGTAAGACTTCGTCTGAAAATTGAGAAGGAACTGGTGTAAGGTTACTTTGATGATAAGTCCGTGTAAGACTTTTTCTGAAAGAAAAGGAACTGGTGTAGGGTTCCTGTGGATGAGTCCGTGTAAGACTTTGTCTGAAAGTTGAGAAGGAACCGGTGTAGGGTTGCCTGATGATGATCAAGTGGATGATTGTCCTGTTTGGTTTCAGATGTTAACCCACAATCTGGGATTTGTAAAGGTAGATGGTAATCATCTTTGTATTAACCTTTCCTTGGTACTTTGGTTGACAGAGCAACTGGATCGCCTGGATGACTCATTATTGCCCCTGTTTCTGAGGTGAGGGGAAAAGATACCTTGTGGAGGTAGTTGACAAATCTTCTAGTAGACAGGCGATTAGACGCCGGGACATAGTCGTACGCTTAAATCCCTAATTTTGCCTGGACCGCCCCTTCGGGTTTTCAGTCCACCGGGATACCCATTTTTGCCCAAGCCGCCTTTTCAGGTTTTCGACTTGCCGGGTGCACAGATTTTTTTTTTCATCCCTTATTTTTGCCCGAACCCTTTTGGTTCGCCGGGAAGCCCTTATTTTTGCCTAGGTGTGTCAACCTAGCGGGTCTTTGATTACGCGTAGTATTTTTTTCCGACTATGTCCATGCTCTCAGGATGTAGGGAGGTGCCCCTGTTATTGTGTTGCCACGCTACCAAAAGATGTTTGGTCATGCAAGATTTGTTGCTGGGAATTCATGTCCAATGCCCCAAGTGGCTCAGGCGGAGGTTTGCCCCTGGCTGTTTGGCATCTTGAGAGATTCCTTGAATCTTGACTGGACTTCCCCAGATGATGGACAATGATCAGGCCATGCCCCTTGATTGGAAATGCTTTTGTTCATTAGGCATTCGTCGTGCGAATTTCTATGCTGTTCAAACAAAAAGTCATATGCAAACAGTATTATATCAAGAACGCAAAGCTTATGTCTGTCTTGAAGTTTTTTGAAAATGCATTTTTCAGTAAAACCAAGTGAATTTTTTGTAAACTGTGATGTTAACTCAGTATTTTACAACAAGCCTTAAGGAGTCAGGATACCTTTGGTAACAGTATGCTTTCGAACTAACCCATGCTTCAGCTAGGACTTTTAAGGGTTGTAGCGTGGCCTGGTTCACGGTTTAAGAAACAAAGGATAAAGGCTCAAATTATTTGTACCCCCCCGTTCTTCGTGATGTTCTTCAAACCTAAGCTCAGTTGATCGTGCGTTAGACCTTGTTTGAGTCTTTGTCCTGATGTTCCAATGATGGTTCAAATATTGATGATTTATTCTGAATAGGCAGTCATTTTTTGTTTTTGTTGAGGATTTGTATGACCTCTTTCTTTTTGATTTCGCTATCCCTAAATTTTGCCTGAACTGTTTCTTTTTGTGATTACAGTCAGCGGGATGCCCCAGTTTTGTAAGTCTCCTTCGTAGGTTTTGACTTATTGGTTTTTTTTATTTTTTGAGATATAATGACTACCTATCCTTATGATTATTCGGAATCATCACTGTCTTCTTTTTTTTGTAAGGACCTCTTTGGTCCCATTTGTTATGCACTTGGATCAACTGAGAGAACTACCCTGCCCCAGGTTATGATTAAGGGTTTTAATTTTCGAAAAGAAAAACTCCTACTTCTTTGGCTCAAAGGGGTTGACGAGGGATTATCATCCTTATAACTTCAGTGTTTTAGGAATTGAAACAATGCATGTACTTCATCAGCGGGGTCTGTTCAAAAGCATACTGTAGATTATGGTATCGTTTTCGTCATCCTCCCTCAAGAGGCTTAGCATTATTAATCGAGCGTTGATCATCAGAAAAAATATGAAAATAATTTGCATATAGTGAATACGAATATATTGCTTCAAAACAGACGTATGCGATGCATTAATGGAATAACAACGTTTAACATGAGTAAATGTTTGAACAAAAGAAAATTACAACTTGAAAATCCTAATGAACAAAAGTCTTTTCATCTTCAGGGCTTGTCACTTCAAATGGTGAGCCTTGGAGGGATGGTAGAAAAACTCAGCCTGACCATCTTGTGTAAACTCTAATGCTCCTTCATCAATCAGGTCCTGAATCTTGTTCTTTAGAGCCCAACACTCATTTGTATCATGTCCTGGACTGGCAGAGTGGTAGGAACACCTTTTATTGGGATCATAGATGGGAGATGCTGTGTTGGGGTTCCGGGGATGAGCCCTTAATGTGATCAGATTCAACCTCAACAGGCGTTGTAAAGCTTGAAACAGCGACATGTTGAGCTGGGTGAATTGCCTTCTGGGCTTGTCTGGCTGAAGCTGGTGAGGTTGATGCTGAATTTGTGACACTGGAGCCATTTGAGGAGCTCTCCCCTTATCTCCTTGTCTCAAAGATGGTTGAATGATGACTGGCCCTTCAACCTTAGATGTTTGCCCCAGTTGGTTACCCCGAAGCAGTTGGTTGACGAGAACCCCGAGCTCGTCTTGTCTTTGAGCTAACCCTTGAATGGCAGTCACCTGCCCCAGCATCTGGACTTTCAATGCATCCACCTCAGCTTGCAGGTGTTTCATCCTTTCATCCTCAGCACTGTTCCTGAAAAAAGTCCCCATGAGAAGTGTTCTCAGCTCCTCCTGCCCCTTGGATAGATTCAGGAGGATTTCCCCGAACCGAGTCTCTTGAGCAAGAAGGTCCTGGTTATCTTGTTGGGAAGCCATTGCTGAAAGAGACAGCGAGAAAGGTAAGTGACCTGCAACAAGGGTATCTGTTATGCAATGATGTGTATGACATGCATGTAATGTTTTCTAGGATCTCGCGGGGTAAACAGAGAAATTGGTTAGAATTTGAATACAGTAGCTTGATTGAAGGAACTTCATGTTGTTGAGAGTCCTTCTTCAAGGGTCAAAGGCTCACCATATCGAGTGGGTCATAGCCCCTGACTCAAGTCATCAACCTTGTTTTGCTTTCCAAACAACCTTGGCTAGGGGAACCTTCTTCAAGAGTCAAAGCTCACCATATCAAGTGGGTCATAGCCCCTGACTCAAATTATCAACCTTGGCTAGAGGAAAATAAATCCCCTTTTTGCCCCTTGCTGGACAGTTGGTTCATCATGACCTGCATCACAAGCCCTTGAGATCCTTGAAATGGATTAGGATGTATGCAATGGTATGATGTTATGGTATGCATGGAGTGATGTAAGTAAACCCCGTTATGAGTCCCAATTAAGGACTGTAAACAAAACCTGCAAGAAACTTAGTAAACCCTGTTATGAGTCCCAATTAAGGATTATAAACAAAACCTGCAAGAAACTCAAGTGTCAGATAACAAGCATGCAAGTAGTCAAGTTGGAAGGCACACAAGTCACACAAGAGAAACCCTTAGAGTTCAGGCCAGCATGGGGTCTGGGTATTACCCTCTTTCAGTTTGTTGGTTCATACCTGTCCTATCAAAGTAACCGGGTTCTTAGAGGATCCCAATATCATTGACTACCCTCAATCGATCATAACTCTAGCATCGCAATCTTTTCTTGCGGCCAGAACCATCACGAGAGTTTAGCCTCAATGGGCGTAGCATACTGCTACTGTTCTAATGGCAAAGTTGTGTCATTTAAGGTTCTAAGGTCTGTTGGTGCTTGATGACTCCTCAGAAGACCCATATTCTCCTCGTTGCAACACAAGGGATATCGGTACAGACCAAGGTGCCACACCAACGTAGCCACTACTTCACCCGTGTCGGTCTACGCCGGACAGGTCCCTCACAGCTTATGCTACCTAAACAGGGTATCCCCAGATCCGGGTTAGGATCTATGTAACTCCCATGCAACCCACAATTTTAAAGCAAACAAGTCAATACAATTGAAAACACAGTTATGAACTATCCTAAGGTACACCTCACTTTAAGTTTAGGTCCCCAACAGAGTCGTCAGTTCTGTGATCGGTGGATCTGGAACTGACTGTTTAATGCTGGTTTCGTGAAATGTCGCGGAAGCAAGAGTCGCCACCGTCTTTTATTTTCTCCAAATGGAAAGGACAAAAGCACAGAAAAATTCCTTATAGAGATTGCTCTCGGTTCGGGAGGTAGATTATAGAAAGGAAAGGTGTTAGCACCCTTTCTATCCATGGTTATCCATGGGCTCTTAGATACTTGCTCATTTGTGTTTTCAGAATGGTTTGTTTGCTTTTCAACTGTGGGTTTTAAAAAAGGTTTCTTTGAAAATTTCAGTTCGACTCTTGTATCAGTCCTCAAGAGTGTTTGAAAAGTTGCTTTCGAAAGCTTTTTTGAAAAGGTGTCGGTGTGAAAAGTATTTTTTGATTTGTTTTGAAATTAGAGCAAGTATCTAGAGTCGTCTACCTACCCTAAGGAATTCGTCTGTGTAAATGTCCTTAAAGTAGTGCCATCCCACCATTGAGAGGTAGGTAGCACCACCGTTGGAGGTGTTCGGGTCAATTCGAGGGTTCGGGACATGGTGATCACCGGAGCAATGGGAAGACACCTTAGAAGCTACCCTCATGCCATGTTCATGGACATGAGGACTTACTAAAACGTCCTCTACTCGACGATCACCTTTCGAGGGGCAAGGCAACAGTGAGGCGTACCCTAGGGGTGGTGTGTGATTTGTGTGTCGTTTTCAGATATTTTGTCTTGTCATGCATTTGTGGTGATCTACGCGTTGCTTTTATTTTTGACATTCATTCTTTCATGCAGATTAATTAACAGTTAAAAAGATGCGGAATTAAAAGTCCTACGCTATTACAAAGGCGCGGGTCCACATCGCCAAATTAATCCAGGACCCAATTTGAAATAAAATAAAGAATGCGGAAAAGATAAATATCTAATTAAGCTATTACATGGCTTTGGGAGAATTACATGAATATTCACAAAAAGAAATAAAAATGCGAAGAGAATTAAAGTCGGGAATGCGAGGGCGTTGGACCCTTTTTAAGGAAATTAAATTACAATTATGAAATTAATTAAATTTAATGAAAAAAAGAGAAGTTATTTTTTTGAATTTTTGTATTTATGGATTTTAATGAGAATTAAATTGGAATTAAAACCTAATTCTAACTATTTTTAATTCATTAAAAAAAATGTTAAAATTAAACCTAAAATTAACCTAATTATTTACATGACAATTTATTTACAAAAATAATATTTAATAATTAATTATGGTGAAAGAAAAGAAAAAGAATAAAAAACTTAAAACCCTAATTTTACATTTTTAGTTTATTAAGAAAAGTATTAGAATTAAACCTAGAATTAAAAAAGCTAAATTAATTAATAAGATTTATTTACAAAATAATATTAAATAAAAAACATATTTCATTTTTTGTCTTTTCTGATTTTTATTATTTTTATATTATGAAAATATTAATTTATGAATTTAAAAGGAAATAATCAAATTAAAGCAAATAAAAATAAAATAGGAAAAAAGAAAAGAAATGCAAACTCTTGGGGGTGTTGACCCCAGTTTGGAGGTGTTTGGCCAGTAATTAGGCCCATTGAATTCCTGGCCTTATTGACTTTTTAGTGATTAGGTGCGTATGCGTTAACTGGATCATTCATAGGCTTTGGATCTGGACCATTGGACTGATGCTATGGGACACGTGGCAAGCCAAGATATGAGGCTGCATGGTAGGCCTCAGGAAGCAAGCTACACAGAACCACGTTAGGAAGAAAAATATGAAACAAAGTAGGGGGGCCTGGGGTTCGAACCCAGGTCCCAAGGCTTACCAATGCTCTCCTCTACCAATTGTACCATTAGCACGCGTTGTACATAGAATAAAGAATAAATAACATAAAAGCAAATTGGTGTTAGTGACATAGAACCAAAAAAACGCGCGCTGGAATTCAAACTGTCCAATCAAGTCTTGCCACCTGCTCTTCTTCTTCGTTCTTCCTGAAATAAAAAGAAGTAACGGGGGTTTTAAACCCCCCCAAAACACAGTCTTTTCTAAAATAGCGAATAGCCCGTGTGGCCATATAAATTGGGCGCGACTTGTGTATTGAATTCGTCCAAACGTCCTGATTCTAACCATGGTACTGAGATGTCTTGATTTTACAGTATATGCAAACGCCCAATTTGAAACTTGAGAAAACCTAAAGCATTCCAATGGCAATTTTCGCTACAAGCATTGTTAGTCAAATTAAAGGTTACCATTAGTCTCAGAACCTTCATATTAGTCTAGATCAATATTCAAAATGTATCAAAAATGTATGCATATTAGAATACGATTATGGAAAAGTTTTGAGAAAGTTTGACATCCATATACCAATTCTGGAGGCGTGGGGACTGGAAAAAGATTCAGAAAGCTTCCTTGATGCTTTGGCAAGCTATTGGAATTGTTACTTTTCTTTGAATCGTGCTAGAAGGCAGTTTTCAGTTTTCAGATTTTTTGACAAAAATGCAAACTTGGTTTTTGAGATGGGGCGCAGCTTGAAGGTTCTTGGCATTAGGTTTTGCATCTGACTTATGTATGGGATGGATTAGGGTTGAATTTTGAGAAAAAAGATCCATGCATTGATGTATCAAATATTTGATTTCAATGAATATTTTTTCAATCTTTTTCATGTGTTTTTTATTCCAATCATGGCCAAACCTTCCTTTTTTTGATATGCACGAATCTTCAATAGCCAATGAGAGCAAATGCTGCATAAAAATATTCACATGCATTTGTTTAGTATTTTTTCCATATTTTATTTAATTAAATGAATTAATTGTGATTAAAAATTCAAATAAATAATAAAAAATGATGAAATAAATCCCCTTTGGGTCAAATGGTCGTGCATAGCCTTTGGATGATGAATCTTGGAAGAAAATGTGGCCCATTAGCAATTTGGAGGCATTTGAAGCAAAGTTGACTTTTCAAAATTCCCAAATATTTCCCAACTTCCACAAGGCATATCTTGCTCAATTTTTAAGCTTTGATCATGTTCTTGGACATTTTGGAAAGGTATTGAAGTCCTCTAACCAATTCCTTTGGTCCCATGTCATTTTGATTTACCAATCTCAAGTTATGGCCTTTGACTTAAAGTCCCTTTTTGTTGACTTTTGATAATGACCTATAATGTTGAAATTGATAACTTTTTGTGAGAGCATTTCTTGGACTTGAAGTGTGAAGAGGAGTTGTAGGAAATGTCATTCTATTCAAAATGAGCTTTGGATGGAATTTTTCTGATAAACCATGTGGAAGTTATGCCTTGGTCAAGTTACAGTTGACTTTTTCAACTGTCCAAATATGGAAACTTTTGCATCTTGAGACTTTTTGAGCCATGCCTTGAAAATCATGATCAAGAATTGATCAAATGATGTTTGTGGCTTCAAAATAAGATGTTGACCAAAAATTTGGATTTTTGACTGTCAAATGACCATTTTGACCCTGCAGTTGACTGTAGGGCAATTAGGGTTTCTGACTGTGCAATTTTGTGCTGTGAGTCTTGAAACTTGCCATGAGGATGCTTGACCATGTTTATAGGCATGTGGGACTTGATTGGACCCTTGAAAACTTCAATTTCTTTGACAGAACCAAAACCCTAGTTTTTGACTGTTAGGAGGCCCTTGAACTGTGCAACCCTTGGGGAGATTTTGAAGCATGCTCTTTGCCATTCTTGAAGAATATGGGAGGGAAAATTTTGGGGTACAACAGTATGCCTACGTATCCTCTTATGAGCAATCAGAGTCTCAATTCGTAGTTCGCGGTGAGTTTGTGTTTTTCATGGGTTGTAAAGATATTTGCATGTTCCGCACGTTTAGTCTAGGTGTCGTGAATAGCATAAATAATTAGACATAATGTACAATCGATTCGAATAAGTTCGCAATCCTTTTTGAAAGTTTGTTTGTTGAATTAATTTTATTTTAAAAATGAGTTTGTAGTTGGTTGGATATTTCTTTAATACATTAATTATTAAAAAAAAGAATTATATTTAAATGCATGAATAAAAATAAGCTTTAATGCAATAAATAAGAATAATATTTTAATGAATTTTAAAAATAAGAAATCATGTTATAAATAATAATAATAATAATAATAATAATAATAAGTATAATATTAAATATATTTAAATATATGATATAAACAAATATAATAATCATTATAATAAAAAAAGAAAATATAAAACTATAAAATGATAAATAAATAAATAAAATATTTAAAAAAATATAGGAGGTGTAGAATATAAAAGAATAGTAAAAAGGTGGGGTGCTAATAGAAAGGGCCTAAGTTTAGATATTGAATTCAGGCCCAAAGGCAAATGGGTGAGCTTTTATGTTAGACAACAAAAGAGGGGTGTGCAATGAGCCAGGGGCCCAAGTCCAGATTTTGGACTTGGCCCTTTTGGCCTAGGGAGTATGTTTTGTGTTGTGTAGTTTAACAAAAAATAAAAGGGTGTGTAAAGCATATTGGACTTGGGGGCATCATTGGGCTGGCCTCACGACTGAGACCCATGAAAATATATCAATCCGAAAAGATAAACAAAACAAAAATAGAACCTGGGTCAGGTTTGTTAGTACTGTAAGGCCCAAAATAAAAATCTCAACCCAAAATTACTAGGTCTGGCCGACCCCTATCCGTCTCTTTTTCACGCTATTTTTTTATGGAATTTCCTCTGTTTTCTATTTCCTTCAAACAGTATAACGACAAACACAATTTCCCCTTCAACATTCAGCCAACCGAAATCAACAACAACAAACTCTGAGTTTTCTCATCTAACTCTATCTTCTAATATACTTCCTCTATTTCGATTCTCCTTCCTCACTCGAACAGTTCTATCAGAGTCCCTTTGATGAGTCCCTCCGATGGGCTTCGAAAAAGGTAAATATAAGAAATTCGGATGAACTTCCTTTGTGCCTCCTCTTCTGGATCTTTAAATGGTTCTACGGTCTGATTGTTGCTATTTTGTCGGTGTTGCGATTTTGTGAGAGTTACTTCTGTTACAGTTGTTGTTGATGCAATTATAGGTTGATGGTGAATGTTGGAATGAATGGATGTGGATGAACTTAAAGTTTGATTTACAGGTTATTGACGACACTGGGAGGAAGCTAATGCTTTGCAGGCTGTGGGCTTTATCAAATATAAATGAATTTCTTTAAGCATCCACTTTAAAAGAAAAAGAACCTTAATGGGCCTTAAGAAAACATGTTGCTTCACACATTCTTCACAAACTTAAATGGGTCTTAAAGAAATGATTTGTTCACGCTTCCTATTAAAATATTACACCTCCCTTGGCCTGAGATGAACTTCTATTTTAAAATCTTAATGGACCATCAAATATTGATGGTCCATTTTAAATCTATACACCCCTTTCCATGTTTTACTCCCTTATTGGAATAAAAACCATATAAAGTGAATTGATTAATAATAAACCTACATATAATACAATGGTATGGCAAATTTGGGGTATGACACCAGCCTCTAAGGCCTAATTTATCATGCTTTCAGCCATATAGGCCAAATCCTTTCCAAAGCATTTGACTCAGACATCATTATGAGTTTGTTCTTCCCAACCTGTGGATTCGAACTCCTCTTATGTAGTTGGATATGTATCCAGCTTTTCTTGGTCCGAAATGAAACAATGGGTAGGGTTTAGGGTTAGAAACTTGATTGCATCAAGATGTGACATGAACATTGCATCTTCAGAATCACACAGAGGTATAGTAGCTAAGGCTTTGTCAAAATTCTTCCTATTGACCATACCCATATCAGCAGTAAAGTAACTGTGATATGCCTCAATGTTCTCCATAATCCTATCTTGGCGCCATATGGATAAGCATTGATGCAGAATCGATGGTACTGTCCTAATGCTACGTATCCACTCACGTCCTAGCAACAAATTATAGTTCGCTTTGGACACAATCACCATAAACAAGGTTGGCCTTGAAGTCGAGCCAACTGACAAATTTACTTGAATCACACCTAGTATGTGACTTGTTTTTCCTTCATAGTTCGACAAAACCATGTTATGTGGTTTAAGGTTAGTGTTGAACTTACCAATCCTTTTTAGCAATAATTGTGGCATCAATTTCACAACAGGGCCACCATCAACAAACACCTTGTTCATAGAGAAACCATCAACTTTAGCCTTCATAAACAAAGACTTGAGATGGTACATCATATCGGATGTAGGCTTCTTAAACATCGCATGTTGATCTTCGACCACCCCATTATTCATGACATAATAGCATAGAGGTTTCTAGCCTGCTGATTCTTCGCACATAGTCTCCTCTTCATCCTCAGATGCCTCTAACATGAAACCATACTCATTAGGAAAGACCGACACAATATTACAATGTATAATAAAACCATCATTTGAACTATCTTCAAAGTCGTCAGATAGTTCATCATCCATGTTATCATCACCAGGATTTTCAAATTTTGTTGGCGATGTACACACAACCGACATCGGTAACCTCTCTTTTGCTGGTCGACTATGCACTCCCTTCTAAACAATCTCACCCTTTGATGAAACAACTTTTAATGTAGCTTCTCTTGCAGCTTTCTTGTTTCTCTGAAACCTTCTCCACAGAGTCTTTGTCATAGGATTTTTCCCTTTGTATGTGGGAGGAACGTGATACCTCTTTGAAAAGATCCCAACTTCAGCAAATTGGGAAGAACTAGATCCCTTCTCCATCATTTCCCATTTATGACTCAAACCCGAACCCTTTTTTACCATCTTCTAATTCTGGTTTGCCCCCTTGGATAAAAAGGACGAACCCAGTTGTTGTTAGGAACATCAGTTGGTGGTACAAAAGTCCTTTGATATGGAAAACCAGGCTTTCCTTGAGGCACTTGGACATTTTATGCCCACTTCTTACGGTCGAACACCACCTTTGGATTCTTGTCTTGAGGGTTTTTCTTATTCAACGCCTCAATTTTCTTCGCAGCATTTTCATCATAGACTATGTTGCAATTTGGGCATAACATAGACTTGGAATTACCTAGCTTGCACCTACTCAAAAAATCCACCAACTCCACTTCAAGTTTGGGAAAAACAACCTTCATTAACTTAGCAACTGTTTCTTCAGACAATTCTTCATTTTTAGTTTCACAATCCATTTTCTCCTTGTCGTCTTAGTTAACTTCAGGCTCTTCAACAATATCAACCATCATCACTTCTTGTGTCTTAGTCGGGTTTCCATTGCCACTTTTGAGACCTTCAGTAGTCTCAACTGTTGCAGCTATTGGATCAATGGTCAAAACTTGTTCACTCTTAAAACCATCAATGGTATTGGTTGTCAATGCTGCAAGTGAATTGATAATGCCTGCCTGTTCGCTTTCGAGACCATCATTAGCCTCGATCATCAGCACTTCCAATGGTTCGACAAAGTGTGCATCAACAACATGCAAAGGGCCTGAGTCGACCTTTATGGAGCTTTTTGGTTTCTCACCAAATTCCAATTGACCATCTTTCAGATCTTTCAGAATCAAATCCTTGAAAAGAAAACATTGACAAGTGTTATGATCCAAAAAATTATGATACTTGCAAAAACCTCTTTTTTGTTTCTGCTCTAATGGTGGATTTTTACTGCCCGGAGGCACTATAATCTAACCATCTGAAACTAAAACATCAAATATTTCATCATACTTTGACACATAAAAGTATATGTTTTAGTACTAGATGCATCATTTTTTTGGTTCTTCGACTGTCTTTCCTTTTGAAGGTCTTATATGTTTACATGCATACGGAGGTCCGGCTTTTAATTCAGCCACATTAACTTCTCCTTCTTCCATGTATTCATCCTTAAACTCTATGGAATAATCTTCTGTGTCTACATAGGCAATTTTTCCTTTTGTATGGTCCTTTGACACCCTTGTTTTTTTTTGTTTTCAAATGTTCTACATATTGAACTTTATCAGCTAGTTAGGACATATATGTAATAGATTGAGGATCAAACTTTTTCCTAATAGAATAATCTAACCCTCCAGCGGCCATTTCGACCAGCTCATGTTCAGGAACTCTAGTAAAGTATATAGACTTTAGGACCCTAAACCTATTTAAATAATCTTCCATTGACTCATACAACCTCCTCTTAATTGATGATAACTCTTTCAAACTTATCTTAGGCTGACCAGCATAAAATTGCTCATGAAATATACCCTTAAGTTGTTCCCAAGTGCGTATGGAGTTTGGAGTCAACATCGTAAACCAAGCAAAAGCATTTTTTGTCAATGAATTAGGAAAATATCTTAATTTTAAACCCTCATCATTAGCGATATCGATGGCTTCTATTTCGTACCTAGCAATGTGTTTTATGGTCGACTCATTGGCCTCACCAGCAAACTTGGTAAATTTAGGTACCTTATATCCCCTAGGTAATTCTTCCTATCGAATGTAATCAGGCAAGGGCGAAGAGTAATTGGGCCTCCGGAGGCCAACATTTACTCCAGATCATGTTAATACTTCTTCTACCATATTCACTATGTTGTTACGACCAACAGTGGCATTTCTTAGCACTCGACCAACATCTTGGTTTCTCCTAACTATGACTGGCCTAGGTTCATATTGTTCAACAAATTATTCCTCTTCATAAGTGGGTGCTTCCACTCTTCGATGTATAAAAAGACGCTCATTGTTGCCCCCTCATATTCTTCAAAAACTCTCAACGGTCTGTGGCGCATTTGAGTTGGTTGGACCCCTAATGAGTCAATCAATCTACCTATTTAGTCAACTACAGGATTGAGGGAGAATCTCATTTATTGAGTTAAGATGTTTACTAACTCTAAATTACTCACATCCATCTGTTTCCTTAAAGCCATAACGGAAGTAGTATTCAAAGATGGTGTCGACTGCGGGACATAACTAACACCACCTGGTTGACCACTTGGGACATAACTACCTTGGTTTCCAGTGGCCATTGTGTTTTCTGTATATGTGGTCAGTTTCAACTGTAATCTAACCATCATGAAATAAGACATACCATATTGGTAAGGGACAAATGATGACCCTGGACCTCCTGGAAAGAGTGGTTGATTTGGGTCAAATGGGAATATCCTATGCCTAGGTTCTGTCATTGTGATTGTTGTCTCTGAACTATGAACAGTGGTCGATCTTACGGGAGATAAAACCGCCACGCTTTGAGTTATGGTACTTACTGGTATGACATCCATATTTTATGTAGAAATCTGCGTATGTGTTGCGTTTTTGTTTCAGAGCGTGGCATTTTAGAGTTGGACAAAAGTTTACCACTGCCCAAATTCATACACACACTAACTATAAGAAATTTTGTAAAACTACACACAAAATACGAAATTATTAGCACTGTCCCACTGGACGTGCCAATTTGTTTACCTCTGGTTTTGGTAAACAACGTTGGTCTCTTAACAGAAATTTTACTGGCGAGATCGACCAGGAAATCTCAGTACAGTGCTTCAGTTTTCGAGTGTTTTCACAAATTATGTTCAAAAGGGTTCGTTCGACTAAGGCGAAACGAATTTAAAAATAATAAAGCAGGAATTGTAAAATAAAACAAATACGTTTTAAACTGTGAAAATAGATGACATAACATCAAAATAGTTGAAAATGGATTGATTCAAACATACGTCGCCCTTACTTGACTCATTTCGCTCGTTCACCTGGGTACTCTGAGTGACTAGCGTGTAGGAATGTGAACGTTTGAACCCCTTACACTATGCACTAAGTGCTTTATTTATAATACATGAAAATAACTACTTTTCAGTGGGTTTCGCTTCTTTATGAGTCATGTGTCTCTTGTAACTTCCCTCCATGAACTCACGTTCTCCATCCTTGCTATCGAACACACGTTCTCCATTCCTGCTATCGAACACATGTTCTCCATTCACAACACTTTGTTTTGCTAGTTATGCCCTCTTTTGGGCTTTTTAACACTCTTGACCCCAATCTGTTCCTCATGAGGCCTCTTTTCTGGTCGACTGCATCCACAATCTCAAATTGATCTTTTATGAAACCTCTTCCGATCGACTGCTTTTGTAGTCGATTTCTTATAATTCAAAGTCTTCAAAGAACTTTTTTACTTTTGATTGAATTTTAACCCTTTGTGAAAATCCTAACCAACACTCGACTTTCTTAATTCCATTATGCAACACAGAGACACAATAAGTTTTTAAATAAAAAAAAAAAGGTTAATGTAACATGGAGATACGCCGACAGTGTGCCGACGACAGAATTCTGATCGGAAGACAAATATATTCTATCTAAGTTTATTTGAAATCAATAACAATAAAAAGGATGACACCTAATGCGATTTGAAACATGAGATTGACCGGATAAATGATATTGGCCCAAAGGCACCATACCTTTCCCGCGTGAAAGTCATGCAATTCCCATCCGTTAGTACTTGTTTATAATTAAACAAAGATATGTTGATATGATTATTTTAATCGTGTAGGAAGAAGACAAGAAAATATATCAATCACTCTCATTGGATCTAATTGAGCCCTCCCTGTACTATATCTTTACTTCTGTATAATAATAATATAACAAGATGCTATATTAAATGTCATGAGATGTCACTATTTTCTGTTACAATAAATCCACCTTGACGTGGATTAATTTGCTCTAGTTGCTTTCATAAAGGGTACAACATAACATGGGGTGGCATATAAAAACTGTGGTCCACTTCTTTAATTGAGGATCATTTCCTGTCTAATCAAATTGTATCAGTAATTCGACAGAAGTAACTTTAACTTAATGCAAAATCTCACATGATTAGTATGATTTTTTTTAGAGCACATGAATTAGGATTACATTTGATTTTTGGTTCAAGATATTGATATGGATGTATTTGCGTTGGTAAACACATACAGAGCATGCTTTCGTAAAAATAACTACTATTGTTTACTGGTGCTATAAACATAGAATACGAGTAAGATGGTGAATTGTTAAGTTTCACTTACTTTTGGTTGTTTCTGACACTCCAATAACTCTCATGAATTTTAGTGGATTTCAGAAAGACTCGCAAATTTTGTTTTCAAATGATCTATTATTTGACTAAAGAAAATTCAGATGAATCTAAATTCAAGTGTTTGTTATTCTAAACAATAAATTTAATTATTTTTAAATATAAATAATCTATAAAATTAATTATCATTATAAGTGTTATTATATATAAGATTAGAGTTGGAGAGTCAATCAAATACGAAAGAAAATACACCTAGACTCCAATCCGGCCAAACTATAGATACACATACATGATTTTTCTGAGATTGTAATTCCTTGTGTCGAATCAGTTAGTGTTCGACAGAAATAAGGTTGTGTCGAAAATTAATCTAGTGTATGTGTGTCGAAATGTTGAAGCAGGTTGCTCGACAATATTTTGACTTAGACCTATTTTAGTAGTGTTAACTGAATTAGGTATCTTGGAATTTTCTATTTTAGACTTTGACTTAGAGAGCAAGCAAACTCAATTATAAATAGAGGGAGTAACCCTTATTTTTGTAATACATTTGAATTAAGAGAATTTGCAGTTGCAAAGTGAATACGATTTTTCAATGTTTGTGGGCAGAGAGAAACTCTGCATAAATCACCATCTTCTTCCCCTATTTTGTTCAAACCCTAATTTTCTTTCTTCCTCAGTTTTTCTTTCTTTTCATTTTTATTGTGTATCAATAATAATCTTGTTCATCAAGATTGATAGAAATTCTCCATAGATTTTGGTGGATTTCCAACATTATGTATCAGAGCACTAGTTGAGCGATTCGTGAAAAGAAAATCATGATGGCAATGAATCATCTTAATGGGCATTTTCCAGCAAGTCTTCCAATTATGAAAGTTGATAACTATGAGAATTAGTGCAAGCAGATGAAGATTGGGTTTTGTTGTCAATATCTTTGAGATCTTGTGAAAGAAGGAATATAACCGCTTGAAGAAGATGTGACAGGTGAAGAAAATGATGAATACAAAGAATTGAAGAAGAATTATAAAGCTCTATTTATAATTCATCAATGTATGAGTCTAGATAATTTTGAAAAGGTTAGTGATGTAGAATCTACAAAAGAAGCCTGAGAAATTCTTGAAAAGTTCCTTGGATGAGCAAAAAAGGTGAAAGAGGTGAGGTTACAAACTCACAAAAGAACGTATGAATTTGAAATTCTGGTATCAGATATGTGATGTCAAAGGAGATGTCACAACCCAAATATCTGAAGACAATATTAAAAGTAGTAAAAACACAAGGGATTGTTAACCCAGTTCGGTGTACAACACCGCCTACTCTAGGGGCTACCAAGTCAGGGACAAGTCCACTAAATAATATCAATTTATAGACTCTCAGTAAAGAACTAGTTTACGATCTAATCACTTAATCACTACCCGTGTTATACTTCTATCTAAGACACACCTAGGTATGAGGCCCTCCTCAAATCCCTTCAATCACTAACAATGAAAAACCAACAGAATTATTAAGTTTGAAAAACCTCAATCATTCAATACTTAAAAGCGTATGAATGATCCATAATATACAACTCAAAGTACAACTCAAGTATTGAAACTACTAGAGTGTATTATAATTAAAAGATTCAGACTTCTAAAACATACAAAGTATATTTTTCTTCAATTGTTGTTTTTTTACGAATAAGGATGCAAGTCCCTATAAAGGTGCAGCGACTTCTTTATGGGTTTGGGCTGAAAAATAAATATTGCAATATATTGAATCCCTTGAATATCTCCATGAAAGTTGGCCAAGATATAATCCATAAGGATGAGAGAAACCGAAAAATATTCTTTCATATTTTTTGCAAGTTATAAACCATAAAACTTGAATAAGGCGCACTTAATAACAGGAAACAGAAAATCTGAAAACACGTTCAGATCAGCAGACAGATGTTAAGACATCTGCTTTGACATCATTCAAAATCAGTTGAGATGATTTACTTCAAATGTCAAGACATTAAGCAAAATATTACCAAAGCAGTGTTTTACCAGAATTTCTGCCAACAAACACTTACAAACTCCCCCTGTGACAAATTTTGGCTAAAACATTATTTGAGCACATTATCAGAGCAACAGCAAAAAAAAACTCAATTAGCAGTTAGCAGAAACTCAGTTAGCAGTTAGCAATGGAAGATGTCAAGACATCTTCTGAGACATGAAGCTCCCCCTTAAATAATGAAGCTCCCCCTCAAACAATGAAGCTTACCAGTTAGTCAGTCAGTTTCTCTCCCCCTTTTTAGACATGATATGCCAAATAAACATGCATTCAAGAGAGTAGTAATACATACCAGAATATCCAAGTGTCAAGCACATACAAGTGCCAAAAAGAACATAGGGATTAAAACACAAAAGAAACAAACAAAAAAACACCAGCACAGAGTCTAACTGTCTTCAGGATCAGTAGACTTGGCAACTTCAAAACTTCCTTCATTATCAGAATCTCCTCTTTCAGTACCCACACTATCATCAAGACTGTTATCCTTCAGCAGCTCCTTGATCAGCTTTTCAAGTTTTAGCTTTATTGCTGAGCTAACTTTGATTACCTCATCAAGTTCTTTGCAGGCTTCCATTAACTCAGTAATCATATCATCCTTGCCTGAGGTCTTGTTTTCAGAGGATGCAGATATCAAAACAATGTCTGGGACATGTTTACCTGAAAACAACTTGAAGTGAAGGGACATGGCAGACTCCCTTTTGCAATCTGCATCAGTGCCGCATAAAATTCCAGGATGTTGATTTAGAATAATTCCACAAATGAGAGATGCAAAGGCAATAGGCATCTTGATAGCACAGGTTCCTGCATGATTTACAATCTGTTCAAAAATGTAAGCACCATGATCAAACAATTTCTTATTTCTATCAACATAGATAAATTTTCCTAAACCAACTGTAATGGTTGAGGTTTGATTGGTAGGGACCCATTTAGCAGCTCTAATTTTATGCAGGATAACATATTTCACACTTAACTTACTAACATGGACCTTATTCTTCATGGGTCAATCACTCACTTGGTTTGCATTGATGGCTTTGCACACCTGATTATCAGTCACTTCCAATTCACAATAATCATCTTCAGACCTGCCCAAATATCTATTGATGACAGCAGGGGAAAATTCATTACATCTACCTCTAACAAACACCTTCCTATATTCCTAACTTCTGTGATCAGCACAATCTATAGGAATATTAACAATAAATTCATTAACAAGAGTCTCATAACATTTTGCAAACCTAGTGACAGTCTTTATCAAGCCAGCAAAAGAAATCAGCTCCATAATCTCTTTGCACTTTGGTGCATCTGCTCCCAACTCTCTTTCAAGAGAAATCCTTCTTTGGAAGACATAATTCTATTTTTCAACATTGTCAACAAAATGGAAGGAAATGTTGTCAAGAGGAGCATCAGGTACCCTGTCAGGAAGCTTCTTGCTTACAAACTTCTTCAAGGAGAGATGTCATGGACATCATCCTCATCATCATCTGAGGAGCTATCAGGTCTAACTTTACTTTTGTTGGAGGGAGGGACTACTTTACTCCAAAGCTTTGGGGGACCATACATAGTCTTCTTGTTGATACTCTTGGCAGGGGATGTGACATCCACATCCTTCACTTTTATAGACTTGAGCCTTTTAGCAATTCCAGGCACAACATTGGTAATAAGGTCATTGTCAGATAGCTCATCAACATTCACCACATTCTCAGCATTTGGATTCTTTTCATTTTTGGAGCCAACAACATCTTCCTTAGTAGAAGAGTCCTTCTCAACAGATGATGTCTCAACATCTTGTTCAACATCAACTTCCACTTCTTCTAGAACATATGTAGCAAACTTGCCAAGTTCACTTTCCGCAACATCTTTCTTTAAGCTAGATGATTCAACAACATTTTGAGGATCAGTACCTTTGTCAGCCTGGGCATGCATTCGGGAAAGAGGAGTAGAAATACCAGGAACAACAAAACCCTCATTTAACACCCTATTTACCAGCCTTATAATGCTCCTATCAACATTAACAATGTCTTCTTCTGACCTATCATCAGTAGTATTAAGAGTATTACCTTTAAAAGTGTCAAACTAGTCTTTGGATTTCTTTGCATGGGACAATCTGGGTTTCTTGACCTTCTTCTCAATACGTGGAATAGTTGTCAGAGGAGCTAAGATCAGGACTTTATCAAGGGAGAGATCCTCAGGATGGTTGACAAATTTTGACCTAAAAGCCTTGGCTTCATCAGAAGAGCACTTTGATGGAGATGAAGCATGATGTTGCGACATATTTGAATATTTTTGAATAGTGAGATGGAAAGTAACAAGGGTTATTTTTCTATAAAGTAGAACGAAGAGGTTGTGAAAAAAGAAAGAGGTAATGTCGTAGAGTGTGGGAGAGTATTTGAGATAATCTTGAAATGATTACTTAAGATATTTAATTTGATGGAAACATAATAAATGATATAATAAAACTTTAATGATATTCCCACATGCCCTTAATTGCTACAAACCCTCATATATGCAGATCCCTAGTTTTCATCTTAAGTTCTCAAACTAGTTTGCATCCAAAGCCTTAGTGAAAATGTCAGCCAGTTGTAATTCAGTAGCTACATGTTCTAAAGCAACAATCTTTTCCTCAACAAGCTCTCTTATGAAGTGATGACGAATATTAATGTGTTTGGTCATGCTGTGTTGAATAGGATTTTTTGATATATTTATGGCACTTAGATTGTCACAAAATAACGTCATGACATCCTGTTTGACACTATATTTTGTCAACATTTGTTTCATCCAAACCAACTGAGAACAACTGCTTCCTACAATAATATATTCAGGCTCGGCAGTGGACAGAGACATGCAATTTTTCTTCTTACTGAACCAATATGAGATAATTTCCCAGAAATAAACATCCTCCTGATGTACTTTTTCTATCATTAGCACTTCCTGCCCAATCAGTATCACAATAGCCAATTAAAGCAGAGCTAGATCCATGAGAATATAGAAGACCATAGTCACTTTTCCCATTCACATATTTAAGAATTCTCTTCACATGGTTGGCATGGATAACTTTAGGATAAACTTGATATCTAGAACACACCCCTACAACAAAAGCAATGTCAAGTCTACTAGATGTGAGATATAGAAGACTACCTATCATACTCTGTAAAGAGTTTGATCCATACTTACTCCTTTTTCATCTTTAGAAAACTTCAGATGTGTGGGAGCAGGTTGTGATACGGTGGGAGAACTGACTATGGTTTTGCGTTTGTTTTCGCAAATGTTTCGGTTGAGCAAGAGTCGCCACCAAATTTTTATTTTATCCTAAGGAAAGGTTTAAAAAGCACAGCAAAAACCTTTGAGATGTTTTCTTGGGTTCGGGGAGTAGATTATAGAAAGGGAAGGTATTAGCACCCTTTCTATCCATGGTTATCCATGGGCTCTTAGTTACTTGCTTAGATCAACTTGCCTTAATTTTCAATTGTTTGAAATGGTGCTTTGTTGTGTGTGGGTTTGAAAATGTTTTGAAAAGAGGCCAATGTGGTGGCAACCTTTGTAATGATCCATGTTGGGATGTATACAAAGGTGTACGTCTTTTGAAAAGGTTTTCATTTGTTTTTGAAAGTTGTTTTGAAAGTGTAGTGATGTGTGGTTTAGAAAATAGGCAAGTGTTTTGTTTTGCAAGTTTGATTCAAGTAACTAAGAGGTTATCTACTCCTAAATTTCTCAAAGATTATTGCTATGTTTTAACCCTTTTAACAATTTTGTTCCACCATTGCATTTGGTGGACAATCTTGTGTTAGGATGTGAAAGGGACGGGCGCGGGTCATCGTTTAGACCATAATTGCAATGGTGCCAAGTATCTTTGGGCAATTTTCCTTAAGGGACTTGATCATTTTTTAGGCAACTTTCGAAAGCGTCATCGAGGGACTATGATCATTTGAATCGTTTGTTTTGCCCAAAGAGACCTAACATGCAATATGGCCTAATTTTGAAAGGCAACAAGTGGATGTAACCCTAGGGGTGTTAGTGTGCAAGTGTGTTTTATTGCATACAAGAGTTTTTTTCTTTGAATTGGGTTTTTCTATTTCATTGATTTTATCTTGCCATACACGTCCTAATTACTAGCAATAAGAAGCGGAAATATAAAATCCTACGCTATTACAACAATTAGGGGATAGGGATACACATTTGTACATGGGGGGTTCAACGAGAAAAATAGACAAAAAAAGAAAATAGCAAAAAACAAGATATAGAGAGAGAGAGAGAGGGAGCCAGCGCGCTGCTGAGAGGTCATCAGAAGTTCTGACTCAGATCCGCTGCCAGATGATCAACCTCTTGGTTAAATTGTATGAGTCAGAACTTCTGACTCTGGCACCTGCAAAACAGAACCCTGTTAGTGGGGAAATCAGAAGTTCTGACTCCCCTGCGCTGCAAGACAGAAGTTTGTTAGTGGAGAAACCAGAAGTTCTGATTCTGCTGGAAAGGCAATAACTCTTAGAGGTTCTGATATCATTGACAGCAAAACAGGCTTCAGATGTGCTAACGTCAAAGTCAGCACTTGGCTTTTCCCTGTACTAAGCAGAACATCTGCAATTTTGTTGTTATTCCACAAAACAGGAAACATATTTGGAACAGATCCAACAAATGTCAAAATGTTTCAGAGGTCAGAACCAACAAGGTCACAGGCAAGTCCTATATTGGCTCAAAACGTTCTGAGGTATGAAAATCCTCAGAATATAAACAGCAACAACATGATATTTACATTATGTTTATTTGAGTATGCACAACTGATGATGCTTAGTAGCGTGATGAAGGTCAGCAGGTGCTTACCTGGCTGTTAGAAAAGTTTGTGGGTGAAAGCTAGCTTTTGGCTCTGGTGGTGTTCTGGACAGATTCCCTTTTTTTTTGGAAAAAAGGCAGGCGAAGGTGTATGCGTATGTAGGGTCCGAAGTTTGAAAAGAGGTTTTTTTTTTGTTCACACAGAAAACTGGGTATTGGATAAAGTTTGAAGATGAGAAATTCAAAGTTATGAAACAAACTGGAGGTTTTGGCAGAGTTTCAGAACGTTATGTTGCTAAGGGTTTCTGTTTCTCTCTTAGAAATTTTTCTATTTCTTGAACGCCTTTTTGCAGTGGACAATGACTCTCTATTTATAGGCAAAGTTCTTGTGGGTGCCTTGAACATTAAAGCGCCAACAGAGTTTGAATTGCTCTTTGACAGGAATTCCTGGGAAGTTGTGATAACATATAGCCTTCAGCCTAGGCTGCAGCAGCAGGCGTGGATTGGAGAGAAGTGACCTCTTAAGTGGGTGGTGGCGTGTAGACCCATGCCAGAGTCTGCAGAAAGGCGTTTTCCAAGCCACACGTGAAGGGATTACTTGGATGAATGTTCAGGAGTGGTTGGAAGCATTAATGAGCATTAAATGGTGATAAGACCTATCAACGTCAATATTCTGGTAATGGAAACCAACGTTGAATCAGCAGTTCTGTTTCAAAAAGAACAGCGTAAACCATGCTCTGGCCTTGGCTTCCTGTCGTCTTAGTAAGTTCTGGGGATTCTCCTGATTTTCTGATACGTTCCTTGGATTTGCTTCTGGACCTCCTGGGCTTAGAGATTCTGTATCAGTGTAACACCCACTCTTCCGACCTTTTCATCTTCTGATTTCAGCATGTTCTGAAAGAGCCTTCAGACTTCCCTGCTTCTTTTGCATTCCTTTAGCAAATTCTGACTGAGCTTGTGTAACTGCTGAAAGAGTCATGTTCTGTCTGAGGCTTACATACTGAACCACGTTTACAACTTCTGATTGAGCTGATGTAGCTGCTGAAAAGCCAACTTCTGACTACGCTGAGCCAAGCTTGCAACTTCTGACCATTTTTATCTGGAATGGGTCCAGAAGTTCTGAAGCGCTGATTTTTTCTTAAACACTCATTTTTTAGAGAAACATTCCAAGTATTTAGAATTTGATTTTTCTCAAGATAAAAGCGTTGTCTTTAGAGCTTGTGTGATCATCTTGCTCTTGTAAGTGGTTTGCTTGGGCAAAAAAGATAACTCAGGACTTGGATTTGTTTCAGATGGACCTTGAAAATCCAAGATGATTTCCTGAAGAAGGAGAGGGAAAATTTTGGGGTACAACAGTTGCCCCTGTTCAATCTTCTTAAACCTGGAGAGTTAGATTGGCAAGTTTGCCTTTCGCGACTCGAAGGTAAAAGGAGATTGGACACTAGAGTGCCCGAAAATTTGCACTCGCATAGTAGAGTATTGGCAATGTGATGGCGGGAATGGGCTTATAGATGCCATTTGGAGAGATGGTGGATAGAGAGATGGGCTTATAGATGCCATCTGGAGATGTGACAGAACCTTATCGGGAGTGGGCTTATAGATGCCATTTGGAAGTGTCGATCGCGTAAGAGATTCCTTAGCGAGAACTTGTGTGCTTTGAGAAAGGAAGATGGTTTCCCGGCTTGTTACAGGTGTTGATCTTCAATCTCTTCATGCAGACACGCCCTGGCTAGATACAGGTATCGAATCTACAATCGGTTGCTCACAGATGTGCCCTGGCTGGATACAGGTATCGAATCTGGAATTAGTCGTCAACAGATATGCCCTGGCTGGCTACAGGAATCGAATCTTCAAACTCTTCAGACGTGCCCTGGCTAGATACAGGAATCGAGTCTAGAAATGTGATCAACAGATATGCCCTAGCTGGATACAGGAATCGAATCTGGAAATAGTTGTCAACAGATATGCCCTGGCTGGATACAGGAATCAAATCTGGAAATAGTTGTCAACAGATATGCCCTGGCTGGATACAGGAATCGAATCTTCAAACTCTTCAGACGTGCCCTGGCTAGATACAGGAATCGAGTCCGGAATTGTGGTCAACAGATATGCCCTGGCTGGATACAGGAATCGAATCTGGAAATAGCTGTCAACAGATATGCCCTGGCTAGATACAGGAATCGAATCTTCAAACTCTTCAGACATGCCCTGGCTAGATACAGGAATCGAGTCCGGAATTGTTGTCAACAGATATGCCCTGGCTGGATACAGGAATCGAATCTGGATTTGTAGTCGTCAACATATATGCCCTGGCTGGATACAGGAATCGAATCTGGAAATAGTGACAGTTGAAGGTAGTTGTCTCTTTCCTGAAAAGGCGAAACATCAGTTGTATGCAATGTCATGATGATGTCATGATGTTCAACATGAGATAGTACTGTATGCACTTTATCATGTATGTAAGCAAGATGTATGAAATGCGAAATGTTTATGAATGTATTTTCGTCTAGGAAGAGACGACCGGCCGGGGAATCAAATCCTGGGCTGACGTTGAAGAATAGAGCTCTTTGCTTCCGCTGGGGAGGATGGTTGCAAGAATACACCGGTAGGAGAAGATGACTCCGTTGGGGAATAAACTTGTTGGAAAGATTACTCTGAGGGGAATTACTCTGTGGGAGAGATACTTCGCTGAAGTTTTGATGAGAGATCCGCTGAGGATTTCAATGATGGATTCCGCTGGGGATAACAATGATAAACTCCTCTGGGGATGACAATGGTAAGCTCCGCTGGGGATTGTGTTGATAAGTTATGTTGGGGAGCTTTGATGAACTCCGCTGGGGATAGGAAGAAACTTCGACGAGGGCGATCTTCCGTGGAAATTAGCTGAGGATAACCCAGTTATAAGCCCTTGTGAATAACTTTGAATAAAGCTCGGGAGGGACGTCCGTACTCCGCAGGGGATAAGCTTCCAGAATCTACTGGGGATAAGCTTCAAGACCTGCTGGGGATAAGAATTCCACTTTCCTGGGGAAACTTTTGGAATTTCACTAGGGTGTTGATATTCCGCCGGGGAACAATCTTAGATCAAGACTGCCGGGGATGCTTGTTGATGAATGTCTATACTCCGCTGGGGAATGTTGCTATCTTGTCTTACTCTGTGGGGAGTTGAGATAACTTGATCACATTCTTCAGTTAAATCTACCTTGGTACCTCGGCGGACAAAGCAACCAGACTGCATCATACAACTTTACATTGCCCCTATCTTTGATGTCACCTTTAATTAGTCTTTTGTTTCGTATGCAAGTATTTATGAATTAGCAATTAAATGTCAAATGCATATATCAAAAATGAACATTGGACGTTCTTCGCAAGACAAAACAGAAAAAGGGAAAACACAATTGGCAATTTGTTTGGAAAACTGAATCTGTATTGATTTTGAAATTTGCCTGTAAATAGGCGTTTTTTGTACAAGAGGCTGACGTCCTAGTAAGAGAACGCCGCCGAACAACATAAAGTTTATACAATTTTGAAAAAGGAAACAGAACATCTATGTGCACAATATTCCCACTGGGTTCCAACTCTGCTATCGCCTTTATGTCTTCAAGCGTCTCATCACTTTGCTGCTTAGTTGAAGATGAAGCTGATTGATCGATGCCGACGTCCGAGCCAGATAGTTGATGCCGAATTCTAGATGCAAGGTGATCCAATGAGACATAGTGTTACGCTTTATCCCTAACTTTTGCCTGGACCGCCCTTTCGGGTTTTCAGTCCACCGGAATACCCATTTTTGCCCAAGCCGCCTTTTCAGGTTTTCGACTTGCCGGGTGTACAGATTTTTTCATTTTCATCCCTTATTTTTGCCCGAACCCTTTTGGTTCGCTGGGAAGCCCTTGTTTTTGCCTAGGTATGTCAACCTAGCGGGTCTTTTATTTATGCGTAGTATCTTTTTACTATGTCTGCATTGGCGGGATGAGGAAGGTCATCACCATCCATGGTGGTTAGAATCATGGCTCCTCCTGAGAACACATGTTTAACCACAAATGGCCCTTCGTATGTGGGGGTCCATTTGCCCCGGGGATCACTTTGAGGAAGGATGATGCGCTTGATTACCAGGTCCCCAACTTGATACTCTTGTGGTCTGACTTTCTTGTTAAATGCCCTGATCATCCGTTTTTGATACGTCTGACCATGACAGATAGCGGTGAGTCTCTTTTCGTCAATTAGGTTTAATTGATCAAGTCGAGTCTGGATCCAGTCATCTTCGTTCAAGTCTGCATCCTTCATTATCCGGAGAGAGGGTATCTGGACTTCAATCGGCAAGACTGCCTCCATGCCATAAACCAAGGAAAAGGGTGTTGCCCCGGTTGACGTCCGTGCTGAGGTACGGTACCCGTGAAGAGCAAACGGTAACATTTCGTGCCAATCTTTGTAGGTCACTGTCATCTTCTGCACAATCTTTTTGATATTCTTATTAGCTGCTTCTACAGCCCCATTCATCTTCGGCCGGTAAGGAGAAGAGTTGTGGTGCTGTATCTTGAATTGCTCGCAGAGCTCAGTGATCATCTTATTATTAAGATTGGTACCATTGTCCGTAATGATCCTTTCCGGTACACCGTATCGACAGATCAGATTATGCCGAATGAACCGTGCAACGACACTCTTGGTTACCGTGGCGTAGGAAGCTGCCTCAACCCACTTCGTGAAGTAATCAATTGCTACCAAGATGAAGCGATGCCCATTAGATGCCGTTGGTCGGATCTCACCGATCATATCGATGCCCCACATTGCAAAAGGCCAAGGTGCCGTCAGGACATTCAGAGGAACCGGAGGGATGTGCACTTTGTCAGCATAGATCTGGCATTTGTGACAAGTTCGAGAATGTTGGTAACAGTCGGCTTCCATTGTGGACCAGAAATATCCAGCCCGAAGGATTTTCTTTGCCATGGTATGTCCACTGGAATGTGTTCCGAATGTACCTTCATGCAGTTCTATCATGATCTTCTCTGCTTCAGCCTTATCCATACAACGCAGTAGAGTTGAATCATGATTTCTTTTGTAGAGAATGCTGTTGCTGAGGAAGAATTTTGCCGCAAACCTTCTCATGAACTTCTTGTCGTTGACAGATGCACCTTCAGGGTATTCCTGAGTTTCCAAGTATCTCTTCACCTCATGATACCAGGGTTTTTCAGTCACCTTTTCGGCCTCAAGATCGCAGCAGTATGCAGGTTCTTCCAACTTCCAGATGATGATCCGGGGAGCCTCGTTATCCCATTTGACTTTGAACATTGAAGACATCATAGCTAGTGCGTCCGCTAACTGATTCTCCTCTCTTAGGAAGTTCTCAAAAGTTATCTCTTCAAAGTGGGGGAGCAAAGTCAGCACATACTCCTTGTAAGGAATAAGATTTGGGTGTTTCGTATCCCACTCGCCTTTGACCTGATTGATCACAAGAGCGGAATCTCCGAAGACACTCAGAAACTTGATCCTTAAGTCGATTGCAGCTTGAAGACCCATGATACATGCCTCATATTCTGCCATGTTGTTGGTGCAGTTAAAACACAGCCGGGCGGTGAGTGGAGTATGAGTTCCTTTGGGGGATATGATCACAGCGCCGATTCCATTACCCAAAGCGTTCGAGGCTCCGTCAAAATGCATAGACCATCGGGATCCTTCCTCAGGTCCTTCATCCGGTCCAGGCACTTCACAATCAGTTACCACCATGATGTCTTCGTCCGGAAATTCAAAGTTCAACGATTGGTAATCGTCCACAGGTTGGTGTGCCAAATGATCTGCCAGTACACTTCCTTTGATTGCTTTTTGAGTTGTATACTGGATATCATATTCCGTCAAGATCATTTTCCATCTTGCTATTCTTCCAGACAGAGCAGGCTTTTCGAATATGTACTTGATGGGATCCATCTTTGAAATCAACAGAGTAGTGTGAGCCAACATATACTGTCTCAGCCGGCGAGCAGCCCATACTAGAGCGCAACAAGTTTTCTCGAGCAGTGAGTACCGAGACTCACAGTCGTTAAACTTTTTGCTCAGGTAATAAATAGCGTGCTCTTTTCGGCCAGACTCGTCATGCTTCCCCAGCACACACCCCATTGAATTGTCAAGCACTGTCAAGTATAGTATTAGAGGTCTCCCTTCCACTGGTGGCATAAGAATGGGCGATTCTTGGAGATACTCCTTTATCTTTTCGAAAGCAGCCTGACATTCATCATTCCAACGTACTACTTGATCTTTCTTCAGTAATTTGAAGATTGGCTCACAGGTAGCAGTCAGATGTGAGATGAATCGGGCTATGTAATTCAGTCGTCCCAGAAAGCCTCTGACTTCTTTCTCTGTCTTAGGAGATGGCATCTCTTGTATGGCTTTCACCTTGGCAGGGTCCACCTGAATACCTTTATCGCTTACAATGAAACCTAGCAATTTTCTGGACCTCACCCCAAAGGTGCATTTGTTGGGATTCAACCTTAGCTTGTATAACTTCAATCGGTCAAACAGCTTCCGCAGATGATCAAGGTGTTCTTCCTCAGTTTGGGACCTTGAAATCATGTCATCAACATATACCTCAATCTCATGATGGATCATATCATGAAATAAAGCAACCATGGCACGTTGGTAGGTTGCCCCAGCATTTTTCAACCCGAATGGCATGACCTTGTAGCAGAAGGTGCCCCACTGAGTCACAAAGGTAGTCTTTTCCATATCTTCCGGAGCCATCTTGATCTGATTATACCCTGAAAAACCATCCATGCAGGAGAACACCTTGTGTTGAGCAGTATTGTCAACAAGAACGTCGATGTGAGGCAGAGGGAAATCGTCTTTGGGGTTGGCCCTGTTCAAATCCTTGTAGTCGACACACATTCTGACTTTACCGTCCTTCTTCGGCACTGGCACCACATTGGCAACCCACTGAGGGTAAGAGGTTACTGCTAGAAACCCGGCATCGAATTGCTTCATAACCTCGGCTTTGATCTTTTTGGACATCTATGGACGCATACGGCGGACCTTTTGCTTTACCGGAGGGCAGTCTTCCTTGGTTGGCAGATGATGAACTACAATGTCGGCATCCAAATTGGGCATGTCTTCGTATGACCAAGCAAATATCTCCATGTAATCATGTAGCATCTGGATCAATCGTTGTTTCACGCTGAGCTCTAGATTGGCACCATTCTTGACTTCTTTTCTATCTGTCTCAGTACCCAGGTTCACTGTTTCCACGGGCTCTTCATGCGGCTGAATGGCCCTCTCTTCCTGGAGTAGCAGTCTTGCGAGTTCTGCAGGCACTTCGCAATCATTTTCACCTTCGTCTTCGGCCAAGTTGATCGGATTCTCGAAGTCATAACTGGCAGTAGCAGAGCTGTTACCAGTGAGATCCAGAGTGGATTGAAACCTGTATAAGTGAGTGTGTGTAAATATAGTTGTTTTGCAATATATAACACAGAAAGAAAAAGAGCACAAGATTTGAAATGCAACAAACGTCCAATGCTTTGATTAATGATATATGGAAATGTCATACAAAAAGCCCTCACAAATGGAGCTACGATGCCCCGGGTAGGACACCGAGCCAATAAAGTTTTAGCATATTGTTTGTTACAAATTGAAAATCAAAAGAGTTAATTACTGCGTGACAAATGTGATAGGTGTAAAATCCTTTGCCGTCCAGTTACTTGGTCCGTTGTTGGTGGTTGGATAGATCCAACTGTCAAACTCTGCTTCCTCTACGTCCTCCTCGATAGCATTCACCCTTGGATTGGTTATGAACACTGGAGCCTTTCTGATCTTTTCCTTGCGGACAACCCTCTGAGCCTCTGCAGTAAAGCCCAGCCCAAACTTGTCATTCTTTTGAGTGAAGTCAGGAAGCTGACCCCAGTTTGCACAATTGCCTTTCTCGATCACAGCCCGGGCATCCTTCAAGGAAGCCATCTTCAGAGGAAAGTCTTCTTCAACCACTGCCTCAGCTGACGCCAACGTTGGAGGTACCTTCTCAAAATGCTGAAAGGGGGTTTCAATAAACTCCCCGTCCATCTCGATATACTGGAATGAATTCAAGTGACTAACCATGTATTCCTCCTCACCCCGCACAGTAACAATCTTCCCTTTGACAGGGTATTTGAGCTTTTGGTGCAGAGTGGATGTTACTGCGCCAGCCTTGTGAATCCAGGGTCGACCCAACAAGCAGGAATAAGATGGACGAATATCCATCACATAGAACGTTGAGTCGAAGACTTGGGACCCCACACGGATAGGAATGTCTACCTCACCGTGCACCATCCTCTTAGAACTGTCGAAGGCTCTAACAATGATGTTACTAGGTTTCAATTCCAGGCCCTCACAATCCAAACGATCCAATGCCTTCTTGGGCAAAACATTCAGGGAAGAACCGGTATCCACCAATACGTGTGCGAGAGTAGTGCCCCTGCACTCTATAGAGACATGCAGGGCATCATTGTGATTTTTTCCTTTGGCGGTAAGGTCAGCATCCGAGAACCCCAAGCCATTGTCAGCTGTCAAATTAGCCACACAGTCAGTGAATTGATCTGCAGAGGTTTCTTGCGGCAGATGGGCAGTTTTCAGAAATGAAATCAGGGCTTTTGCATGGGCCTCTGAGTATAGCAGCAATGGTAGCATAGAGATTTTGGAGGGGGTATGCCCCAACTGTTCAACGACATTGAAGTCACTCTTTTTAATGATTTTAAGGATTTCCTCCATCTCTTGTTGGGAGGCCTCAACAGTAGTCTTTTTTGGTGCCTCCGTCCTGGCAGGCAAATCGGTAGCAACTTCTTTGCCCCGAGCATCAGAGAACTCGGTGGCAGTGGTAGACACAGGAACTTGATTTGGAATATGCACACTTGCGGGTGTGATGATAAGAGGCTTTCGGATAACTGGTGGTGCAATGTCAGGCGAGAAGAGCCTGCCACTGCGAGTAATCTTGGCGGGACCAGTGATGTTACTGATACTGGTATTGGTGTTGAACTCCGGCTTCACTCTAATCACATACACGTCTGCCCCATAATGCCATGGGACAGCCTTGTTAGATTCATAGGGGAGAGGCCCCAGAACAGTAATTGTAATAGGTGCAACAGACATAATTTAGACTGGCTTCCTCGGGGGAGCCTTGGTAGGATTGTAAATTGTGACGATAGATACTTCTTCAGTGGGAACAAACGGAACAGCAGTTTTCTTGAACAAAATTTCTTTGCTATCCATCAGGCTTTGGATGCCTGATTTCAGCAGTGGACAACTGGTAGGGATAACAGCACACAGGAGACAACCCTTGCTACAACCCGGAAATAAACCGGCTAGTAGTAAGTTCCTCTTAACAGTCAAAAGAGGGGTAGCAACATCATTTACCGAAACATCATACAAATCTTCCTCAATGGCATTTACTCTATGCTGGGGCATAGGAGCAGTTACAACATTTGGCCTCTCAGGCGCCTCAAACTGAATTTCCTTTGCGTTGATAAGGTCTTGCACCTTGTTTCTCAGGGCCCAGCAATCATCAGTAGTATGCCCGGGGCTATCGGAATGATAAGCACAACGGGCATTTGGGTTATACTTAGGAGATGCAGTATTCACGACCTTTGGAGCCTCTTTGATGGTCACCAGGTTGGTTCATAACAGCTGTGGTAAGATTTGTGACAAGGTCATACTCAGCCGAGTATACTGCCTCTTGGGCCTTTCACCTCTTTGTTGATTGTACTGCTGAGGAGCAGCAACAGGCTTTGAAGTGACCAAGGCATTGACGGCTTGGCGGCTTTCTGGCTTGAATTGTCTTCTAGGACCATAGACGGCACTTGCTTCTTTCTTGAAAGGCCTCTTCTCAGTACTTGTGGAGGCAGCTTTTTGTATCTTTCCTGATCTGATGCCAGCTTCTATCCTTTCACCCGTCAGAATCAGATCCGTAAACCCAGTTGAGGAGTTATCAACCAAATGATTGAAAAATGGACCAAACAAGGTCCCTAGAAACATATCAACCAGCTCACGATCAGTCAATGGAGGCTGCACCCTGCCAGCCAAATCTCTCCATTTTTGTGCATATTCTTTGAACCCTTCGCCCGTTCCTAGAGACATACCCTGAAGTTGGGTACGTGTAGGAGCGAGATCAAAATTGTATTGATATTGTCTATAAAATACAGTTGCCAAATCTTCCCAATGTCGAATACTAGCTCCATCTAGTTGATAGAACCACTCAAGCTGTGACCCCGAAAGGCTATCTTGGAAGAAGTGGATCCAAAGGTTTTTGTCTGCCGTGTAAGGTTGGATCTTCCTCACGTACGACCTTAGATGCAGCTTTGGACAGGAAGCCCCGTCGTATTTGGCAAAGGCAGGCGCCTTAAACTTGTGTGGGATTACTACCCCAGAAGATAACCCCAAATCTTCGAAATCCAGCCCCGGCACATTCTGAATCTCCATGGCGCTCAAGCGGTCCTCTAATTGCTTGTATCGGTCAGTAGCAGGTGGGTATTGTTCGTCATTATAGTCTGTCTCGTTGTCAGAGACTGCAGGACTAGGAGCTCCTCCCCCTTGGGGACTATCTTTCTCTGCAGAGGAAGTAGTAGGATCAGCCTCGTTGTGGAGTGTGTTCCCAAACCTGCGTCCAGTATTGAATAACGCAGTTCTCTTCTTCTTCTTCTTCTTGAGGAGCAGAGCCTTCAACTCTTGCTGACCTTGGGCCAGGCTTAGGACCATTTCTTGAAACTGGGCACTTTGGGCCTGAAGGGCCTTGATTGCTTGCTCACTGGATGATTCTGGATTCATGATGACTGTTCCAAATAAACGAAGAAGATTAAGCAACCTGTAGAAAAATGGGTACCTGTTATGCACATGATGCATGAGATGCTATCTATGCAATGCATTCAAGGGTTTTGGAAATTCACAATTGTTGCAGACAAAAAGAACGCACGTCATATTAATAAGAAAAGATTTGTTAGTACATAAATGCCCCATGGGCCAAATATTACAAAAACAACTTCTCAAGGTAAAAAGACGTTGCGCATCCTCTTTGGCGCAATGTAGGTGTTGAGGGCCTCTTTCTCATGGAGTCGGCGGGTGAGCTCTAAAACCTTCTTCTTGCTGGCGTAGAAGCTGGCTTCAAAAGTGTTCCGTTCCTCCTTGAGTTGGATCCAACTCTTCTGTATTTCCTCCCACGATGTAGGCATGTCAGGGTGTAGGATGGTGTATGGAACCTCTCCTTCCTTGACGGGCTCTTTAATCACAGGGAGAACATGAGGATAAGGCATCATTAGACTCTGGGCTCGGGCTCGTACCCACTTGAGGTAAGGTTCAAGAGGGATGGAGTTCTTGTGTCCCAGACTCTTGCTATCAACCTTGTTGGGCCTCCCCCAAGATCTGATGAATCTTTGGCGAAGTCCTTGCGCATCATTGTCGAAGTTAAAAACTAGGTCAGGAATCAACATGTCGTGAGGGCCATCTCTTCGTGCATATCCAAATTGCCTCAAAGCTAGGCAAGGGTTGTAGGTGATACCTCCTCTGATTCCAAGTAAAGGAACATTAAGAAACTCTCCGCAACGGTCGACGATGATGACATTTTCTCTGGACCGAGAACACCAATGTACATCAGAGTGAGTAAGAGTCATCAACTGTTGGGACCACCTCGAGCCTTGGTCATTCTTCAAGACAGATTGTGGAAGGTGAAAAATAAACCACCTTGCAAGGAGAGGAGTACAGCACATGAGAACACCCCTCTTTCTCATTGTTCGTGTGTAAAATGAGTGAAGAATGTCCCCAAGCAATGTTGGTATTGGATTTCTGGACAAGAAGATTTTGACGGTGTTGACATCTACCAATTGGTCAGGATTTGGGAACAGGACCAACCCATAGATAAGTAGTGCCACAATCTCTTCAAAGGCTTGTAGGTCCAATGAATTCCAACACTCTTGTGCCTTCTCAAACAAGAATTTTGCTAAGAAACCTTTGACACCGCTTCTAGTTTCCCAATGCCCCTTGATGTCAGAAGGCTGTAGATGTAATGCTCGAGCAACATCTTCAGGCTTTGGTTCCTTTTCCGTACCGTTGAAAGGTAGTTGATTGAGGATAGGAATTCTCAGGAGTTGAGAAAATTCCTCCAAAGTGGGTACCAACTGATAGTCAGGGAAAGTGAAACAGTGGTGAAGAGGGTCAAAGAACTGGAATAGCACTTTCATCATGTCTTCTTCAATGTTGGTGTTGACTAAGCTGAGCAGTCTACCATGTCTTTCACTGAAGGATGAGCTTTCCGGAATTCTTGAGGTGAGCTCCTTGAGTTGAGGAGAGATTCTCACAAGGTTGACTTGGATGGTTTTTCTGCGAGGAATTTCCATGACCTACAAAACAAGAACAAAGATGAAGATCCAAACCCTTGAAATGGTTAGTGAATGCATATGATGCTTTATGATGTTTATGATGTATGCACAAACATATGTACAAGTAAATCACACCAAACCCTAGTTTCAGGCTTGCATGGGGTTTCATAGGTAAGTACCCTCTTGAGTGTAGTTGGCTTAAAAACCTGTCATATAAATAGTAACCGGGTTCTAAGGAGCTCAATATCATTGGATTGTTCTCATCGTTCATTGTTTTGGTTTAGCCACTTAACTAGCGACCAAAATATTCCGAGAAAACAACCCTCAATGAGTGTAGTATCGAGTATCTACCAACTTCGGACTGCACCAAAGCCGGTCATCTCACTACCCCTAAAAGGCCAAGATGGTCAAGTAAGGTTCTAGGTCATTAGTGCTTAGTGACATCACTCAGCGGCCCCGTACTCTCCTTGATTGAACTCAAGGGTTACCGGTACTCACAAATATGTCGCACTAATATAGCTATTGCTTCGACCGTGTCGGTATACCCCGCACAGTTTCCACAACGTTTTGCTATCTATGAATGTTTCCCAAAAATTCGGGTGTAGGATTGCAAACCCAAACAAGAGAGCCAAGATATAAAGCAATTAATTCAAACAATTAGTCATGCAAGAGGGTGATCTAAGCCCTAAGGTTACTCCACTTTTAAATTTAAGTCCCCAGCAGAGTCGCCAGTTCTGTGATACGGTGGGAGAACTGACTATGGTTTTGCGTTAGTTTTCGCAAATGTTTCGGTTGAGCAAGAGTCGCCACCGACTTTTTATTTTATCCTAAGGAAAGGTTTAAAAAGCACAGCAAAAACCTTTGAGATGTTTTCTTGGGTTCGGGGAGTAGATTATAGAAAGGGAAGGTATTAGCACCCTTTCTATCCATGGTTATCCATGGGCTCTTAGTTACTTGCTTAGATCAACTTGCCTTAATTTTCAATTGTTTGAAATGGTGCTTTGTTGTGTGTGGGTTTGAAAATGTTTTGAAAAGAGGCCAATGTGGTGGCAACCTTTGTAATGATCCATGTTGGGATGTATACAAAGGTGTACGTCTTTTGAAAAGGATTTCATTTGTTTTTGAAAGTTGTTTTGAAAGTGTAGTGATGTGTGGTTTAGAAAATAGGCAAGTGTTTTGTTTTGCAAGTTTGATTCAAGTAACTAAGAGGTTATCTACTCCTAAATTTCTCAAAGATTATTGCTATGTTTTAACCCTTTTAACAATTTTGTTCCACCATTGCATTTGGTGGACAATCTTGTGTTAGGATGTGAAAGGGACGGGCGCGGGTCATCGTTTAGACCATAATTGCAATGGTTCCAAGTATCTTTGGGCAATTTTCCTTAAGGGACTTGATCATTTTTTAGGCAACTTTCGAAAGCGTCATCGAGGGACTATGATCATTTGAATCGTTTGTTTTGCCCAAAGAGACCTAACATGCAATATGGCCTAATTTTGAAAGGCAACAAGTGGATGTAACCCTAGGGGTGTTAGTGTGCAAGTGTGTTTTATTGCATACAAGAGTTTTTTTCTTTGAATTGGGTTTTTCTATTTCATTGATTTTATCTTGCCATACATGTCCTAATTACTAGAAATAAGAAGCGGAAATATAAAATCCTACGCTATTACAACAATTAGGGGATAGGGATACACATTTGTACATGGGGGGTTCAACGAGAAAAATAGACAAAAAAAGAAAATAGCAAAAAACAAGATATAGAGAGAGAGAGAGAGAGGGAGCCAGCGCGCTGCTGAGAGGTCATCAGAAGTTCTGACTCAGATCCGCTGCCAGATGATCAACCTCTTGGTTAAACTGTATGAGTCAGAACTTCTGACTCTGGCACCTGCAAAACAGAACCCTGTTAGTGGGGAAATCAGAAGTTCTGACTCCCCTGCGCTGCAAGACAGAAGTTTGTTAGTGGAGAAACCAGAAGTTCTGATTCTGCTGGAAAGGCAATAACTCTCAGAGGTTCTGATATCATTGACAGCAAAACAGGCTTCAGATGTGCTAACGTCAAAGTCAGCACTTGGCTTTTCCCTGTACTAATCAGAACATCTTCAATTTTGTTGTTATTCCACAAAACAGGAAACATATTTGGAACAGATCCAGCAAATGTCAAAATGTTTCAGAGGTCAGAACCAACAAGGTCACAGGCAAGTCCTATACTGGCTCAGAACGTTCTGAGGTATGAAAATCCTCAGAATATAAACAGCAACAACATGATATTTACATTATGTTTATTTGAGTATGCACAACTGATGATGCTTAGTAGCGTGATGAAGGTCAGCAGGTGCTTACCTGGCTGTTAGAAAAGTTTGTGGGTGAAAGCTAGCTTTTGGCTCTGGTGGTGTTCTGGACAGATTCCCTTTTTTTTTTGGAAAAAAGGCAGGCGAAGGTGTATGCGTATGTAGGGTCAGAAGTTTGAAAAGAGGTTTTTTTTTGTTCACACAGAAAACTGGGTATTGGATAAAGTTTGAAGATGAGAAATTCAAAGTTATGAAACAAACTGGAGGTTTTGGCAGAGTTTCAGAACGCTATGTTGCTAAGGGTTTCTGTTTCTCTCTTAGCAATTTTTCTGTTTCTTGAACGCCTTTTTGCAGTGGACAATGACTCTCTATTTATAGGCAAAGTTCTTGTGGGTGCCTTGAACATTAAAGCGCCAACAGAGTTTGAATTGCTCTTTGACAGAAATTCCTGGGAAGTTGTGATAACAGATAGCCTTCAGCCTAGGCTACAGCAGCAGGCGTGGATTGGAGAGAAGTGACCTCTTAAGTGGGCGGTGGCGTGTAGACCCATGCCAGAGTATGCAGAAAGGCGTTTTCCAAGCCACACGTGAATGGATTACTTGGATGAATGTTCATGAGTGGTTGGAAGCATTAATGAGCATTAAATGGTGATAAGACCTATCAACATCAATATTCTGGTAATGGAAACCAACGTTGAATCAGCAGTTTTGTTTCAAAAAGAACAGCGTAAACCATGCTCTGGCCTTGGCTTCCTATCGTCTTAGTAAGTTCTGGGGATTCTCCTGATTTTCTGATACATTCCTTGGATTTGGTTCTGGACCTCCTGGGCTTAGAGATTCTGTATCAGTGTAACACCCACTCTTCCGACCTTTTCATCTTCTGATTTCAGCATGTTCTGAAAGAGCCTTCAGACTTCCCTGCTTCTTTTTCATTCCTTTAGCAAATTCTGACTGAGCTTGTGTAACTGCTGAAAGAGTCATGTTCTGTCTGAGGCTTACATACTGAACCACGTTTATAACTTCTGATTGAGTTGATGTAGCTGCTGAAAAGCCAACTTCTGACTACGCTGAGCCAAGCTTGCAACTTCTGACCGTTTTTATCTGGAATGGGTCCAGAAGTTCTGAAGCGCTGATTTTTTCTTAAACACTCATTTTTTAGAGAAACATTCCAAGTATTTAGAATTTGATTTTTCTCAAGATAAAAGCGTTGTCTTTAGAGCTTGTGTGATCATCTTGCTCTTGTAAGTGGTTTGCTTGGGCAAAAAAGATAACTCAGGACTTGGATTTGTTTCAGAGGGACCTTGAAAATCCAAGATGATTTCCTGAAGAAGGAGAGGGCAAATTTTGGGGTACAACACAGGTGTTCTCCTGTGACTGGCATTTTCCATCCCAAATTTCTTTACTATATTCTTCACATATTTGCTCTGAGATAAAAATATAGAATCTTCCATTTGTTTAACTTACAGACCAAGAAAGTAGGTTAATTCACCAACAAGGCTCGTCTCAAATTTTGATTGCATTTGCTTGACAAAATGTTGAACCATCTCATTTAACATCTCACCAAATACAATATCATCAACATAAATTTGTGCAATCATGATCTTCCTTTCTTCTTCCATGACAAAAAGACTTTTGTCTATGCCACCTGTGATACGGTGGCAGGACTGACTATTTATAATGGTTTTGCATTTGTGTTTGCAAATGTTGTGGTAAGCAAGAGTTGCCATCGAATTTTCTTTTATCCAAATTAAGGAAAGGGTGAAAAGAACAGAAAAAGACCTTTTTTGGAGAATTTTCTAAGTAAGGGGGGTAGATTATGGAAAGGGAAGGTGTTAGCACCCTTTCCATCTGTAGTTATCTATGGGAACTTAAATTCTAGCTCATGTTTTGAAAATTTCTTGTGCTTTGTGCTTTTGAAAAGTATTTGAAAATGCCTTAGTGCGGCGATTCGCTTTGCATTAACTCTTGTATCAGTCCTCAAGAGTGTTGACAAAGCAAATGTTTTTGAAGTTTTTTTTGAAATGTGTAAGTGTAAAAAGTTTATTTTATTTTGAGCAAGCATCTAATAGCTATCTACTTGTACTCGAAAAGGTCGTTCTTTTCCTTCTATCCTTTAGACAGTTCTATCCTACTATTAGTGAGTAGGTAGCTCTATCGTTGGATGTATGAGGGATATCGAAGGGACGATACGATCATGAAGGCAACTTTGGAAAGGAATTTTAGTAATTGTCCTAAAGTTCTAAGATCACTTTTAACCGAGGCAACATCGAGAGGGTCATCGAGGTACTTGTGATCTTTCAAACTAGAGGACAACCACTAAAACTTCTCACGTTTCGAAAATTGTGACCGTTTTCCGAAGGCAACCGAAGTGGGGTACCCTAGAGGTTTCTATGTGCGATTGTGTTCAATTCAGTTATTTATCTTGCATTATTAGGGTTGCTAACGCTTTGTTTTTAGTCTTTCCATACAAACCTAATTACTAACAGTTAATATTTTGCAGGAGTTTAAAGTGCGGGAATTTAAATCCTACGCTATTACAATGCTTTAGGACAGTTACATAAAAAATGCAAGAAAGTAAAGTGCAGAATTTAAATCTAGACTATTACATCCCATAAGCAGTTACATTATTATAAAAAATGCGAGAATAAAATTAATGCGCGCGAAATAGAGGCAAACGTCTAAAACCCTAGGAAATTGCCAAGTAAACAACAAAAATCTTTTTTTGGTTTTTGCTTATTTTTAATTAAGAAAAATAATTAAAATAAGTCTAAATTTAATTAAGAAAATAGATATCAAATGAAATTAACCTAATTCTAATATTTTTTTGTATTTTTATTAAGAAAATGTTTGAATTAAATAAACCTAAATCTAATTGATTTTAAATTAATAAAATAATTTCCAAATAATTATTTAAATTAATTAATTTATAATTTTTTTTAAAGAAAACTTAAGTCTATTTATTGTTTTTTTTTTATTTTATTTTTATGATTTGTTAAAAAAAAGATTAAAGAAATAAATAATAAGACAAATAAAAACAAAGAAAAACAAATTGGGCCTGGAGATAAATAGTAAACAAGGGGTGTGTTTTGAATTTTTGTCAGACCCAAAAGCATGAGTCCAACATCCCAATAATGATCTAGTAGGCACCACCCTTGGAGTTACAGGGTGAAAATGCACCTCAGAAGGGTCAAATTCCTTTGCATCACATCAGAAGGCTCAAACGTGAAGGTACATGGTGAACGCTTAGGGGTGCAACGCACTGAATCCTACATAGAGATGTTAGAAAATGTAAAATGTTGGACCTGAGATTCGAACCCAGGTCATTTCCCTTTTTCACGCACGCCTTTACCAACTGAGCTGCCATTTCATTCGGGCATTACACCAAACATATTGTATTATATATAAAAAAAAAAGTCAAATATATTTAAAAAATAATAAAATTGTGCGTTGATTCAAACAGGCCAATGGGATTGCATCATTCTGCCACGCAGACTCCAACAGAGTCAACCAATTGCAGGGGTGCAGAAGTCAAACTCCGGTCACCTTCTTTGGCTGCCTAAAAAACTTAAACCTGCAAAAAAGGCAAAATCAAGGCTTGGGATTAAGGCTACCCCACCTATTTCGTATGCTATGAGTTCAGTGGTGGTGGCCTTTTGCCTCGAAAGTTATTGTATCAACGAATCTGAAGCTTAAACGCTCTTAAGCCCTAACGATGGTGTCCTACAATCCTGGCACTATAGCTCACATGAGATACGTTAGAACATCAACAAAAAACTATAATAACATGAATATGTGAATAGAATCGATTTATATTACATGTAAAGAAAGTTTGAGATTGCCAAAAATACCAAAACGAAATGGTGATTGTTTGCTTGATCTGGGCGTGGAACCGTGTGCTAGAGGGTTGGATTGAGTTCCTGGATGTCTCAGGGAGATGTTTGAATCCTTGGTTTGGACTCAAGAGGACCGGAAATGGGTGTTTGAAATTTGACATCTTTGGAGTTTTTTTTTGCAATTTTCGTGTGACTCCTTGAGGTGTCTTTTTATGTCCATGATGCTTGCAAACATGCTGCTTATATAGAGTAGAAGGAGGGGTCAAGATGTTATGGAAAGAATCAACCATTAAGGTAGTGTTTAAAGGCCATAACCAAACATTTGAAAAATTGCAAAAAAGTGTGCATTCTTATTCCTTTTTGAATTTACTATGAACATGGACATGCTAGCCAGGATGGACACGAAATATAGGGCCCTTCCATGCATCAAACCAAGCCCAAGCACTAATGGCCCATATTATTTGCATTAATTTTGATTTATTTGATTTTAAATTAAATAAAATTAATATAAAATGCAAATAAGATCAAGATTATGAAAAAATGGTGTTAGGGGTCCTTAGACATGTCATGAACATGTTTAGGCCCTAACAATTAGGCTTATTAGCTTGAAAACTGATTTTGCCCAAAGTTGACTCCATGCATTTTCTTGAAAATTACCCAACCTGTGCGAGCCATAACTTGCTCAATTTTTATCTCATGATGATGATCTTGGACTTTTTTGAAAGCCCAAGATGTCTACTTCAATCCCTATGTTTATCAATTTAGCATTTGAAGATATTATCTTTATGTAAAGGTCTTGACAAAAAGTGACTTTTGTTGACTTTCTGAAAATGACCTCGAATGTATGAGCTTGTATCTTTCAAATGATGAATTTATTGGACTTGAGTGTTGCAGAGAAGTTGTAGGGAATTTGATTATCTTCAAAATGAGCATTGTTTGGGGAAAATGTATGAAGCATGTGAAAGTTATGCCTGGTCAAAGTTTGGTTGACTTTTCTTATAGAAACCCTAATTAGCAATTCTTGACTTTTGATGAATTAAGAGCATTTCTTGGGGAATCATGATCAAACCTTGATCAAATAATGTATGTCACTTCAAAATGTTGAGGTTGATCAAAAACCTTGAAGTTTGTCTGTATATAGGCCACAATTGACTTTTGACCTAGTATAGTTGATTTTCAAGCATTTGATAAATTGACTGAGTAAACTTGTAGTGCAAGGCATGAGATTTGGCATGGACAATATTGAAGACATATTAGGACCATGGAAAAACATTTGGGACCTTTGTAGCTCAAACATCTTAATGAAAAGTGAAACCCTAGCTAGATGTTCATTACTTAGGAGGAGAATTTGTCTGGTCAATTCTTAGTCAACCTTGAGCAATTGAGGATCTCTAGGAGCATGCTTTGAGTAAAAATGGGAGGGAAAATTTTGGGGTACAAGAGCTGCCCCTGTTCAATCTTCTTATACTTGAGGATTTAGATTGGCTTATCTGCCTTTTGTGATATGAAGGTGGAAGAGGATTGAACACTAGAGTTCCCAGAAATTTGAACTCGCATGAAGTAACACTGATGGTTGATGATTTCGGGAATGGGCTTACAGATGACATTTGGAGAAGATGACTGAGAATCATCGGATATGGGTTTAATATTCCATCCAAAGCAGATGTTGATTTCATACATGGTCCCTTTGGGGGTTCCTGTTCCTGATGTCTGAGGAGGAGTCCGTTGGGGAATGTGGGTTTCTATTGTTCTCCTGCTTAAGGAAAACTCTATGGAGAATAGAGTCTACGAACTTCAATTGTCCAAGGCCCTGATGAAGAGTTATATCTGTACTGGAGAGATGAAAGTTTACTCTTTTCTGGTTGAAGTCCAGGCTTCACAATAACTTGCTGGGGATAATGGAGTTAACCGTTACCTGAAGATAATTTTCTTATCTGGTCATGTAGATAGTTTTCCTGTCTGGTTTCAGGTGTTAATCTACAAATCAAATGTTCACATATAGTTCTCCTGGTTTGTTACAGGTATTAATCTGGAACTTGAAAATTGTCGGTCGCTGAGATAGTTGTCTTGGCTGGTTTCAGGTATTAATCTTTAACCCGAGAAAGAAAGTTGTTTTCCCAACTGGTTTCGGGTATTAACCCTCAATCTCTTCATGTAGATAGTTCTCCTGGATAGTTACAGGTATTAATCTACAATCATTCGTCCACAAATAGTTCTCCTGGCTTGTTACGGGTGTTAATCTAGAACTTGAAAATTGTCGGTCACTGAGATAGTTGTCCTGGCTTGTTACAGGTGTTAATCTCTGACCTGAGAAAGAAAGATAGTTTTTCTGGCTTGTTACAGGTATTAATCTTCAATCTCTTCATGTAGATAGCTCTCCTGGCTTGTTACAGGTGTTAATCCACAGTTGGTCGTCCACATATAGTTCTCCTGGTTGGTTTCAGGTATTAACCTGTAACTTGTTTTGTTGGTCACATAGATAATTTCCCCGTCCAGTTTCGGGCATTAATTTGTGGCCTTCTCTTTTTGTTGGTAACCCGTCTTGCTTCGGGAGTTCATACCAATTGGTCGTGTAGATAGTTTCCCAGTCTGGTTTCAGACATTAATCTTTGACATGCTTTATAGGTTGATGGTGTTCGTCTGTCTGCGAATTCAACCTGAAAAGGTAAAGTCAGTTTCATGCAATGTCATGATGTATGAATTTCTTGATGCTCTCAAAATAAATGAGATTTTGATATATGCATTTATGATGCACATGCTATGATGTTTGTAGAAATTATGTACGAATGCAATGTATGAATGTGTCAGTTGTTCATACACATACATATACCTTCAAAAATAATCACTGGACGTTTTCACACACAAAACAAAAAAATAAACACATAAATTTTACACTTTCAAAGGAATAGTTTTGTATTAACTTGAATAAGCGTTTTTGTACAAGGAGACGAGCATCCTAGTAAGAGAACGCCATCGTAAGAATGGAAATTATACAAAAATAGTATATAAAGAAAGACAACTATGTGAAATAATCCCATTGGATTCTCATTCTGCTATTGCCTTTATGTCTTTGAGCGTCTCATCTCTTTCGTTGCTTGTCTGAAGTTGATTGGATTGATTAGTACCGTTTGAGCTTGATAGTTGATACTGAAGATTGGATGTAAGGTGATCCAACCGAACATAGTTATATGCTTTAAATCCCTAACTTTTGCCTGGACCGCCCTTTCGGGTTTTTAGTCCACCGAGATACCCTTTTTTACCCGAGTCGCCTTTTCAGGTTTTCGACTTGTCGGGTGTACATATTTTTTTCCATGTATATCCCTAATTTTTGCCTGAACCCTTTTGGTTCGCTGGGATGCCCTGATTTTTTCCTAGGCCAGTCAACTTAGCGTGTCTTTGTTTATACGTAGTATCTTTTTACTATGTCCGCGTTTACAGGGTGCGAAAGGTCGTCACCGTCCATAGTGGTTAGGATCATGGCTCCACCAGAAAATATGTTCTTGATCACAAATGTCCCTTTGTATAGGGAAGTCTATTTTCCCCTGGGATCACCTTGCGGCAGTATGATGCGCTTGATTACCAGGTCACCAGCCTAATATACCCGACGTGTGACATTCTTGTTAAAAGCTTTGATCATATGTTTTTGGTACATCTGACCGTGACAGACAACCGTGAGCCTCTTTTCGTCAATCAAGTTTAATTGTTCAAGTCGAGTCTGAACCCATTCATCTTCGCTCAACCCTGCATCTTTCATGATCCTCAAGGAAGGGATTTGGACTTTAATGGGAAGGACAACCTCCATACCGTATACCAAAGAGAAAGGAGTTTCCCCTGTTGATGTGTGCATTATGGTGCGGTAACCATGAAGATCAAATGGTAACATCTCGTGTCAATCTTTATATGTCACCGTCCCATTCTCCTTTGATCTGGATGATTACTAAAGCCGAGTCTCCAAACACACTTAAGAACTTGATCCTTAAATCGATTGCAACTTTGAGACCCATGATACATGCTTCATACTCAGCCATATTGTTGGTACAATTGAAACATACCCTGATAGTGAAAGGAGTATGATAGACTTCAGGAGATATGATCACAGTGCCGATGCCATTTCCAAGAGCGTTGGAAGCTCCATCAAAAACCATAGTCCACCGGGATCCTTTTTCAAGTCTTTCATCCAGTCCAAGTTCTTCACAATCAGTTACTAACATGATGTTCTCATTCGGGAACTGAAAATTCATGGATTGGCAGTCATCCACAACTTGATGAGCCAAATGACCAGCTAGTACACTTCCTTTAATTGCTTTCTGTGTTGTGTAATGAATGTCGTATTCAGTCAGGATCATTTTCCATCTTGCTATTCTTCCGGAGAGAACAGGCTTCTCAAATATATACTTGATATGGTCCATTTTAGATATCAACAAGGTAGTGTGAGTCAACATACACTGTCTTAGTCGGCGAGCAGCCCATGCCAAAGTACAACATGTTTTCTCGAGCAATGAGTATCTTGTTTCACAGTCCGTAAACGTTTTTCTAAGGTAGTATATTGCATGCTCTTTTTGACCAGACTCGTCATGCTTCCCCAACACACACCCCATTGAGTTCTATAATATTGTTAAGTACATGATCAGAGGTCTTCCTTCAACTGGTGGCATCAAAGTTGGAGGCTCTTGAAGATATTCCTTGATTTTGTCAAAAGCATTCTGGAAGTCGTCATTCCACTTCACTGCTTGATCTTTCTTCAGTAATTTGAAGATTGGCTCACAAGTAGCGGTAATATGTAAAATGAATCTGGCAATGTAGTTCAGACGTCCCAAGAATCCCCCAACTTCCTTATCAGTGCGAGAAGTCAGCATTTCTTGTATATATTTTACCTTTGCAGGTTCTACCTCAATACCTTTGCCGCTGATAGCGAAGCCTGAGAGCTTACCGGATCTTACTTCGAAAGTGCACTTATTCGGGTTTAGCCTCAGTTTGTATTTCTTCATCCTGTCAAATAGCTTCTATAGGTGATCAAGGTGTTCCTCTTCAGTTTGATACCTGGCTATCATATCACCAACGTAGACCTCTATCTCGTGGTGGATCATATCACGAAACAAAGCTACAATTAGAATGTTGATAGGTTGCCCCAGGGTTCTTTAGTCCAAATGGCATAACTTTGTAGCAGAAAGTGCCTCACTGTGTGACAAAGGTCGTCTTCTCCATGTCCTCAGGTGCCACTTTGATCTAATTGTATCCGGAGAAGCCATCCACGAAGGAGAATACCTTATGTTGTACGGTGTTGTCAACCAGAACATCAATATGGGGAAGAGGAAAGTCATCCTTAGGGCTTGCCCTGTTCAGGTCTTTGTAATCCACACACATTTGTACCTTAACGTCCTTCTTAGGTATTGGAACAACATTGGAGACCCAATGTGGATAAGACGTGACAACTAAGAAACCGACATTAAATTGGTTCATGACTTCAGCCTTGATCTTTTCTGACATATCCGGTCGCATACGACGAACCTTCTGTTTCACTGGAGGCAAAACCTCTTTTGTAGGTAGGCGATGAACCACAATATCAGTGTCAAGTCCCGACATGTCTTCGTATGACTAGGAAAAAACCTCAACATAGTCATGTAGCATCTGAGTTAACCGTTGTTTGACACTGGGCTCTAAGTTAGCACCTACCTTGACTTCTTTTCTGTCCTCTTCAGTACCCAAGTTCATTGTCTCAACCGGCTCCTCATGAGGCTGTATTTCCCTTTCTTCCAGTTGTAACATTCTGGAAAGCTCTCCTGGTACCACACAATCTTCCTCACCTTCGTCCTTGGCTTGGTTGATCGTATTTTCAGTCATATTGAGCAATAGCAGAACCGTTATCAATGGGATCCAGAGCGGATGTGGATCTGCAGTTTGATACGTGAGTATGCGTAAGAGCATAACTGTATATTTTTGATAAAGTAAAGAGGCAGAAAAGAAAAACAAAGAGCGCAAAATTTGTATGTGAAATGTCCAATGTTTTATTGATGGAATATGAAAATGAAGTAATGATCCTCACAAATAGACCATTGTGCCTCGGGTAAGACACAAGGCTTTAATGTTTCAATTATTCAAATATTACATATCCTCAAAACAAAAGACAAATTACTCTTGAATAATAGAGACGGGAACAAAATCCTTGGCCTCCTAATTGCTGAGTCCACCGCTGATGGTCGAGAAAATCCACTTGTCTAGGTCACAGTCATTGTCAACATCTTTTATAGCGGAGACGACATCAATAACATTGATTCCCGGGCCATGTTTGGGCATAGGTGCAGTTATGACGTTGGGAGTCTCAAGAGCATTCAATCTCCTTTTCTTAAATTAGGTCTTAAACCTTGTTCTTTAAAGCCCAACAATTGTTTGTATCATGCCCTGGAGTCTCAGAATGGTAGGCACATCGAGCATTCGGATTGTAGCAGAGAGAGGAAGTATTAGGATTTTTGGGAGCCTCTCTCAAGGTAACTAGATTAGATTTCAGCAAATGTGGAAAAACTTGAGACAAAGTCATATTAATCCGGGTAAACTGTCTTCTAGGCTTATCTGTTCTAGACTGATTATTCTGTTGTTGGTTTGATGCATGATTGGAAATCATACCAGCCCCTATTGTCGGACGACCTTCAGTTTTGTTAAGATTTCTTTGGCCATAAGCAGCACTGACCTCCTTCTTTCCTATGAATGGTTTCTTTGCAGTGCTTGAGGATGCATCTCTCTGTATCTTACCACTTTTAATACTAGCCTTTACTTGTTCACTAGTCAAGATCAATTCAGTGAACCCAGAAGAAGAACTTCCAATCAAGTGGTTAAAGAATGGCCCGGATAATGTGCCCAAGAACATGTCCACTAGCTCCCTATCAGACAATGGAGGTTGGACTCTTCCCGCAAGGTCTCTCCATTTCTGGGAATAATCTTTAAAGCCCTCGCCAGAACCCATAGACATACTCTTAAGTTGTGTACGGGTTGGAGTGAGGTCAGCATTATATTGGTACTGGTTGTAGAAAGCAGCAACCAGATCTTCCCAGTTACAGATGTTGGTTCCCTCCAGCTGATAAAACCACTCTAATTGAGTCTCTGATAGACTGTCTTGAAAGAAATGTACCCACAAATTCCTATCAACTGTGTGCGGCTGGATCTTCCTGACATAAGATCTGAGATGCAGCTTACGACATGAGACCCCATCATATTTAGCAAATGCGGGAACTTTGAACTTTTGAGGGATAACCACTCCAGAAACCAACCCTAGCTCTTCGAAATCCATTCCCGGTACCCTCTGAGCTTCCATGGTGTTGAGACGGTCCTCCAATTGTTTGTACTTATCATCAGCCAGAGGGTATTCTTCCTCGATGTAATCAGCCTCATCTTCTTCAGACTCCCTTTGACTGTGGTCTTCTTCTCTCAGCTCTCCTTCCTGATTGTATCTCTCTTTTAGCGGAGTTGCGAACTTTGAAACTTGCATTACTGGTCCTTTGAACCTTCTTCCCATATTCAGAACACCCACTGGCCTCTTTTTCTTCTTCTTCTCCTTGAGAATCAGAGCTTTGAAATCTTCTTGTCCCTTATCCAGATTCAAGAACATTTCTTAGAATTGAGCATTCTGTGCCTGAAGCTCCTTAACTGTTTGTTCAAGAGCCATTACTGAAATAAACAACGAAGAAGGTAAGAAGCCTATCCTGAAACCTATTTATGCAATGATATGTATGATATATGTATGCAATGTTTTCAAGGATTTCTAAGATTTAAATTTGCTTAGCCAAAGGGAAAACAAACGTTAATTGCATTAAGAAGTTTAAGCGGTTACAATGATACCTCTTGGGCATACAAAGGAAGTAACAAAGCAAAAATGAACTCTCAAAGCAAAAGGACTCAAGCTTCCCACGGGCGCATCCTCTTTGGTGCAATGTAGGCATTTATACTCCTCTCTTCGTGAAGTAGACTGGTGAGCTCTAACACTTTCTTCTCGCTAGCATAGAATTGGGTTTCAAAGGTATCCCATTCCTCTTTGAGTTGAATCCAGGATTTTGTAACTCCTCGAAATTAGTCGGCATTTCAGGATGAAGAACAATGTAAGGAGTATCTCCCTTAGCAACTGGCTCCATGATGATGGGTAGAATGGCCTCATAAGGCATCCGGAGACCTTGAGCACGGGCTCGTACCCAGTGAAGATAAGGCTCCAAAGAAATGGAGTTCTTACGCCCCAATGTTTTGCTATCAACTTTGATTATCATGCCCCAAGTTCTTATGAACCTCTGGCGATAACCCTGAACATCATTCTCATAGTCGAATACAATTCCTTGGACAAGTGTATCATGAGGACCATCCCTCCTATCATAACTAAATTGTCGTAATGCCAAACAAGTATTATAAGTGATTCCTCCCCTAATGCCTAGGAGAGGGACATTAGGGAATTCCCCATAGCGGTCAATGATGGTAACATTCTCCAAGGATCGAGGACACCAATGAATGCCCGAATGTGTGAGGGACATTAACCTATTAGACCATCTCAAGCCCTGCTTATTCTTCAACACAGATCGAGGCAGGTGTGAAATAAAACACCTAGCCAACAGAGGATTGCAACACAACTGGGTCCCTCTTCTCTTTACAGTGCGAGTATGCAGAGAGTGTAGGATGTCTCCAAGTAAATTAGGCACCAGATTGTGAGACAGAAAAACCTTGAACGCATTCACATCTATGAGTTAGTTTAGATTAGGGAATAGTACCATCCCATAGATGAGAAGGGCCAACACTTCTTCAAAAGCTTGTAAATCCAAGGTATCCCAAAAATGGTGAGCCTTCTCAAATAGAAACTTAGCTAGAAAACCTTTGACGCCTCTTCTTGTTTCCCAATTTTCCACGACATCTGACCGTTGTAAAGACAGATCTTGAGCAATCTCCTCAGGTTTTGGGTCCTTTTCCATACCATTGAGTGGTAATTGATTAAGGATGGGTACTCCCAATAACTGAGAAAACTCCTCCATAGTAGGCACTAATTGGTAATCAGAAAAGGTAAAGCAGTGATGTAAAGGGTCGAAGAACTGAAAGAGCACCTTCAACATTTCTTCATTAGGGCTTGAGGTGACCATATTGAGAAGTCGACCATGTCTTTCAGTGAATGGAGAGATCTCAGGAACCCTTGATTCTAATTCCTTGAGTTGAGGAGGTACTCTTACAAGGTTGACCTGGATAGTACTTCTGCGAATGGGAGCCATGTCCTACAAAATATATATATACAATCACACAAGCAGATCCTTAGGTTTAGGCTTGCATGGATTCCATAGGTAAGTACCCTCTTGAAGTATAGTTGGTTCAACTTATCCTATCAATAGTAACCGAGTTCTAGTGAATCTCAATATCAATGATTTTTCCCACAAGTTTCATTCTGATCGACAACTGACTTGCCACCAAACAAAACTCGGGAGTCAAATCTCAATGAGTGTAGTATCGAGTATCAACCGACTTAGGACTACACCAAAGACGGCTATCTCACTACTTCCTAATGGTCAAGTCGTTCAATTAAAGGTTATAAGGTCAGTTGATGCTTCATGACACCATGCAACGGCCCCGTATACTCGTTGATTACTCAAGGGCTACCGGTACCAACCAAAGTGTCACGTTAACATAGCTATCGCTTCAACCATGTCAGTATACCCCGCACAACCCCCACGATATATTGCTACTTACCTAAAAGGTCCCCCAGATCCGGGTGTAGGTTCTATATTAACAACCCAAAGAAACCCTCCAAGGATAAAGCATACAAAGTAAGCAATTAAAACAATTTCAAAATGAACTAACTCTAAGGTAACCCCACTTTTTATTTTTCCCCAGCAGAGTCGCCAGTTCTGTGATACGGTGGCAGAACCTACTGTTTATACTGGTTTTACGTTTGTGTTTGCAAATGTTGCGGTAAGCAAGAGTCGCCATCGACTTTTCTTTTATCCAAATTAAGGAAATGGTGAAAAGAACAGAAAAATACCTTTTTTGAGAATTTTTTAAGTAAGGGGGGTAGATTATGGAAAGGGAAGGTTTTAGCACCCTTTCCATCCGTAGTTATCTATGGGCTCTTAGATGCTAGCTCATGTTTTGAAAATTTCTTGTGCTTTGTGCTTTTGAAAAGTATTTAAAAATGCCTTAGTGCAGCGATTCGCTTTGCATTAACTCTTGTATCAGTCCTCAAGAGTGTTGACAAAGCAAATGTTTTTGAAGGTTTTTTTGAAATGTGTAAGTGTAAAAAGTTTGTTTTATTTTGAGCAAGCATCTAATAGCTATCTACTTGTACTCGAAAAGGTCGTTCTTTTCCTCCTATCCTTTAGACAGTGCTATCCTGCTATTAGTGAGTAGGTAGCTCTATCGTTGGATGTATGAGGGACATCGAAGGGACGATACGGTCACGAAGGAAACTTGGCAAGGAATTTTAGTAACTATCCTAAAGTTCTAAGCACTTTTAACCGAGGCAACGTCGAGAGGGTCATCGAGGGACTTGTGATCTTTCAAACTAGAGGACAACCACTAAAACTTCTGACGTTTTGAGAATTGTGACCGTTTTCCGAAGGCAATCGAAGTGGGGAACCCTAGAGGTGCGTATGTGTGATTTATTCAATTCAGTTATTTATCTTGCATTATTAGGTTTGCTAACGCTTTGTTTTCAGTCTTTCCATACAAACCTAATTACTAACAGTTAATATTTTACAGAAGTTTAAAGTGCGAGAATTTAAATCCCATGCTATTACAATGCTTTAGGACTGTTACATAAAAAATGCAAGAAATTAAAGTGCAGAATTTAAATCTAGACTATTACATCCCATAAGAAGTTACATTATTATAAAAAATGCGAGAATAAAATAAATGCTCGCGAAATTGAGGCGAACGCCTAAAACCCTAAGAAATTGCTAAGTAAACAAGAAAAATCTTTTTTTGGTTTTTGCTTATTTTTAATTAAGAAAAATAATTAAACAAAGTCTAAATTTAATTAAGAAAATAGATATCTAATGAAATTAACCTAATTCTAATATTTTTTTTGTATTTTTATTAAGAAAATATTTGAATTAAATAAATCTAAATCTAATTGATTTTAAATTAATAAAATAATGTCCAAATCATTAATTAAATTAATTAATTTATAAAATAAAAAAAATTAATTTAAGAAAACCTTAGTCTATTTATTGTTTTATTTTTATTTTTATGATTTGTTAAAAAAATATTAAAGAAATAAATAATAAGACAAATAAAAACAAAGAAAAGCAAATTGGGCCTGAAGATAAATAGTAAACAGGGGGGTGTGTTTGGAATTTTTGTCAGGCCCAAAATCATGAGTCCAACATCCCAATAATGACCCAGTAGGCACCACCCTTAGAGTTGCAGGGTGGAAATGCACCTCAGGATGGTCAGATTCTATTGCATCACATCAGAAGGTTCAAACGTGAAGGTACATGGTGAACACTTAGGGGTGCAACGCACTGAATCCTGCATAGAAATGTTAGAAAATGTAAAATGCTGGACCTGGGATTCGAACCCAAGTCATTTCCCTTTTGCTCACACGTCTTTACCAACTGAGCTTCCATTTCATTCGTGCATTATACCAAACGTATTGTATTATATATAAAAAAAAAGTCAAATATATTTAAAAATAAATAAAATCGTGTGCTGAATTAAACAGGCCAATAGGATTGCATCATTCTTCCACGCGGACTCCAACAGAGTCAACCAATTGCAGGGGTGCCGGAGTCAAACTCCGGTCACCTTCTCCAACTGCCTAAAAAACTTAAACCTTCAAAAAAGGCAAAATTAAGGCTTGAGATTAAGGCTACCCCCCTATTTCGTATGCTACAAGTTCAGTGGTGGTGGCCTTATGTCTCGAAAGTTCCTGTATCAACGAATCTGAAGCTTAAACGCTCTTAAGACCTAACAATGGTGTCCTACGATCTTGGCACTATAGCTCACATGAGATACATTAGAACATCAACAAACAACTATAATAACTTGAATATGTGAATAGAATCAATTTATATTACATGTAAAGAAAGTTTGAGATTTCCAAAAATACCAAAACGGAATGGTGATGGTTTTCTTGATTTGGTAGTGGAACCGTGTGCTAGAGGGTTGGATTGAGTTTCTGGAAGTCTCAGGGAGATGTTTGAATCCTTGGTTTGGACTCAGGAGGAATGGAAATAGGTGTTTGAAATTTGACAACTTTGGAGATTTTTTTTGCAATTTTCGTGTGACTCCTTGAGGTGTTTTTTCGTGTCCATGATGCTTGCAAACATGCTGCTTATATAGAGTAGAAGGAGGGGACACGATGTTATGGCAAGAATCAACCATTAAGGTAGTTTTTAAAGCCCATAACCAAACATTTTAAAAATTGCAAAAAGTGTGCATTCTTGTCCCTTTTTGAATTTGCTATGAACTTGGAAATGCTAGCCAGGATGGACACGAAATATAGGGTCCTTCCATGCATCAAACCAAGCCCAAGCACTAATGGCCCATATTATTTGCATTAATTTTAATTTATTTGATTTTAAATTAAATAAAATTAATATAAAATGCAAATAAGATCAAGATTATGCAAAAATGGTCTTAGTGGTCCTTAGACATGTCATGAACATGTTTAGGCCCTAACAATTATTCTTATTAGCTTGAAAAGTGATTTTGCCCAAAGTTGACTCCATGCATTTTCTTGAAAATTACCCAACCTGTGCAAGCCATAACTTGCTCAATTTTTATCTCATGATGATGATCTTGGACTTTTTGGAAATCCCAAGATGTCTACTTCAATCCCTCTTTGATCAATTTAGCATTTGAAGATATTATCTTGATGTAAAAGGTCTTGACAAAAAGTGACTTTTGTTGACTTTCTGAAAATGACCTGTAATGTATGAGCTTGTATCTTTCAAATGATGCACTTCTTGTACTTGAGGGATGAAGAGAAGTTGTATGGAATTGGTTTCTCTTAAAAATGAACTTATGTTGGGGGAAAATGGATGAAGTATGTGAAAGTTATGCCTGGTCAAAGTTTGGTTGACTTTTCCTATAGAAACCCTAATTAGCAATTCTTGACTTTTGATGAATTAGGAGCATTTCTTGAGGAATCATGATCAACAATTTATCAAATGATGGATATCACTTAAAAATGTTGAGGTTTACCAAAAACCTTGAAGTTTGACTATATATATGCCTTAGTTGACTTTTGACCTAGTATAGTTGATTTTTAAGCATTTGATCAATTGACTGAGTAAACTTGTAGTGCAAGGCATGAGATTTGGCAAGGATAATCTTGAAGACATATTAGGACCATGGAAAAACATTTGGGACCTTTGGAGCTCACACATATTGATGAAAAGTGAAACCCTAACTAGAGGTTCATTGCTCATGAGGAGAATTTGTCTGGTCAATTCTTAGTCAACCTTGAGCAATTGAGGATCTCTAGGAGCATGCTTTGAGTAAAAATGGTAGGGAAAATTTTGGGGTACAACACCGCCTTTCCTATATCCATTCTCACCAAGAAATTCTGTCAATCTCATATACCAAGCTCTTGGAGCCTGCTTTAATCCATACAGAGCTTTCTTCAGTTTGTACACATGGTTAGGAAAGCTTGGATCAACAAACCCCTTAGGTTGTTCCACATAAAATTCCTCATTCAGATAGCCATTTAAGAAGGCACTCTTTACATCTATTTGAAACAACTTAAATCTTAGAATGCAAGCAACTCCTAAGAGTAGTCTGATTGATTCAAGTTTGGCCACAAGGGCAAAGGTTTCATCAAAATCAACTCCTTCAATTTGAGTGTATCCTTGTGTAACTAATCTTGCCTTATTTCTAGTAAGCATCCCTTTTTCATCAGATTTATTTTTGTACACCCATTTAGTTCCAATCATATTTTTCCCTTCAGGCCTTGGAACCAAATACCAAACTTCATTTCTTCTAAATTGTTCTAGCTCTTCTTGCATAGCATTAATCCAAAACTCATCGGTTAAGGCTTCTTTGATATTCTTAGGCTCGACTTTTGAAACAAAGCAAGAGTTTGACATCCCTTATCTTGATCTAGTAGTAACTCCTTTATTTATATCTCCTATAATAAGTTCCTTAGGATGATCTCTCTGAGTTCTGATTGAAGGCCCATTATTGATTTGACTGGGCTCAAGAACTTCTTGAGTTGGATTATGATCAGTATTTCTGTCATTAGATTCCATTGAAATGTGTGACAAAGATGTTCCAACATCTTCTAAGACATCTTCTTCATAATTCCATCGTCTATCATCAATAATAACATTTATGGATTCCATCATAACATTAGTTCTAGAGTTAAAGACTCTGTAAGCTCTGCTATTTATAGAGTTACCCAGGAATATTCCCTCATCACTCTTGGGATCAATCTTCCTTCTTTGTTGACAATCAGATAAGGTGTAACATTTACTTCCAAAAACATGAAAGTATTTGACAGTAAGTTTTCTTCCCTTCCATATTTCATACAAGGTAGCTGAGTTGCCTTTTCTTAGAGTGACTCTTTTATGGATATATCACGTAGTATTCATAGCTTCAGCCCAAAAGTGGTAGGGTAACTTCTTAGCATGAATCATAGCTCTGGAAGATTTCTGAAGAGTTCAGTTTTTATGTTCCACAACCCATTTTGCTGAGGAGTAATGGGAGAGGAAAATTCATGACTGATTCCTTCAGAAGTACAAAAATTAGAAAATTTATTATTCTCAAATTCCTTTCCATGATCACTTTTGATTCTGGTGACATGACTATCCTTTTCTCTTTGAAGTTTTTGACAAAGATCTTTAAAGACTTCAAACGTTTTTGATTTTTCTCTGATAAAACTTATCCATGTGTACCTAGAGAAGTCATCTACAACAACATAGACATACTTCTTTCCACCAAGACTTCCAACCTGCATAGGTCCCATCAAGTCCATGTGATGAAGTTCCAAAACTTTTGATGTGGTGAGATGTTGGATCTTCTGATGTGACATCTTAGTTTGCTTTCCAATCTATCATTCACCACATACTCTCCCTTCTTCTATCTTGAGCTTAGGAATCCCTCTCACAACTTATATAGATATGATTCTCTTCATTAAGTGTCCCAGTTTTTGATGCCACAATTTAACTTCATTTTCTTTGGCTAAAGCACATGTTGAGGAGAAGTTCAACTCTTGGGGAACCCATAAATAACAGTTGTCTTTAGATCTGATTCCTTTCATAATAATTTCATTCTTCTCATTGCAAACAAGACGTTCTATCTTGGTGAAGTTTACTTTGAACCCTTGATCACACAGTTGACTTATACTTATTAGGTTAGCTATTAACCCTTTAAAAAGTAACACGCTATCTAATTTTGGGACTCCTGAACATTTCAGCTTTCCAACTCCTTTGATTTCACCTTTGGCTCCATCACCAAAAGTCACATAACTAGTGGAATGAGATTTGATATCTACCAACAGATTCTTAGCACTTGTCATGTGTCTAGAACAACCACTGTCAAAGTACCAATCATCTTTGGTTGAGACTCTGAGAGAGGTATGAGCTATGAGACTAGCAACAACAGTTTTGGGAACCCAGTGTTTCTTCTTTTTGCTATTTTGAGAGATCAGATTAGTCTTGGGAAGAGGAGCAGTTTTAGGGTACCCATACAACTTGAAACAAAAAGGTCTTATATGACCAAACCTTCCACAGTGGTGACACCTCCAGGGATGGAATTTCTCTCTGGTGTGATTAAATATTTTCTTGCCATGATGTTCACCATGATGTTTGTCATGATGTTGATACATTTGATTCGACATCTTTGGTTTAGACTTGACATTAGGGAAATCTGATGAAGGTTCTTCTGAATAAGGATCATTTTTCTCATTAAACCCTAGACCACTCTTGTCTTTTGTCACTCTTCCTACTTGAAGAATTTCATCAATGTGTCACACCCATTATTCAGTGTTGTACCCCAAAATTTGCCTTCCCATTTCCATTCAAGATGTTTTCCTAAGGTTTCTCAAATGCTCAAAATGGCTCAAGATTTGATCAAGCAGATTCTCCTCCTAAGCATTGAGTCAACAACTAGGGTTTGGTATTTCTCAAGAAAGATCGAGTTTCCAAGGTTTCAAGTGGTCTTCATGGTTCTTCAGGTATTCACAAGGATGCGCATGTCATGTTTCAAGCCTTGCATAGCAATTTTTCTCAGTCAATGGTTTAGATGACTGAAAATCAAATGTATTGACCCAAACTAGTGTTTGTACTTCTGAAAGTGACACCAGTGATGAAGAAGTGACATTTGAAGAACTGGCTGATACCTACAAGAAATTGTGTATCAGAAGTGGTGAAGTCTGTGTGCAAAATGAGAAACAATCAAAACTCATTGTAAAGCTGGAGGCTGAAAAGAGGGCAAATCTTGAAACTATAAGTCATTTAGAAGGAGAAGTTCAACTGCTGAACTCACAACTGAATCAAATGACCAAATCTGTCAAGATGTTGACCAATGGAACAGACAAATTGGAAGAGATCCTTCAGGCTGGACAAAATATGGGAAATAAATCTGGCCTAGGATTTGTGGAAACAAAGAAATTTGGTACCGGGAAGCAAATGTCAAAACGGATGTCTCAACATTACTCTCAACATCAGGGACAGAGACATATGAAGAAGAGGTACCAAAGATGGAGATGTCATCATTGTGGGAAATATGGTCACATAAAGCCTTTCTGCTTCAGATTACATGGATATCCTAATCAGAACTCAGATGTCAAACCTAAGTCTAAAAAGGTACCACACGCTCCTCAATGGAAGAAAAATGCTACTGCACTGATAGCTCACACTTCCCTGAAGATCTCTGCAAAGGAAGATTGGTACTTTGACAGTGGATGTTCCAGACACATGACTGGATTCAAAAATCTCCTCAATAATGTTATGCCTCACACCACCAGTTTTGTGACCTTTGGAGATGGTGCTAAAGGAGAAGTCAAAGGAGTTGGTAATTTGGACTACCCTGGAGTTCCAAGTCTGAATAAGGTACTGCTGGTAAAAGGGTTGACTACTAATCTCATTAGCATCAGTCAATTATGTGATCTAGGATTCATGGTCAACTTCTCAAGATCTGAATGTCTAGTATTTAATGAAAAACTAGAAGTTGTAATGAGAGGAATCAAATCCAAAGATAACTGTTATGTGTGGCAGCCTGAGAACACTGATATCTCCACTATGAGTCAAATCATCAAAGAAGAAAAAGAGATGAAACAGTGGCAGCATAAGCTTGGAAGAATGAAAAGAGCTATTCCTATGGAAGCTGTCAGAAGAACTCCAAAACTACAGGCTGATAATATATGTGATGTGGCAAATAAACTTGAAGAAGAATGTGTTGTCAGAACCTTAAGTCATCTTGACAAGGATGTTGGAAAGAACAAGTCTCATAAATTCTGTTCTCAAGACATCTGGTCAAAACAGATGCTACCTGAGTACAATGTTACACAAGATGTTGTGACATTGTGGTGTGATAATCTGAAAACATTCAACATTTCCTTGAACCCTATTGACTTTGAAGAGAAGAAGTCATTTGAACTGGAACATAGTTTCTCTAAGCTTCAGCTGACTGATTCTTCTACCAAGGCGCTTGTTGGAAATAAACTTGAAAATTTGAGGGGCAGATTGGGTATTCACCAACATGAGAAATTATAGCAATTAGTTTTGCTGAAAACAAGGGTTGAAGGGATTAATTTTATTAAGTCTATATTTAGTGGGTTAATCATATTCATTCACAATTCCTTCAAAAGCCTTAAGAAGTTGAAGAGACTCCCTTTTACTCCCTACCTCTCTCATCCTTGCAACCTGTTTCCTCCTCCCAATCAAAGAGTTTTCTCAAACTGCTACTATTACTCAAAGTTAAACAAAATGTCTCAGACATCGTCTTCCACCATGGCGGCTTCGTCTCCCTCATCATCGTCATCATCTGATCAAGATTCTAGGGCAATCACTACATGCATAGAATCTGAAGTTCTTGAGGTCACTCCTCTCAGGGAGATGGCAACTGACCCAGCCAGAGTCAAGAAGCTCAGAACCAGACATGCAGGAAGAGCTCAAGCTACAATCTCTGGTAATTCTTCTCATCCTTCGTCTTCTATACCTAATAAAGAAGGATCAGTTCAAGTACACCAAGCTATTGCTAGACTGGTTACTAGCATTCTGAGTGGCAACCAATCTGTACCGGGGATTTCTATCCCTTTGAATCAATCAGAAAGTCCAAATGTGGAAGGTTCTGAAAATGTAGATGTCACTGAGGATGTTGTGACACCAAAAGACAACATTCAGAACCCCTCTGAAAAGGCTGCTGATCCACCTATCATTGATGTGGATGAAGATTACTCAGATAATGAACTGATTGCTAATGTGAACCCTAGCATTGCTAGGAGATTAATGAAAAGAAAGAGTAGTCAGAATGTTAAACCTGATGCTAAGAAATCCAAGGCTGAAGGGATGGCTGAGAAAATTCAGACAAAAGGGAAGAAGGCACAGGTGCAGACGGCTAGACAACCAATCTCTAAGAAAAGTAAAGAACCTGAAACTTCTGATTCTGATGATGAATCATAATTTGAGATTGATATTGAAGATACTCCCATCAGAAGGAAGCTCCCCTCCAGCAAGATTGCTAGAGTGCCTGAAGTGCCAACAGACAACATCTCCTTTCATCATCCTGACAATGCAAACAGATGGAAGTATGTTTGCTTGAAGAGAATAGCCTTGGAGAGAGAACTCAACAATGATGCCTTGGAGTGCAAAGACATCATGGATCTGATCAGGAATGCTGGGCTAATGAAGACAGTGATGAAGTTTAACAAATGTTATGAAAATCTGGTTAAGGAGTTTATAGTGAACTTGTCCAATGATTGTGCTGATGGGAGGTCAGCTGACTTTGAGAGTGTGTTTGTTAGAGGAAGAAGGGTCAAGTTCTCTCCATCAGAAATCAACAAGTTTCTTGGAAGAACAAATAAGGACTGTCCTGATCTAGAGACAACCGACAATGAAGTGTGTTTAACCATCACTGCCAGGCAAGTAAAGTGCTGGCCATTGAAAGGGAAGCTGAATGCTAGTAAACTCAGCATGAAATTTGCCATCTTGCATAAAATAGGTGCAACAAACTGGGTGCCTACAAATCACAAATCAACCATCTCCACAGGATTGGGGAGATTTATCTATGCTTTAGGAACCAAGACTGCCTTTGACTATGGAAGGTACATCTTTGAACAAACTTTGAAGCATGCTGGTAGTTATGCTGTCAAAGGACCAATTGCTTTTCCCTCTCTCCTTTGTGGAATCATCCTTGCACAATACCCTGACATCCTTGTAGCAAGAGATACAGTCTGCAAAAGAGCTCCTGCCCTTGGCCTGCACTACAAACTGTTTCAGGGATCTCATGCTCCAGACATTGACATAACATCAGCTGAGACATCGTCTGCAAAGACCCAGTCCAAGACATCAGATGTCATAGCTGTTTTAAAAGAAACTTGCAAAGATCTGGATGCTAGAAAAAGGACCCTAGAAGCTCTAATTGCCAGGCTAGAAAAGGAGGAAGCTGAAGAAAGCAGAAGGGAAGAAGGTATAGAAGCTGAAGGACAGCTCAACATTGAAGAAATTGGCTCCTCTGAGTCTGATGATAGTGCTTGAAGGATGGTTGCTGATTTCTGGTGGAGTTTGGAAGTGTATTCTGGTGTTTTCTGCTGCTGCTCTTATTATTTTGTTTTGGATAACTGTGTCATTTTATGAACATGTATCTTTGGCCCATTTATGGCTAAAGAGGGGGAGAATATTTTGGTACTTGCTTAATTAGTACTTGACATTCTGTGTTCTATATTTTTCTGCTGTCACTTATTTCTGCTGCTGATTGTTTAGGGTCTTTAGCCAAAAATCTGCCAAAGGGGGAGTTTGTAGGTGTTTAGGTATTGGCTTGCATTTTTGGTAAATTCCAAGTGTATGTGTGAATGTCATGACTGATGTCATAACATTCTAGTTCAGGTTGTACTAACTCAATAGGTACATGTGCAGAAAAATATTGTAATTCAAATACTGATGTTTATAAGTGTGTATCTGAGCATGTTTGCAAACTGATCACATTTTGCTAAATCAGTAGACAGGTTTTCTAAGATGTCATAACAGATGTTATGACATCCTGTTCTGAACTAACAGGTTTGCAGGATTGGATAAGTCTGAGTTTTTTCAGGAAATAACTCAGTCCTTTCTGAACAGAATCCTGCGTTTTCTGAGGAGTAACCTAGCTCAATCCTAACCTGATCAATAAAGTACTGTGACCTGGTCTTTAGGTCAAACGGAATCAACCCTAGGTTTTTGGAAACCCTAACTGAAGTTACAGCTGCTATATATTCAACAGAGCTGCGGTTTTTCAAGAGATCCCTGCTGATTGATTAGAAGATCAATTTTGTAATCTGTATAGATTTGTTTATTGTACTCCAAGCAATTATCATTGTGATAAGTGCCTTGGAATAGGTTTCAATTGTAAGGGTTGTGTAGCACTCAAAGCTTTGAAGCAAGAGTGTTTGAATGTTACTTGACTAAAGCTGTGAAGCAGAGTCAAGTTAGTTGTGTACATCACTCAAAGCTGTGAAGCACGAGTGATTGTGTTACTTGATTAAAAAGCTGTGAAGCTTAATCAAGTGTGTGTTTTGAAGAGTGTCTTCATCAATTCTTAAGTCAAATTGGTTTATGTATCACTGCTGTGATTGAGGGGGAGTGAGTAGGAACTCAGGTTTAAGTTGTACTTAGATTAGAATTGCATTGGGTAGGTCTTAAGTGAAGGAGATAAACTGGTTGGTTTATTCCTGAATTAACATCTCTTATAGTGGATTCTCTCCCTGGCTTGGTAGCCCCCAGAGTAGGTGTTGTTGCACACTGAACTGGGTAAACAATTGACTGTGTTATTTACTGCTTTTGTATTTACTGTCATATAGTAAGTCAGATACGGTGTCATAACATTGGACGTGACATTGAGTATCTGCAGCCAGAATTTCACCAAACTTTTATCCAAATCTCCACCACCATAACCAAACACCACAGTGGCTCACCCTTCTACTATAAACGATACCCATCTTACCATGGCTCAAATCTATAACCTGTTAAACCTTAATCACATCAAACACCCTGCATAATCACTCACTCACTTTCACAAGTAAATCCGCGAACACTCACAACCTTGCCGTTCATAGCACACCATGCCTAAAACGTAACATGCAAAAGAACAACAACACAATCGCATAATTCTCCGAGGAAGACGAAGAGAAATCGACACTCGAACAACAACAAGAGGTAAGTCAAAGAGAAAATTTACGTGTAGCGTCTATCGTCCAAGTTTTGATGTAGATTTCTCATTTTCGTTGTTGTATATTTCAATTTTTTTGTTCTCAATCTCTGTAATCTGTAACACTGAGATCATAGTGAAAAAATCATGGGGATCTAGGGTTCAAAAGGGGAAATGGTATCGATTTATTTTTTTGAGTGTTTGCTGTTATATTTGTTTTCGTTGGAGTTTGGTTTGTTTGGTTTGTTTGGATTTTTTCGGTGAACTGATGAAGGCAAACGGAAGAAGAACATAGGAAGTTCCTCGGGCGTTAGAAACAGAGGAAATTGGAGTGTGAGCTTAGCATAAAGAAATGTAGATGGATTACTATCTTTTTTTCTTAGGGTTTTTTAGGTTTTCATGTGACAATTGCTTCTAGACCTTTACCAAAACCCAACCCGGCTTCCTCCAAGGCCCAGTAGAAATCTCACAGCCCATTTTTATTTATTTATTTGCAATGCAATTGGGCCTTATTCATCAACCCATGAACCAACCCGGTCCAGTCTCCTAGTTTTTTTCTTTTACTAAATTTTGTTTTGTCTTGGGCCCAATCTGTTTTGGTTTCTCGCACCCCCATTTTCAGTTTCACTACCCTCTTCATTATAGTAATTAATGTAGTTTAGATTTAAATTGGTATTTGTATAATTAATTTAATTAATTTTTAAATTTAAATTTAATTTTATAATTAGCTTAGTTTAGGTTTAATTAGTAAATTAGAATTTTAAGTTAATAACTTTATTTAGTTTAGATTTAATTTGATTAATCTCTAGTTTTAATTCAATTAAATAAATAAATAAAATATATAATTTCAAATTATTTAATTTTTCTTAATTAGTTTAGTTAGGGATTTTGTGAATAATTTAGTTAAAATAACATTTTTAGTTAACATTCTTTTTAATTGTTTAAATTCTTCATGATAAACAAAAATTTCAAAAACAAAGTAATAAAATGGAATTTTATTTTCCTTTTTAAATTTTAATCATAAACAAAACACCAAAAACATTATTTTGATATTATTAATTATTTCGCTAATTAATTTTATTTAATAGTTTATTTTAGTTTAATTAACTGTTTATTTTCATATCGATTGGGTTGTATTGCTTGTTAACTTAGACTCTTAATCGCATTGTCGATTCGATCCATCTCCATTTGTGAATTTGTACCCCCCCCATTCTCGAAAGCTCTGTAATAGAGTAGAATTTTAATTTCTGCAATTTATTGTTTTCCTTTATATTGTATAGTAATTAGACGTGTATAATAAGATATAAAAATGAAATAATAGATAACCATAAACTTCAAAGACAATATAATAAAAAATAAATCACTTTTCACACACGTGTACCTCTAGGGCTAACCTCGTCTGTTGCCTCGGAAAAATAGTCATGTCCCTCGAATATGGGACGCTTTGGCAAAGACTCTCGATAAAAAAGATCGCAGTCCCTCGATGACCCTTCGATGTTGCCTTCGGTAAAATGATCTTAAGTCCCTTACAAAAATTGCTAAAGCGTCTCATAAGTTGCCTTATATGACTATACGATGACCCACACCCGTCCCTTCACATCCAATGATATGGCTTCTTACCAATCAACGGTAAGATAGAAACATCTAAAGGAGCAGGAAAAGAACAAAGACCTTTTGAGTAGGTAGAACATTCATAGTTGCTTGCTCATAACATTTCCAAACAAAACAATTTTCAAAACACACCAACACTTTCAAAACAAAATATTTTCAAAAGTCAACACTTTGTATACATTCTTATAGAGACGAGTATCATTACAAAGTTCGCCTAAATGAAGGCACTTTTCAAAAATACTTTCAAAACCAATCACAATCACATTTTTAAACAAAGCATTTTCAAAGTGAGCTATTAACTAAGAGCCCGTAGATAACTACAGATGAAAAGAGTGCTAACAACTTCCCTTTTCATAACCTACCCCCCGAAATCAAGAAATATTATCAAAAGGTCTTTCTTTTTCTTTTCATCCTTTCCTTTATTGGGTAAAAGAAAATTCGGTGGAAACTCTTGCTAACCTTAAGCAATTGCGATAAAATGCAAAACAACCAAGTCAGTTCTCTCACCGTATTACATAACTGGCGACTCTGCTGGGGACAATATTTAAAAGTGAGGTTACCTTATAGCTAGATCACCTTTAAATGCTTTCATTATTTGATTTGTTTGCTTTACATTTATGGGTACTTGTTTGGGTTTGTATTGATCCTCTACTCGGATCTGGGAACATCATTAGGTAAATAGCAAAAATTGTGGAGACCGTATGGCGTAGACTGATATGGTTGAGACAATAGCTATGTTAGTGTGGCACATTTGTGGATATCGGTATCCCTTATGGCGAATTAAGGAGAATACAGGAATGTTGTGTGGTGTCATGAAACACTAACTGACCTTAGAACCTTTTGTTAAACAACTTCTCCATTAGGAAATAGTGAGATAGTCGGCTTTGGTGCAGTCCGAAGTTGGTTGATACTCGATACTATGCTCATTGAGATCATACTTTTGGGATATTTCGGTCACCAAAAAAGAGCCTTACACTGAAATAGTGCCAAAAGAAGAAAGATCAATGATATTGAGATCTCCTAGAACTCGATTACTTTCTAGGATAGGTTAAACCAGCTAAACTTCAAGAGGGTACTTACCTATGAACCTCATGCAAGCCTTAACCTAAGGACTTGTTTTTTGTGTGTATATGTTTATTTGTACATAACATCATGACATCATACCATTGCATTTGCACTAACCATTTCAAGGACTTTGGGATTTATCTTTGTGCTGTTTTGTAGGACATGGATCCATGCAAAGAAATACTATTTGAATCAACCTTGTGAAAGTGCCTCCTCAACTTAAGGAATTAGAATCAAGGGTTCCCAATGATTCTCCGTTCACCAAGAATTACGGTTGTCTCATCAACTTGGTCACTACAAACTTTGAAGAGAATATGGTACATGTGCTATTCCAATTATTTGATCCTAAGCACCATTGCTTTACATTTCCTGATTACCAGTTAGTGCCTACCATGTAGGAGTTTTATCAACTCTTAGGAGTGCCTATTCTTGATTAATTACCCTTCACCGATATTGAGAAAGACTCGAGACCTGATGAGATTGCTCGAGCTTTACATTTGCAACAGTCTGATGTTATGGAAAATTAGGAAACAAGAAGTGGTGTTAAGGGTTTTCTAGCTAAGTTTTTGTTTGAGAAGGCCCAATTGTTTTGGGAGACTCTAAATTTGCAAGCATTTGAAGAGGTTTTGGCCCTTCTAATCTATGGATTGGTATTGTTTCCTGACCCGGACCAACTCATATATGTGAATGCGGTCAAAGTTTTTCTATCTCGTAACCTGGTGCCTACCTTACTTGGAGACATTTTGCACTCTCTTCACAGTCGCACCATGAAGAGAAGAGGGATTCTTATGTGTTGCACTCCTTTGCTGGCAAGGTGGTTTATTTTGCACCTCCCTCGATCAGTTTTGAAGAATGAACAAGGTATGCGATGGTCTAATAGGTTGATGTCACTCTCGCATTCAGATATTCATTGGTGTTCTCGATCTTTGGAGGATGTTACCATTATTGACCGCCGTGGGGAATTCCCTAATGTCCCTCTACTTGGAATTAGGGGAGGTATCACATATAATCCTTGTTTGGCTTTGTGACAGTTTGGGTATGCTAGGAGGGATGGCCCTCATGATGATCTTGTCCAAGGAATTGCATTTGATTATGAGAACGATGTCCAAGGTTATCGTCCAAGATTCATACGAGTTTGGGGCATGGTGAACAAAGTTGATAGCAAAACTTTGGGGCATAAGAACTCCATTCCTTTGGAGCCTTATCTCAAGTGGGTGCGAGCTCGCGCCTAAAACCTCAAGATGCCTTAAGAAGAAATTCTACCTATCATCATGGAGTCTATTACCGAGGGAGATGTTCCCTACATTATTCGTCATCCTGACATGTTAACTACTCTCGAGGAGTTGCAAAGATCATGGATTCATTTCAAAATGGAGTGAGATACCTTTGAAGCCCAGTTCTACGCAGGCGAGAGGAAAGTGTTGGAGCTCATGAGGAAACTTCATGAAGAGTGGAGTTTGAATTCCTACATTTCACCGAAGAGGATACGTTCGTGGGAAGCTTGAGTCCTTTTTGTTTTAGGAGTTTATTTTGTATTATCTTTGTTTCTTCCATTGTAAGCCCAAGAGACATCTTGTAACCATTTGAACTTATTAATGTAATTAATGTTTGTTCCCTCTTTGTCTAAATAAATTTAAATCTTAAAAGTCCTTGAAATCATTTGCATATTCATTTCATGTATCATAACATCAACAGGTTTTCAAACATAGGTTTCCTCATCTTTCTACTGTTTATTTCAGTAAGATGGATATCGAGCAGACCGTGAAAGACTTATAGAAACAAAATTATCAATTTCAAGAAACTTTGTTCACCTTGGCCAAAGGACAACAAGAGCTGATGTCACTTCTGGTGGCTAAAAAGAAGACCAAGAAGAAGGCACTGATCAACATGGGGAAAAGGTTTAAATGCCCCGTCCGTCAAGTGCAAGTGGTTGAAGAGTCATCCAAGGAGGACGAAAACCAGGATGAAGATGCAAGGAGCACCCATACTGGGGTGAAAACAATCAAGCTTCTGAGTATGAAAATTACTTTGATGAACAGTATCCATCGGCTGAGGATAAGTACAAGCAACTGGAAGATAGGTTGAAAGCTATGGAAATTCAAGTTGTACTTGGCTTAGATTTAGGTGATTTGGGTTTAGTACCTGGGGTTGTTATCCCCCACAAGTTAAAAATTCCAATCTTTGCTAAGTACGATGGAGTTTCATGCCCGAAGCTTCACTTAAGGTCCTATGTCCGCAAAATACAACTGCATACCACTGACAAGAAGCTCTGGGTACACTTGTTTCAAGAGAGTCTGTCCGGGACTCAGTTAGAATAGTTTTACCAGTTGGAGGGTTCCAACATTCATACTTGGGAAGATCTGGCCACCGCTTTCTACCGCCAATATCAGTACAACACTGATTTAGTGCCGACTAGGGTTCAGTTACAAGGAATAACATTGGGCTCCAATGAAGGTTTTAATGAGTATGCTCAAAAATGGAGAGACCTTGATGGTAGAGTATAACCACCATTGATTGATAGGGAGCTGATGAATATGTCCATGGGAACATTAACTGGACCATTTTTTAACTTGTTAATTGGGAGATCATCAGCTGGCTTCACTGATTTAATCTTGACTGGTGAAAGGGTCGAGAGTGGTATTAAAAGTGGAAAAATTCCTATGGCTTCTGCCTCAACATCAAACACTATGAAGAAACCCTTTACCGACAAAAAGGAAACTAATGTCGTATATGGGTCAAGGGGCCATGTCAAAAAAGTTCATCGCCAATCTATTGATGTTGTTTTGATCTCCAATCCACCCTTTGCTCAAAGACCACAACAAGCCAACCATCAAAGCCCTGAGGTTCCAAGAAGACAATTCACGAGGATTAACATGCCACTGTCCCAAGCCTTGCAACACATGTTGAAGGCTAACTTGCTAACATTACATGATCCACCATCAAATCCCAATGTTTCATCTCTGAAATACAATCTTAACGCCAAATGCGCCTATCACTCCAACATCTTCGGACATGATATTGATCAATATTGGGATTTGAAATTCAAGATTCAAGACCTTATCAACAAGAAGACTATTGAGTTTGATTCACCTACAACTCCAGATGTTATAACCGCACCAATGCCAAATCATGGCAAAGGTGTCAATGCAATTGAAGACACTTCTTTTGTTTCCTCTGTTGAAGATTTGACTACTCCACTGACCATTGTTAAAGAAAATTTATTGAGAGCTAGGTTTTTCCCTGGTTGTTTAAAAGACTATTGTTGTTGTGGCAAACAAGTAAATGGATGCGAATGGCTGAAAAAGGGTGTTTAACACCTAATAGATAGCCACGATATTTTGTTTGAAAGAACTTCGACCATAAAAAGTTTGACTGATAAAGATGAAGACATTTCCATCATCATAATATCCAACAAACCTATTAGGATCTCCTCAAAAGTTCCTATTAGGATTTCCAATGAACCAACGATTTCCCCCTTGATAATTACCGCACCAGGGCCAATTCCTTATTCTTCCGATAAGGCAGTACCTTGGAATTACGGCCGAAGTATACTATCATGGGATTAAGCAAGACTCCTAGATTAATAAAGACAAAACTGATGACGTTACCAATATTGCAAGTTCTAGAAAGGTGACAAGGACGAGGAGGGCTATGACCCACTTGATATGGTGAGCTTGACTCTCGTAGGAGGACCTTCAAACGATACGAAAGTTCTTCAGTCAAAGTCGTAGTTCAACTCCTAACATCTTCTTGTGTTTACCCCGTGAGATCCTTGAAAACATTACATGCATGCCATTTCATAATAGGTCCTCCAATACAGGTTTCTCATCTTTTTGCTGTTTATTTCAACAACAGAAATGGCCCTTGACCAAACAGAAAAAGACCTTCAAGCTCAAAACGCTCAATTTTAACAAATGTTCACGACTTTGGCCCAGGGGCAGGAAGAACTGAAAGGTCTCGTCATCAAAGAGAAGAAGAAGAAGGCAAAGAAACCGGCTGGCATCCTGAATATGAGAAGAAGACTCAGAGGACCGGTTAAAGAAGCTCTAGATCTTTCAACTCCATCAAATAAGGGGGATAATCATGAAGAAGATAACAACCCGGGAACTGATGAAGACGAAGCTGATTATTCTGAGGAGAAATATCCTCCTGTTGATGATAAATACAAACAGCTAGAGGATCGTCTCAATGCTATGGAAATTCAGCAGATACCTGGATTGGACTTTGAAGAATTAGGGCTGGTTTCTGGCGTGATCATCCCACCAAAATTCAACGTCCCCAAATTTGTTAAGTATGACGGTGTCTCCTGCCCTAAGTTGCACTTAAAGTCCTATGTCAGGAAGATCCAGCCTCACACTGCTGACCGAAAGTTATGGGTCCATTTCTTCCAAGAATTTTTAGCTGACACGCAACTGGAATGGTTCTATCAACTAGAAAGAACAGATATTCATGCTTGGGAAGACTTGGTTGCTGCTTTCTACAAGCAGTATCAATACAATGCTGACCTCGCTCCAACTCATACACAACTTCAAAGCATGTCTATGGGTTCTAGCGAAGGCTTCAAAGAATATGCCCAGAAATGGAGGGATCTAGCTGGCAGGGTACAACCTTCTCTGAATGATCGGGAAATGGTAGATATGTTCATGGGCACTCTGACAGGCCCGTTCTTTAATCTTCTGATTGGGAGTTCCTCATCCGGGTTCACATAGATGGTTCTGACCAGAGAAAGGATCGAAAGTGGTATCAAGAGTGGGAATATCCCAATGGCTGCATCTTCTAATGCTGAGAAGAATCCATTTGCTGGTAAGAGGGAAGCCAGTGTTGTGTATGCCCAGAAAGGTCGTAATAAGGCAGACGACCACAATCAATCTGTGGGGGCAATACTGGTCTCTAAGCCTACGCCTATGCAACGACACCAACAGGGGAACCAGTATAAAGAGGTCATGCCTAAGAGACAATTCACCAGAATCAACATGTCACTAGCTTAAGCATTACAACACATGTTGAAAGCAGGATTAATTATGTTAAAGGCCCCTCTGTGAAATTCCAATACTTTTTCTCCTAGTTACCACCCCGACGAAAGGTGTGCATATTATTCTGATAGTCCTGGACATGATACAAACGGCTGCTGAGCTCTGAAGAACAAGATTCAGGATATAATTGACGCCAAAGAGATTGAATTCGATCCTCCAGAGGCTCACAAAGTGATCATTGCTCCTAGGCCAAATCATTGAGAACGTCCAGTTCATTTTTTCATTTTTTTCATTTGTAATTTCATTTGTTGTTCAAACAATCATTGTCATGCCGAACTTTGGTTTTCCATTAATGCATCGCATATGTTTGTCCTGAATGATTTAATTGTCATTTTATTTAAACTGTTTTCTTGCTTCCTTTATGTGATATTCAACTCCCGATTAAAAAGCTATAAGCCTTTAGAGGGAGGATGGCGAAAACAATACCACAATCTCGCACAGTGTGCTATTGAACAGACCTTGCTGGCGATGTACAAGAATTGTTTCAAATTCCAAACAGTGGAGTTATAAGGAAGATAATCCATAGTCAACCCCTTTAAGCCTAAGAAGTAGGATTTTTTCTTTTCACACAAATTAAAACCCTTAATCATAACCTGGGGCAGGGTAGTCTCTTAGTCAATTCAGACGCACATTCAGTCGCAATCTTCCGCTTCGTATATAATGAATGGAATCGAAGGCGTCCTTCCAAATAAAAAGACGATGATAAGTTCCGCGTAATCATCAAAATAAGAAGTCATTGTCTCTCAAAATAAAAAGCCTATTAAGTCAAAACCTGTGAAGGAGACTTAAGAAAAACTAGGGCATCCCGCTAACTGTAATCACAAAAGAAAAAGTTCAGGCAAAAGACAAGGATGGCAAAATCAAAAGAAAGAGGTCCTACAAATACTCAACAAAAAGAAAAGGTCACAAAAATGACTACCTTCTCAAACAAACGTTCAATTTCTGAACCATCACCAGAATATCGGGGCCAACATTCCAGATCTCAACTGGAATTCGAAATGCACAATTAATTGAGCATAAGACTGAAGAATATCACGAAGAGTGGGTTGGGTACAAATAAAATTTGAGCCTTTATCCTTTGTTTCTTGAACCGTAAACCATGCCACGCTACCACCCTTAAAAGTTATAACTGAAGCATAGGTTAGTTCAGAAGCATACTATTACAAAAGGTATCCTGACTCCTGTAGGACTTGCTATAAATCCTGAGTTGATATCACCCTCTTGCAAAATTTGTTTTACTGAAAAAATGAATTTTCAAAAACTTCAAGACAAGCATAAACTTTGAATTATTTGAATGTCATTGTTTGCATATAGTTATCTGTTCGACAACAGAGAAATTCACATGACGAATATCTAGTGAACAAAAACTTTCTCAATAAAAAGGTTCACCGCAAGTGGAAAAACACTTCCAACCAAGGGGCACAACATGATCATTGTCCATCATCTGGGACAGTCAAGTAAAGATTCAAGGAATCTCTCAAAAGTTCCAAATAGCCAGGGGCAGACCTCCATCTGAATCACTTGGGGGATTAGACATGAATTCCAACAATGAATCACGTGCAATCAAGAAAAATCAATGTTCCCCAGCGGATTTCTTCTCAAAAACAATTAAATAGGAATTCCCAACAGGAACATTCTAAATAAACCAAGTCCTCTTCTAGAAATAGTTCAGGTACGATCCAAAGATGGATTTTATCCTGATACTTATTCATATTCTCTTCAAGTACAGTTCATATATGATCCAGAGACGGATGTCATTCTGACACTCATTCAACACATGTTTCAAGTATAATTCTGATACGATCCAGAGACAAATGTTGTTCTGACACTCATTCAACACACGTTTCAAGTATAGTTCAGATACGATCCAGAGACGGATGACATTCTGACACTCATTCAACACAAGTTTCAAGTACAGTTCAGGTACGATCCAGAGACGGATGCCATTCTGACACTCATTCAACACATGTTTCAAGTACAGTTCAAATACGATCTAGAGACGGATGTCATTCTGACACTCATTCAACACATGTTTCAAGTATAGTTCAGATACGATCTAGAAACGGATGTCATTCTAACACTCATTCAACACATGTTTCAAGTACAGCTCAGATACGATCTAGAGACGGATGTCATTATGACACTCATTCAACACATGTTTCAAGTACAGTTCAGATATGATCCAGAGACGAATGTCATTCTGAAACTCATTTAACACATGTTTCAAGTACATGACATATACGATCTAGAGACGAATTTCATTCTGACACTCATTCAATACATGCTCAAGTATAATCACGACATAGATCAATCCACAAAATCTCTACAGGTACTTTCTCCAACAGATACAGGGGCAAAAGCGTCCTGATGCAAAGTCACCGCTACATCCTCATTATACATCCTAGTGATGTCTATGTCCCTACAGAGTAAAAACAACCAAAGTTTTGACCTCATCTTCCCCAAGCAGGAATTACCTCCTCCAACAAAGTTCCCTCAGAGAGCTGAAATCCATGTTCCCCAACTGAGTTTTACAAATCTCAAGCAGTTTATAAATCCATATCCCCGATAGAGTTTATTTCTCTAGCTACAGAAGTTCATACCCCAATAGAGTTTATTTCTCTACGTTGGTAAGATATTCCAACAGAGCATCTTCTCCCCAGTGGAGCATTCTCAAGCATAAGTCAAAGATCCCTAGTAGAGTACCCTCAAACGGAAAGAGGAAATCCCCGACAAAACATCTCCATTCATCATCCCCAGCGGAAAGGAAAGAATCACTTTCCTCATCTACCAAACAACAGTCTGAGATTCAACTTCCCTGTACTCTCCAGTAACAGTCAAGGATTTACTTTCCCAGACTAGGAAATTTTGCAACAGCATTTCATATTCATACATCATAGCATGCACATACATATTGAATACAACACAATCTCATTTATTTTGAGAACGTCATTAAATAATGCATTTCATACATCATGACATTGCATATGACTAACTCTTTACCTTTTTCCGGAAAGATCAATCAACAAACATCACAAACTACTTTTATGACCTGACAGTCATTTCAAAGGTTACCTCTCACGAAGAGCTATTCCATCATTTTCTTCAGAAGATCATATTCAATACCTCTGCTGGTTCAGTTTAAATCGACCAATGATTTATTCTGATTCATTTCCAGTAGGAACTTTCTCTGATTCAGTTAAATCGACCCTAAGATTTCTCTGATTCTATTCCAGTTGAAGATAATTCACGACCTCTGCTGGTTCAGTTTAAATCGACCAATGATTTATTCTAATTCTTCTCTGATAGACACTTTCCATGGTTTAGTTAAATCGACCCTAAGATTTCTCTGATTCTATTCCAGTTGAAGATAATTCAAGACCTCTATTAGTTCAGTTTTAAATCGACCAATGATTTATTCTAATTCTTCTATAGTAGACATTTTCTCTAGTTCAGTTAAATTGACCCTAAGATTTCTCTGATTCTATTCCAATTGAACATAACACAATACCTATGCTGGTTCAGTTTAAATTGACCAACGATTTATTCTAATTCTTCTCTAGTAGATACTTTCTCTGGTTCAGTTAAATCGACACTAAGATTTTCTGATTCTTATCCAGTTAAAGATACTGTAAAGCCTGGATCTGACCAGATAGAAGTTTATTTTGTTAATTACTATGAAGCCTGGACCTGACCGGATGATAGTATAACCTATGACACCAAAGCCTGGACCCGACCAGATAACGGTATACCTCAGATTCAAGTTGAAGCCTGGACCCGACCAGATAACAGCTTAATTTCTTCCAATCACCCAAGCTTGGACCCAACCAGATAATGACATACCTCAGATTCAAGTTGAAGCTTGGACTCGACTAGATAACGGCTTAATTTCTTCAAATCACTGAAGCCTGGATACGACCAGATAACATTTCAATGTCTACAATTACTGCAAAACCTGGAACGAACCAGATAGCGGTTAATTTCATATTCCCCAATAGGTTGCATTGAAGCCTGGAATATGACCAAATATCAGTCAGCCTTATTATCCTCAGTAAGTTGTTGTGAAGCCTGGATCCCGACCAAATAACAGCTCACTTTCGTCTCTCCAGTCAAGAGATAACTCCCCAATAGAGTAATGGACGCCTGAAGCTCCTAGAGTCTATTCCCCTAAAACATTCCCCAGCGGACTCCTCCTCAGACAGCAGGAACAAGAATCCCCACAAGGAGACTTCTTATGAAAGTCATCATCTACTTTGGATGGCATCTCTAATCCCATCTCTAAATACTCTCCTTCATATTTCTTGGATGGCATCTTTAAGCCCATCTCTGACAGTCTTCTGTCATCCTTTCCAAATGGAGTCTGTAAGCCCATTCCCGATATTATCCACTAACAGTATCACTTCAGACGAGTGCAAATTTCTGGGCACTCTAGTGTTCAATCATCTTCCACCTTTAGATCACGAAAGGCAGACAAGCCAATCTACATCCTCAGGTCTAAGAAGATTGAACAGGGGAAGCTGTTGTACCCCAAAATTTTCCCTCTCATTTTCTTTCAAGATTTTCTTTTACACGGGTGGTTGCAAACTTTGGCTTAAGGAAAGTAAAATTTGAAGATGAACGAAATGTCCTTCGATTGGAACATTAGAGCTTCCTTCGACTGGAGCATCAGAGCTTCCTTCAATTGAAACATCATAGTTTCCTTCGATTGGAACATCAAAGCTTCTTTCAATTGAAACATCAGAGTTTCCTTCGATTGGAACATCAGAGCTTCCTTTGATTGAAACATAAGAGCTTCCTTCAATTGAAACATCAGAGTTTCCTTCAATTGAAACATCATAACTTCCTTCGATTGGAACATCAGAGCTTCCTTCGATTGGAATATCAAGGTGTCCTTCGATTGGAATATCACAGGGTCCTTCAATTGGAACATCAGAATTGCCTTTGATTGGAATATCAATTCATAGGTGTCTTAATCTAAAATGTTCAGATGAAGGAAGTTTTGAACACTTCGAATCAGAACTTAGAATCATCACAAGAACAAGGGCTGATCAAAGGGGCCCTGAAGAGGGAAATTCTGAATATTTTCAAATTCGAACAAGGCGCCAAATTGACATGTCCAAGTTCATTCAGAACCCCAGAATGGCATGAAATATCTCAAAATGGAAATATTTTAATTTGTCTGATTCTGTTTTCAAAGCCCTATTAATGGCTGGTATTTAATGCCATGTTTCGATGTCTCATCCACCATCTATAAATACAATACGTCAAACACAAATCCGGGACTCACACGCACGCATACTGTATCACATGATCATACATTTCACACGAAGAGATTATACACACACTCTGCCTCAGAAAGCACATCAAAAATATTAAAACACCAGATTCAAAAGCCTCACAATCTAAACACCTTTTGCAGGTCCCCTCTCCAGGAGTCCACAACAACTCATAAGCAAACATTTCCACGCTCAGAGCCACATATCACACACCTTCATACCATTTAGATATACATTGCACGTATACTCTTGTTATTTCCAATATTTGTGTTGCATGCAAGCTAAAATGTAGGGGTGAGATCGTGCCATCGCTAGAGAGCGATCTGAGTTTTTCTTTGAATCTCACCTGGGGCGTTCCAGGCAAAACAAAACCAGATTCGAACTGGAGAGAGATTCGAATTAGGGAGGGATTCGAATCAGGGGGGTAAAGTCCCCCCTGGATCTCTAATGCTTGTTTATGTTACAGGAAACAGTTTCTTAGGTTTTCCCCAATAGAATATTATAGGGCTTCGAACTAGATGGCAGGAACCTTTTGCCAATAACCTTTAATTTAGACTCTGGTGATTGGATTCAGCGTGATACAACCAGGCTATCGAATCCAGGACCAGATTCGATTCAAGTCTAGGATTTTTTTTTTGTTTTCTTTTTCTAACGAATTCCTTGCAGATCCAGTATCCCAGATCGAAGGATGACACATCCAGATCGAACACCCCCAGACGTGCAGTCTCTTAGGAACCTTTGATCAAGACTCTTCATTGGGTCCAAAGGCAACCCAAGCCTCTTCGATATAGGCCTTCCTTCCAAAAATGCACTCTTTTCATTTACTGTTTTTGCCTTTCGATTTTGTCCTTTCTTTTGATTGTTTTTCTTTATTTCTTCTAAGCTTTAATTATCATTAAAAAACCACAAAAAATATTAGGCTAGATTTTTATATTAAAATAATTTTTTCAATTAATTATTAATTACCTTAATATTTTTTTCTTAAAATTAAAACTAAATAGACTTAGGATTTTGACTAAATCAATTTATTTTCATAACAAAAACAAACAAAAAATTCCTTTCACTTAGGATTTTAGACGTATTTTCAATTCATGTGCGTTTATATACTTTTAATTTTTTTCATTATTGTAACTGCCTACTGGTTTGTAATAATAATTAGGATTTTACTTTCCATATTTTTATAATGTATCTCTCCTAAAGCCGCGTAATAACTTAGGATTTGTTTTTCTGCATTTTATTTTCAACAAATTTATTGCTTTATTATTTTACTATATTACTGTTAGTAAATAGGCTTGTATGGAAAGACTAAAATCAAACGTTAACTAACCTAACAAAAAGATATAAAAAAAACTGAATCTTAATACACTTGCACATACTCACCTATAGGGTACCCCTACTTCGGTTGCATTCGGAAATAATCACAATTCTCAAAACGTGAGAATGTTTAGTGATTGTCCTTTAGTTCAAGAGATCACAAGTCCGTCGATGACCCTTTCGATTCTGCCTCGGTTAAAAAGTGATCTTAGAACTTTAGGACAATTACTAAAAGTTCTTGCCCAGTCGCCTTAGTGACCGTAAACGTTCCTTTGATAGTCCCCCAACATCCAACGATAGGGCTACCTACTCATTAATAGTAGGATAACACTATCTAAAGAAAAAGAGGAAAAGAACACCTTTTTCGAGTAGGTAGATAACTGTTAGATACTTGCTCAAAAACAACTTTTTCACACTACACTTTCAAAACCTTCTTCAAAAATGCTTTATCAACACTCTTGAGGACTGATACAAGAGTTATCATAAAGAAAACAAACTTTTCAAAACATACAAACACGAAAGCAATTTTCAAAAATGAGCAAGTACCTAAGAGCCCGTGGAAAACCAAATATGGAATGGGTGCTAACACCTTCCCTTTCCATAATCTACCCCTTACTCAAACGATTGAAAACAGTCTTTTTCTGTTCTTTTCACCCTTTCCTTTGTCAGATAAAAGAAAAGTCGGTGGAGACTCTTGCTTACTGCATATTTGCGAATACAAAATACAAACTAGTATAATAGTCGGTTCTGCCACCGTATCACAGTTAGCTCCATGGTTTTATGATTTGGCATCAATTTTATTAAAATATGTATATCTGCAAGATGTTGTGACATATGTCTTGACATGTTGGTAAGACATCATTGAGGACAAATGTTCAACACTATGTCGTAACATGTTATACTAGAAGATTAATGCAAGGTTTAGGTTTTACTTCATGAGAGATTTGTTTTTAAAATAAGAGATTTTGTATGGTTTAAATACTCATACAGTCATAGTCCAAGGAGGGTTATTTTAGGAACATTGGTTCTATAGCAGAATTGGTTTTGTTTCATAAAAAGGATCTTAAAGACTTTTTAGGAAACTTCATATTTTTGTTCCTATTTTTGTTCCTATTTTTATGGAGAAGATTTTGAAGAAGATTTGTAGCTGGAATTTTGGATATGCGTGAAGATCCCAAAGCACATGCTTGCAAGAGTTTTTTTATAAGGATTTTCTAAACCTAAAACACTCGGAGAAGTCATGTGCATGATATAAGGGTGTAGGGTTTTAGGTTGTTCATTGTTTATTTTGATCCACTCTCTTATCACTTTGATATTAAATTTGGAATGAGTTTGAGTTGTATTTTGTCAATCACTCACAAGATTTTAAGCAAGAGTAGATTGTTTGTCAAGATTTTAAACAATATTTATTTTACTTGCATAATTATTCTTGTTCTTTTGACTGATCTGGTATCAGTGTCGTAACATCTGGTTCGACATATGGTATCTATGTGCGGGAATTATAATTGGTATCAGAGAAGACACCCTGTCCTATTTTGGGTGAGCTCAAGGGAAAATATTTTCTAGTACCATGGATAAGGAAGGAGGTTTTAATAAGATACCACCACTCTTAGATGGCACCAATTATGACTATTGGAAGGCACATATGATAGCATTCCTAAAATCTATGGATAGCAAAACTTGGAAAGTGGTCCTAAAAGGTTGGAACCATCTTGATGTGAAAAACAAAGATAGGTAGGATAATTTGAAACTAGAAAAGGATTGTTCCATAGAAGAAGATGAACTTTCTCTTGGATACTCCGAAGTGTTGAATGCTTTATTCAATGGTGTTGACAAAAATATGTTGAGGTTGATAAATACTTGTACTGTAGCCAAAGGTGCATGGGAAATTCTCATAACCACTCTTGAAGGGACATCAAAAGTTTTAATGTCAAGACTTCAGCTTCTCACTACTTAATTTGAGAATCTTAGGATGAAGGATGGTGAATGCATTCATGACTTCCACATGAGCATTCTTGATATTGCCCACTCTACTAGTTCCTTAGGAGAAAAGATGTTAGAAGAAAAGCTGGTTAGAAAAATTCTCAAGTCTCTACCGAAGAGATTTGACATAAAGGTGACAAACATAGAAGAATCCCAAGACATCAGCAACATGAGAGTGAATGAAATTGTGGGTCACTTCAAACATTTGAAAAAGCAATTAGTGACCAATCTGAAAAGAAGAACAAGAGCATAGCTTTTGTTTCCAACATTGAAGATGAAGAGGGTCAATGTGACCATGATAGTGAGGAAGGAATTTCAAATGCCATTGTATTACTTGGGAGGAAATTCAATAAGGTACTGAAGAGGATGGACAAAATGGCAAGACCTAATGTCCATAACATCTCATCTGACATCAACAAGAATTATGATTTTTAGAGAAAAACCAGAGCTGAAGAGAAGTCGAGTCTGAAGAAACTAGGAAAATAATTAAACAATGGAGTTGTCATCGGATATTTATTTATCTCACAAAAAGGAAAGGAAAACATCGAAGAAAACCCAAGAAGGAAGAAATCAAGGTCTCACAGCCAAGAGAATGGGTATGGGAGCCGATTACACAAGGGAAAGGTATTAGCACCCCTTGCGTCTGTGGTACTCCATGGGATACACTCTTGTTATTCTATTCAAAAGGGTGTGTTTATAGGTGGATAGTGTTAAAAAGAGTTTCTCTATTTGTGTTCTTTAGGTGGATAGTGTTACATTCACATCCCAATAGTTGTCATATTTCTTCCTGACTTTTGGGGACTCACGCGTCGTATTATCCAGAATAGAAATAACACATCCTTTTATGAAAATATTTTCAAAAGAAAAGCCCGAAGGAAAAAGAAGTTTGATTGGTGAAGTCTATTTGTTACCTTGAAAATGGATTTGAACCATATTAAAGACTATGACATGAGAGACTTTGGAGAGTCTAGTCGTACGCCTCATATCCAAAGTAACTCCACATGTGCTTAAGGCTCGTGACACATGGTTCGCCTCATTATTGTTAAGTGTTTTTGAGACTTGATAAGAAAAATAAGTTTTAGTTTTAAAGATTCAAAAAGGAGTAGAAAAAGTATAAGGGAAACTCAAGTCCTAATTTTGTCATGTACAATGGTTCTAAAGTTAAGATAACAAAGGGAAAGCTACCTAATGTTATCATGCAAAATGGACCTATGTTAGAGGAGTAAGTGAACTAATTAATGTTATCATGCATAATTTGAAAGCCTAAGGTCTACTTTAGTTCAAATCTTGAATGAGAATGAACCAAAGAGACCCTATAGGGAACATGTTATTTAAAAAGAAACAAGAAGAAGAGGTCAAGCCTCAAGCACTTAACCAATATTTGAGAACAAACAAACAGACATGAGAAGTAAACACTTGCTCACCTATTAAACACTTAAACAAGATTCCTAGAAATTGCCTACTTAAATAAGCAAGCAAACAATAGTTAACTAAACACGAGTACATGTCAATGACACACATCAAAACACTTCAAATCTACTGCACCGAACATGTTATAGGTCTAAATATATGCTAAACAAGGCATCAAGGGTCAAGAAGAAGAGAAAGAAACCTAACTGGGCAAGTAGAAGAGGAAAACACACAAAGGAAGTAAACACTTCAACAATGATACCTTGAAAAAAAATAACAAACATGAGGAGACAAGAGGTAAATTTCTAAGTCTACAAATGATTTAAGATATCTCATCACATCACATCACAAAAGGTCTCATGTTATAAAACATTACCTAATCAAAACAACTATAATGGTAATAAGAGACAAAACTCAAGCAAGTTTCAAACATTAGCTCAAGTCCTAAGCATGTATCAAACACTTATAAGGCAGAAACTTCACATCAAAGTAAAAACCAATACATTTTAAACAAACACTAAGGGGCATGTACAAGAGGTATGCGCATTAGAAACATAAGAGAAGGCAAATAAACAAGCACACTAGCATGTGAAGCTCTATGTGTTAATTTCCTAACCAATCATGGCATAAGAAGGTGAAGTAAAGTGAAAGAGATTAAGGTACATACAAATAAGAAACTAAAGCATAAATAACTCATCATCATCATCATCATCATCATCATACATTCATGCTTTGGAAATAGGCACAACAAAATCACACAAGCACATGGTCACAAACATCTCTAAGTGGAAGCTAGTCCTATATTCAAAAGATTTTTCCAAAACCCTAACTTTCCAATTTTGGTGACTTTGATCATTTTGTTGATTTTTCCGATTCCACTTGAACCAAACACAATCGTTCATGGAATTTGACTTGAATAGCACTTGTTTGACCATAAAAATTCAAGAGTTGACTTTTGACATGCACAGTTTACTTTTGACACACACAATTGTCTTTTGACATGCATAGTTGACTTTTGTTCAACACATTCAATCCATTTCATCTTCTAACCAATTGAATCTCTACTAATAAATTGTATTTATCAATAATCCACACATGAATTCCTTGAGACACATATAAGACCATGGAATCATGTTTTGCTTAAAAAGTCACTCAAAAACTGATTTTAGCCAAAACCATAGTTTGCAGTCAAAAAGATAGGGAGATAAATCAACATATTCAACTCCCTAATTCCTATGATAAAATTTTAGAACCTCTTGAACAAAATCCTTGTGTATTGAAATGATGCTCATGATGATGAGACTTTAAGCTTCTAGCCCTTGTAGGTCAACCCTTCTTTTTTGAGTAACACACACTCGCACAATCAAAACCCTTGATCCCACACAAATGAATCAATGCAATGAAAATGAATGTATGATGATCAAGCATAAGCCTATGAGAATTGAAATGATAATAGGGAAAATTTTGGGGTGCAACACAGTCAAGATAGAAGTATTTAGTGTTAATGTGAAGGCTTTGGTTGTAACACCCCAATTTTTATTTATCAGTTATATATTTTATTGATTAAATATTTATTTGATTTTGTGAGTATATTATTTAATTAATTAATTATTTATTTATTAATTATTTATTTAATTTTGTGAGTGAAGAAGATCATGCTGAGCATCTAAAGATTGTGTTAACAGTGTTGAAGTAGAAACAATTGTATGCTAAATTATCTAAATACGAGTTTTATTTGAAGGAAATGAGTTTCCTTGGCCATGTGATTTCAAGAGGAGGTATTACGGTTGATCCATCAAAGAGTGAAGTTGTGTCTTAGTGGCTCCAAAATCAGTTGCTGAGATTAGAAGTTTTCTTGGTTTAACAGGTTATTATCGAAAACTCATTGAAGGATTTTCCGAGTTAGCTTTGACTTCGACACAATTGACTAGAAAGGATAAAGCTTTTATTTGGGATGAAAAATATGAAGAAGGTTTTCAAGAACTTAATAGAAAGTTGACGACCCCTCTCTTGTTTTAATTTTGCCTAATCCGGCAGAATCGTTTGTTGTATATTATGATGCTTCGTTGATGGGATTGGGAGGTGTGTTGATGCAAAATCAGCAAGTTGTAGCTTATGCTTCAAGAATACTTAAAGTGCATGAGATGAATTATCCAATGCATGACTTAGAGTTGGCTCCAGTTGTGTTTGAATTGAAGCTTTGGAGGCATTATTTGTTCGGATCCATATTCGAAGTGTTTAGTGATCATAAGAGTTTGAAATATCTCATTGATCAAAAAGAGTTTAATATGAGGTAGAGGAGATGGTTATAATTTATTAAAGATTATGATTTTGGTTTGTGTTACCATCTGGGTAAAGCAAATGTAGTAGTTGATGCATTGAGTAGGAAATCTTTGTATATGTCGATGTTGATGGTGCAGGAGTTATAAATGATTGAACAATTTCGAGATATGAGTTTGATTTGTGAAGAGACTTCTTATGGAGTTAAGCTTGGTATGTTGAATCTTACTAATGGAATTCTTAATGAGATTCGAGAAGGTCAGAAATTTGATTTGAGTTTGGTGGATCGATTGACGTTGATCAATCAGGGTCGAGGTGGTGACTTTCATATTGATGAAAATGGAATCATGAGATGTCGTAATAGAGTTTGTGTTCCGAATAAAGCTGAGCTAAAAAAGAGTATTCTTGAGGAAGGGAATCATAGTGGATTAAGTATTCATCTCGGTGCTACGAAGATGTAGCAAGATTTGAGGAAAATATTTTGGTGGCTCGGTATGAAGAAACAAATTGCAGAGTTTATGTATTCTTGTCTAACTTGCTAGAAGTCAAAGATTTAACATTAGAAACCGCCGGGTTTGATGCAACCGTTATCTATTCCTGAGTGGAAATAGGATAGTATATAAATGGATTTTGTGTCTGTTTTACCCCGAACACCAAGTAATTGTGAAGCTATTTAGGTTATTATAGATATATTGGCGAAGTATGCTTACTTTATTCCAATGAGAATGGATTATCCATTGGAGAAGCTAACAAAGTTGTACATTGAGAGGGTTGTCAGTTTGCACGGTATTCCGTCTAGTATTGTGTCAGATAGAGATATGAGGATTACTTCGAGGTTTTGGGAAAGTTTGCAAAGTGCTTTGGGTAAGAAGTTGTATTTGAGTTCTGCTTATCATCCGCAGACAGACGGTCAGACTGAGAGGCCGATTCAGTTACTTGAGGATCTTTTGAGAGCTTATGTGTTAGATAAAGGAGGTACTTGGGATAACTATTTGCATTTAATTGAGTGTACTTACAATAACAGTTTCCATTTGAGTATCAGAATGACATCGTTTGAAGCATTGTATGGTACAAGATGTAGGACACCATTGTGTTGGTATGAGCCGGGAGAGAGTGTTGTGGTTAGACCTGAGATAGTCCAGTAGACTACCGATAATATTAAGATGATTCAGGAGAAGGTGAAGATTTCTTAGAGTCATCATAAGAGTTATCATGACAAGAGGAGGAAAGAACTTGAATTCCAAAAGGATGATCACGTGTTTTTGAGAGTTACTCCAGTAACTGGTGTTGGTCGAGCATTGAAGTCGCGCAAGTTAACGCTGCATTTTATTGGTTCATACCAGATTTTAGAGAAGATAAGAGATATGGCCTATCCGATTACTTTACCACTGTCACTTGTGAACTTCATGATGTGTTTCATGTGTCTTAGTTGAGGAAATACATTGCGGATCCGTCTCATATGGTCCAAGTAGATGATGCGTAGGTGAGGGATAACCTGATTATGGAGACATTTCCTATGCGGATAGAGGATCGGGAGTTGAAGCAACTTCGAGATAAAGAGATTGCCTTGGTGAAGGTAGCTTGGGGAGGACCAGCAGGTGGAAACATGACTTGGAAGCTCGAGAGTCAGATGAGGGAGTCATAACTGAATCTCTTCGTTTGAGGTAATTTTCGAGGGAGAAAATCCTTTTTAGTGGGGGAGAGTTGTAACGCCCCAATTTTTATTTATTAGTTATATATTTTATTGAATACTTATTTATTTGATTTTGTGAGTATATGATTTAATTTAAATTATTTGATGTATGTTATGATGTGGGTTAGTGAGTAATTATTTAGTTAGCAAGAATTGTAGAGAAATAGTAAAATATAGTAATTGAGCCTAATATGTGGGAATGTGAAGAGTTAGTGGAGGTGTGGATATTGAGCCCATTAGCTTAGTATTATTTTGTTAAGGGTTTGATAAAAAGAGAACATAATGTTAGTAAAGGAAAAAGAGGAAAAATAGACAAACCTAGAGACAAAGGAAAAAGGAGAAAATAGGAGAAGAGGAACCCTAAGGAGAAAGTTCAAGAGTTCATCAAGAAATCAAGGTAAGGGTGGGTTTTTACATTGTTATGAGAATTGTATATTGATAAGTAATGATTAGTTGTATGCTTAGGATGAAAACCTCAATTTCTTAGATTTTGAAATTGTTAGATTTGAATGAGGAATCCTTGAATATGATGATTGATAATGTGTGTTGGTGTGTACTGAAGTTGAGAAACTGAAATAAGCATTGAGGGATGTTTGGGGTTGTTTGGATAGCTTACCAAAAGTGATTTTCGTGTTAAAAACTACATAAAAAACGCTTCGGTCAGTAATGTAACCGTTTACCTTAGGATGTAACCGGTTACATCACTGAAAACTAGTTTTTTATAAAAACTTCAAAAATTCATAACTTTTGAACCGTGGCTCCTTTTGAGTCCTGGTTCAAAGCGTTAGAAATCTAGCGCAATATTATTTTCAATGAAAGTGGTATTATTAGTAGTAGGTGATTTAATTACTGAGTGGTTATGCAAAATGACATTTATTTGTTCGTTGTGTTGTTGTAATGATATGATGTTACGTTATTGTTATTGATTATAACATGATGAGTTGATAACATGTTTGAATGGTTTTGAAGGCTATTTATTAATGACATGAAACTTGACTTATACGTGTCATGTGTGTTTTGTGATTTGATGTTAGATTGTAATGATACTTTGTGTATTACTTTCTATGTATTGTGATGATGTTTGGTGTGTCTAAACTATTTTTTTTTGTAAGCAAGTCATAAATTGAAACGAGAACTAAGGGTTCTCAAACCTGTTACAAACAAAGTGAGCAAAGCTCCAAAAACCGTAAGATTACACACAAATTGAAACTACGAAAGAAATAAAAGCGGGTCCTTGCAAAATTTGCAGTAATTACAATTGGGATGAGTAATAAAACCTATAAACAACCACCGACATATCATAGCCTTAAACTTTTAAACTGTATCAAGAACTTTCCATTTATCTCCCCGAAAAATAACCCCATTCTTTAACAACCAAATATTCCATCAAATTGCTAGCCAAACTAATCATTCCTTACTTTTTTTGATCTTAATGACTTTTCAAAAACAGTAACAAGTCACAAAGCTCTGTTTCATACCTTCCACACCTCTGATATCTATCCCAGTCCACTCCACCATATCCCTTCATATACTTCTAACGACACAATAATTAAGCAACAGATGATACAAAGTTTTGCAAAACTGGCCGTACAAGACGCATAAACGGGAAGAGGAAAAGAAGTTAAGACCTCTTGACTCAAGTAAATCCCTTATTGGGAGCCTATTAATAATACATCTCCACTCGAAAGCCTTAATTTTTTAACGAACATCCACTCCCTAAATCAAAACCAAGGCCTTGTCGAATTCTTCAATTGGACCGTGAGGAATGAATTCCTCCGCATAGAAGTTATAAACGTAGCTGACCATGAATGTGTTGCTGACATCCACCAGCCATTACATACGATCTTGATGGTGAGGATGCAGAACCTCCCCTGCTAAAAACTCACGCAGGCGCTGGATTTCTTCCACGACATCCGACTGAGCTGAAACAAATGCATAAATCCCGAAATCATTCCATGCCCTTTCTCCTTCAGTCGTCCAACTTCCAAAACTAGCAACCGAAACATTTTTCAGACTGGTTAGATCAAACAACCATAGAAATTCCTCCTTCAGCGTCGTCTCTCTTTTCCAGTTAACATGCCAAAATGTCATAATGTATCCTTTGCCAACCTTAAAACTACACCCTTTAACAAACCTATCTTCACTCCCTTTCCTACCAATATCTAACAAATTCTCCCACCAAGTTGACTTTCATACCTCCACCACTAAAGACTTTCATACTAATATAACCATACCAGTCTTTCAAAACATCGTACCATAACGAATCCGACCCCTTAAGTATTATCCGTCTCCATTTATTTAACAACGACTTATTGAAAATGTCAATTCTTTTAATGTCGAGCCTACCATTCTCTAAAGGGAGACAAATATATTCCCACCTCACCCAATGGATCTTTCTTTTGTCCTCCAAGCCACCCCACAAGAACTTGCCTTGAATATTCGTCAACTCTTTAATACCCTTCTTCGAGATTCTATAAAAAAAAGAGTACAAATAGAAAGAGAACAAAGAACCGATTTTAAGAGAGTAATCCTCCTGCCGAAACTAAGAAACCCTGACTTCTAACTTGAGAGACGATTTTTCAACTTTAGGATAAGAGGATTCCAAGTAGAAATTTTTCTAGGATTGAAACCTATCCGAATTCCGAGAAAATTGAAACAACTACCTTCAAGTTTGAACGAGAGAGATAAAGCGACAGCTGTAATAACCGACAAAAAATATAGAGTCGTCACCATTAATTTTTCTCCTAAGACGGGAATATAATGGAATAACCCTAATTGATGATACAGAGATTCTAAGTTCTTGACTCACTTTAGACGAAGGGAAGGTGTTAGGCACACTTCATCTACCTTGTTCGCAAGGATACTAGGGTTTAGGTTTAAAGTTTAGGAATAAGGTTTTAGTATTTTAGTTAGGGGACTCGCCACAATTTTTAAGTCGTATGCCTATGTATCCTCTTATGAGGAATCAAAGTCCCAATTCATAGTTCATAATTATTTGGTTAGTTTTTTTATGGATTATGGAAATATCTCAAATTCCCCTTGAACCAAGTCTGAGTGTGTGAATAGCGGAATTGTAGACGAAGTTCACAGTCGATAAAAGAAATTTCCATAATCCTTTTTGAAAATAAATATATTTGAATTAGGTTAGTAGAAAATAAGTTAGTATTTTATTGGTTAGGTGTTTTCGAATATGTGATGCAATATGAGAAAAATAGATTTTAGCGCATGAGAAAAATATTTGATGCAATTAAAGTATTTAAAAAAAGGTTAGTATTTTAGAAAATATTTGAACTAATAATTACTATTATAATTTATTAAGAACATATTTTTAATAGAAAAAATATTACAATTATTTATTAATTATACAAAATCATATGTTAACGTAATAAATAAAAAAATGATAATAAATAAATAAATAAATGAAATTCTAAAAATAAATTAATTTTATTTTAAAAATGCAGGGGGTGGATATTATTCAGGCTTAGTAATTCTGGTTGTGTGAATAACAAGGCCCAAATCCAGATATTGGATTTTGCCCAAAATGCATGGGGTGTCAATTTGAACGTGGTAAGTAAAATTGGGGGCGTATAAATTAAGGGCTCAAGTCCAGATGTTGGACTTGGCACAGAATGCATGGGGGTATATTTTTCGGTTACACATTAAAATAGGGGGTGCGATTAGCATGGGCCTAAGCCCAGAAAGTTGGTCAGGAGGTCCAGAGAGGTTGGACGCGTTGAGATCACGTGTGAGCGTATGTTGGGGTGTTACAGTGGGTGCACGACTTTGGGATGTTTGATCAAGATCAGAAGGTCGTGACTTAAGTCGCATGGTAAGGAGAACCCTGATCACGATGCATAATATTTTTAATTTCTCTTCATTTTTGTTTCATTTTCATTTAATCTTCCTCTCTCTTTGTCTTTATTCTATCGCTTCTTACTTCATCTCCAACAACAACAACAACACCCCTAAACCCGACCCTAATTCAGCAATTGCGGTGGAGATCTCTCCCCCCAGACCCCCAAAATTCAACCCCAATTTACAACCCTAACCCCCAAATCCTTCAACGGTTCGTCGAAACAAAAAATCAAAAATTGCAAAAGTTAAGTGTTTGGTACCTCGTCTTAGCCGTGAATCGTATTGTGTTTCTCAGATCTTGACTTCTGATTTTCTTTATCTCTTTCGATTTATAGGTAGCAATGGCGTTTGAAAGTAGTGAGAGTGACTGCACAACAATCAGGTCTAGGGTTTTAGAATTTGAAACCCAAATCTTTTTCTCCTTCTTTCTCATGTTTTCTTCAAGCTCCTCTTCAACGAATTCTCTGTCCCCTTTCTTAAAATTCTAGGGCTTTATATAGTTTAGATTAGAGAATAAATTAGGATGTTTTTATTTTAATTTTATGTTATTTGTTAGATTGATCAAAGATTATGGTATATTTAAGTTAGATTTAGAAATTAGGGATTGAAATTGGATTTGATTTGTAATCGATTCTGTAACTTTTGATTTGTTGTATCTGGACGATTTTGTGTTGTAAATGGATTGTAACTTGTATATGATTTGATACAATTAGATTTTGTAGAGATTATATTTAGTTTTTATTGATACATGCATTTCTAGATATTCGTTTCTTCCTTTTCGATCTCTACAATGTTTGTTTGGGCCTTGGGTATGTGTAACGAAGATGAAGTGAAAGGCGCCGCTGCCTAATCTAGGGTTTCAAATCCCTCAATTTTGACTTCGGTCAACAAAAATTAATAAAAATAATAATATAGCCAAAATAATAATAAAATGTTTAATAATAATAATAATAGTAATAATAATTATAACAATAGATATAATAAATATAATAAAATAGTATTAATAATTGAATATTTGTAACATTTTAAGTGAATGTTGACTTCGGTCAATCTCAACAAAAAATAAATTATTGGGCCTCCGAAGCCATCCTTAATGGGCCATGAACTGAATGGGCTAGTCTGAAACTAAAATAAAACCCCATTCCTCCTATTATAAATGGGCCTCAAAAATCTATTGGGCCACCCATATTTTGATGGTCCATATACCCCCTTATTAATATCCAAACCCCCGATTCATAGACTGAGCTAAAGCTTAATGGGCCATCGGATTTTGATGATCCATATAACGCCTTTCTTATGCTTTTAAATCTCCGTTACAACAAGACTTAAAACAAGTAATTTTACACAATATGATTTAAAAATTAGAACATAGTAATAATGTGATAATTGAATTTGAATGGAGCATATTTGGGGTATGACAACGGCCTCAAAGAAAAGAGGATTCAAATTTATGCCAATAAGTTTTCTTTTGTAAAAAGTGATCCCCAAATCTGAAACAATTTAAAAATCCCTCAAAATGGATTTAATAGCCCACACATGATTCCAACTTCCTTTATTGACCAATAGAGTAGTATCGTCTGCAAATTGAAATATGTCAACCTTACTTCTAGCATTAATTATTAATCCCTCAAAGGAACTAATTTCCATCGCCTTCTTAACCAATATTGATAAACCTTCGGCCACCAAAACAAAGAGAAAAGGAGATAGGGTATCTCCTTGTCTCAAACCTCTTTCGACCAAAAATTCCTTCGTGGGACTACCATTGACGAGCACCGACATATTACTATTGAAAACCAACAACTTCATCCATTTCATCCATAAATTATCAAATCCCATCCTCCTCATCATGAATCTAATAAAATTCCAACTCACTTTGTCATATGATTTTTCAAAGTCAACTTTGAAAATAAGGCATTCCTTTCCCTCCTTCTTTGCATAATCCACTAATTCATTGGCCACTAAAACATCGTCTAAAAGTTGTCTTCCTGGAACAAAAGTGCTTCGGCAGGGAGAAATAATATCGTCAAGAACAATTTCAACCTTCACGCTAACAACTTTTAAACTACCTTATAAAGACTACCTACAAGGAAAATCGGTCTATAATCCCCCAACCCCACCAGATTATGAGATTTGGGAATTAAAGTAAAAAAATAGGACACGATCGCCTTATAGATAAAACACCTCTAGAATGAAAACTATTGAAAAACCTCGTCAAATCTTCCTTAAGAATAGACCAACATTTTCTAAATAAGATCAAAGAGTACCCGTCAAGACTGGGGCTTTTCGACCCCCACAACTCTAAATAGCCTCCTTAATCTAGCTTTCACTAAAGGGAGCTTTAAGAAAGAACCTATCAGACTCTTTTAAACTATTAAAAGTGATACCTTCCAAAATAAATCTATTATGATTTGGCTCAACAAACTTACTAGAAAAATGAGCAAAAACCTCCTCCTTAACCTCATTGACCGATTCCACAATACGCCCATTAGTGTTTAAGACTCTAATGTGATTATGCCCTCTTCTTTGCTTCATAACACTATGGAAGTACTTGCTATTAGAGTCACCATTGTTTAGCCATTTTAACCTTGCTTTTTGAATTAGCATGTTCTCATTTATCTTGAGATTTAACATCCCATCCTTCATATCATCCTTCCACATCATTGTGTAACTAAACATCCCATTTATTAATCTCCTTCACATTCTCCTCTACCTCCAAATCGAATCTACCAAACACCACCTTATACCACCAAATAAGTCTACCAATATAAATCTTCTCCTTCGTGACAAAATCACCTCTTCCTTCTATGAAAATATCTTTACATTCCTTATCCACAAGTGAAAAAAAGTCTTTATGGGAAAACCATTCGTTATTGACTTTGAACGGTTTCGGACCCCAATGGAGACTATCTTTTACAAACCATATAGAACAATGATTCGAAATATCCCTATCTCCTATGAGTTGACCATCATCCCACCTATTAACAACAACATACGATAAAAGAAAATGATCTATATGGCTCATCGACATGCCATCCCCGTTATACCAACTAAATTTCTTCCCTTTACAAGGAACATCCACAAGCATGCTATCACCTATAAACTCCTCAAGCTCCTTCATCTTTATACTTCTAAAAAACAACATACTACCTTTCCTTTCTCTCCTATTAATAACCGCATTGAAGTCACCACCAATAATCCACTCTCCATCTAAGTTTCTATCTTTGAAATCAATTAAAGACTTCCAAAGAACCCTTTTTTCCAAATCGCAAGGAGAATACACATTAACAACATAATAAATTCCACTCCTCCAAACCACTTTGATTCCCAAGTAACCATCACCTCTAAAACTACTATATACCTCCTAAGAACCTTCCTTCCGTAAAGTAATAAACCCCCCGATTGTCCCACTGAACCAGAGAAAGAATACCCAACCTCCACATTGCTCCAAAAACTGTTGACTACAAAGTTTTGTTGCAAAGACAATTTAGTTTCCTATAATAAGAAAAAATTTGCTTCCCTCTTTTTAATCATGGAACTAATACATATCCTCTTTAAAGTACTACCGCCCCTCGAACATTTAAGGAACCGATAATCATGAAGACAAGTTTCCATTCTCCTTCCCCTTCACCAATCTATTCCTCTCTTCTTACTCCAACTTCTTTATTCTGCATAAATAATTCTTCCTAGAGTCAACCACCAAGACTTCTGTCGTACCCCAAATTTGTCCTACCTCGACGATTTTATTGTTCAAGATTAAAATAGAAGAAATATTTAATTAAAATGGTACAACAGTATCTGATGGCCCATCTTTATCCAAGACTCGAGGATGCACTTTAAATTCTGGAAAGCGGGACTTTCTAAACCAGAAAGACTCGTGTGTCCGTGAACACATTCGCAAAGCATGTTGGCTAAAGACCCATGTGATTCGAAAATGGAAAACTATTTTGATAACAAATTATTGAGTTTTAGTCGTATAGTTAAGTCCATTTAAGATTTAGTTTTGTTAAGTAAAAGGGGAGGTGGAAATCCAATTTGGTTTGGTCCATTTCTGTTTTGGGGGGTAGGTTCATCAATTTGCTGGCCATTAGGGTTTTTTGTAAGCTAGCCCATTTGTTTATTTTGAGAAAACAGTTTTGACTAAAAATTATTATTAGAATATTAATATTTTACTATTAATCTATTAGAGGATATTTTCAAAGATATTGGTTCACATTTTTGTTTTAGAAATTTATATATATATATATACATATATATGATATTTATTAAGATTTTTGAGTGAATCTAACTGTTGTTGGGTCAAAGGGGTTTGTTTCAGGCCCAGTCTACAGTTCATGGTGCAAAAAAAAATTCCGTTGGTAATAAGCAGTTTTGTACCTAGGCAATTTAAGGCCCAAATCTAGTTATGCTTTTGATGGGCAGAAGAAAGATTAAGTACGCAGGCCTAAAGTCACAAACTGTTTGGATCAAGTAGAAAACATGGAGATAAAACACTTACTGTACAAACTTTGATAACAAATCAAATCTCTTCACATAATTAAAATAAATCAAAACTTTATCTAATAAACAGAATCAAGAACTACAGCAGGAAAAAAAATCAGTGAATTAAATTGTAGTAAACTAAATCCACAGAACAGGCATTCAGCAAATCCATAAAATCGCATAATAACAAAATTTGAGAAGTCTTATTATGTTCAATACATAATCAGTAAATAACGTTACAGAACTTAAAGAAAATCTCTAGGATAACAGCAAATCCAGAAATAAATTATACAAATTAAATTCAAATCAAATCTGGAAAATTATACAAACTAGATTCAAATCAGATCTTTACAAATCCGGAAACCTTCATTACAATAAAATCTCTAAATCAAAACAATTACAATCAATTACAATAAAACTTCTAAATCCCTAATTGAAGTGAATCGTAACTGCAAAACCTAAAACCCTAACTATATAAGAGAAAGGGAGTTTTACAGAAAAGGAGGAGGCTGAGACGATTTTGAGGGAAAACGAAGAAGAAAAATTTAAGACGTAGAGACAAACCCTCTTGCACCGTTAGAGACCAGAAGAGAAGGTGATTAGAGTTTCCAAATCGGGAACCCTAATCGTCCTTGAACCACCGCTGACCACGCCCCGCCGTCGTTGTATCATCATCGTCGTCCACCTTCCATCGCTATCGTCGGAGTCTGTAAAGAGAAAGAGGGAAAGGATTTAGCACAAAATCAGACGAAATGCAGAAAGTAGAACAAGGTAAATGCACGAAGGTAGAATCTTAGCTTTTTATTTTTATGTTTGTATCAATTTGGGTTTGAGGGAGGAGTTGTGGTAGCCGCCACCGCGAGGGGGATTATGGTTAAGGTCACAGGGAAAGGGCTGTAAGAAGAAGAGGAGAAAGGGTTTGGGTATAGCGAGAGGGAGAGAGGATAAATACTTTCTGTAAATAATAAAAAATGAAAATGAATAAGGAACAAATCTATTATCTATTTGTGTACCATGCAGCGCACTCATCTGGGCTATCATATTCCCTCGCTTATCATCCACTTGATTTTAATCAAACGGCCCATAAGGCCAAGCCGCACCCTAAGGCTATGCACCGCGTAACACACAATCAACCTGCCTCCTCCAAACCGTGTAATGGGACTAAGACCAATAATTTCTACACCCTCCCTGATTACTAAACAACACCCCCTGTTGCACAACTAGAAATACACCCCCCAGATTTACTTAAATTATTATTATTTTTTATTATTTCTTTTATATCATTTTTTATACTATACTTTATTAATTATTTATTTATTTTTTCATTTATAATTATTATTATTACTATTAATTTTTATTATCATATTATTCTATTATTATTATATTATTATTATTTGTTATATGTAAATATTGTTATATTAACATATAAATTATTTTCTCAAAAAAACTCATGTACATATATTATTTTCTCGTATATTGTATTAAATATTTTTTATCATGCATTAATCAAGATTTTCGCAATTAATACAGTTAAAAAACACAAACCAAGCATCAAACTATTTTCGCAAACAAATTGAGCTAATCAACAGTCTTTTTTGCAAATGGGTTTCAAACTAATTTTGACTTACTGCGCACTCAGTCAAAATCTCTGCAATCACCACTCCCGACCGAGTGCGAAGTGATTCAAAATATGTTTGCAAACCCCTAAAAGACACCAACCCTTATGAACTACGAATTGGGACTCTGATTCCTCATAAGAGGATACTTAGACATACGATCAAAAATCGTAGCGAGTTCTACTATAAAAATTTTAAGACACTTTTCTTTCTAATTAAAACTTAAACTCCAGTTTACCCTAAACCTAAACCTAGAGCTTAGTATCCTTATGAACAAGGTAGATGAAAGGTGCCTAACACCTTCCTTTCGTCTAATTGAGTCTGAAACCTAGAATCTCTGTCTGTGAATTAGGGTTTTCTGTTAGATTCCCTTCCCTAGGATAAAAACTAATAGTGGCGACTCTGATTTAAAAAACAATCGCTACAGTTGGCGACTCTGCTGGGGGCTCTCCTTAACCCTAGGTTTTAGGTCTCTTTTAGGTTTTTATTTATATTTATTTATTTGCATTAATTTATTTATTACATTTTTCATTTTTCTGTCTATTTTTCTTTATTATTATATATTTACTATATGGCAGGTTTTTATTTCAAAAAAATATTTTCGATAACCCTTAGAAAGAAGGTTCTTCTATTAGCTTAGGGGGTACATCATCCTTGCGAGTTTATGTGATGAATTCGCCTAGAGACGGTGAACTTCCGAAAATGAGTACTTATCGAGAGATATCCTCTTGACAAGTAGGACTTTGGAAGGTCACCCATGACTCTTTGTAACGGCCTTAACCTAAAATCTCATGACGAGACCTTTCACGACTTTGAGACAAAAGTTTTGGTCCGTAAAGAGGCTCCACCTAAGGGAGGCCCTTGTGCCTTTTCCCTCTGGGGTTATTCATGATACCTTTAAGGAAACCATCTTTTGGGAGGATAGACTAACTGTAGGTTAAAATTAAGGAGCCTACCTTCTAAGGGTACTTATCACAAAAAACCCGTCACTAAACCATACATCCCTACCTTATAGGGGTACTTATTACAAAAATCCTATCACTCAACCCTACACCTACGCATTCATGCATTTCATATATTCGTCACCCTACATTTGTCTTATTTACACGGGGTATAAAAGATAATAATAAACTCAAGATCTCGATGACTGTCTTTTAAAATGCATACCTAAAGAAACAACTTGCTTGAACATGCCTGAAATCAAGGCCCCTAAAGGGAAATAATGCACTGAAGACTTTCTCAAGTTTTGTCCAGCAACAGTGGATGGTTTCAAGAGCAGATATCTGCAGGCGCACCTAGAAGACTTATTTCCTTTTTGCTTGATTTTACGCAAATAAAGTTTTGGTTTAAGATTGTAATATTTTTCAATATTTGAATTATGTTACTTTCAATAAAGGCATTTCGTTTCCACATCTCGTTTGCGTACCTATTTTAAATATAGTCGCTAGGTAAAATAATAAGCAAGAGACGGATACATAACCAAGTGAATAAGACAATCAACCATTTCATATTCATATATATTCATTCGCGTGCATGCATTTATGAACACCTGCATATCATGTCAAAACTCATTTTTCACAAACATCTCTCTAGTTGAAGCATTGGTAGAAGAAGATCGCCACTTTCTTGGCCTCCATATCAAACTAGGGCCTATTAACAAAAATAAATGGAGAACATTGAGGAAACTCATGCTGCATTCAAAGAGGATCTCGACCAGGTAAAGGGTGACGTCACCTCAATGAAAGGAGATCTGAGTTAAGTTCTCCTAGCTTTGAAAAAAATTATTCACAGGCAAGACCAGATTCCCAGGACAGCTTTCGAAGAAGTAGCCCAGACCATTGGTGCTTCAAGCAGTTACCAACTAAGGAAAGTGTCAGAGGCAGGACTCCAGAAGTCCATCATGGCCTAACGAGAAGCTGAAACTGAAGGATTTAGCCCACCACCATTAAAAGTAGGGGCATCACATACCCTATAAATTCCAACCAATAATGCAGATAATTACCTAGATTTGTAATACGGAGATCATGACCAAGAGGATGCTCACCAGGAACCCTTGAAGACAACTGGTGCTCATGCTGCAGACAACCCACTGGTAATGAATCAGTATAAAGCCTTGGACGGAAGACTGAAGGTTGTGGAGGGCTTCGACGCTTTCAAAGTAGACGCTCTGGAAATGGGTTTAGTCCTTAATGTGGTGATACCGCCAAAATTCAAAGTACCCGACTTCGGAAAGTATAAAGGGCTCACTTGTCTGAGGAATCATCTTCGTATGTACTGCAGGAAGATGCACGCCCATGCCCATGATCAGAAACTAATGATTCATTGTTTCCAAGACAACCTAAGTGGGGCATCTTTGGACTGGTACATGCAGTTGGAATGAACGCATATCTGAACTTGGGTGGATCTTGCTAATGCTTTCTTTAAGAATTACAAGTATAACTTGGACATGGTGCCTACTCGCTTGCAACTCCAAAATCTGTCCCAAAAGAAGGAAGATTCCTTCAAAGAATATGCTCAAAGATAGAGGGAGCTAGAATCCCGTGTACAACCACCACTGTTGGAAAAATAACTCGTAGAAATGTTCATGGGAACCTTACAAGGGCTTTATTATGATAAAATGGTGGGAAGTGTCTCGTCAGGATTTTCAGACTTATTGACTATTGGCGAAAGAATCAAAACTGGTTTAAAAAGCGGAAAGATATCAGGGGGGTCATCAAATGCCCCTTACAATTCAAAAAGACCAGCTTCAAAATTCCCAAGAAGGAAGGAGGGAGAAGTCAACGTTGTAGCCTCACAACCAAGGACATCACACCCATTGGTGATCCCGCAAGGACAAAGGCAAGACAGATTTAAAAGGCCACCTAGAAATTTTGATCCACTACCCAAGCCACCAAGCCAGTTATTACAACACTTGGTTAAGGCATCCTTGGAAGAAATCAAGCATTTAGCTCCTCCGGTCGGGCCACTCTCGCAAAGATACAATGCCAACGCTAGGTGTGAATACCATGCTAATTCTCCAGGGAACACCATAGAACAATGTTGAGCATTCAAGCATAAGGTTCAGGATCTGTTAGAGTCTGAAGACATCACCTTTGATAAGCCTAACATCAAATCAAACCCTATGCCTCCGCATAATGGACCAACAATAAATGCAATTGAGGTGGTCACTGACTTTGGGGAAACCATAAAGGAAAAAACCCTATCAACTTGTTGAAGGAATATCTGTTCGAATGTGGATTCTTGTTAGAGCATAATAAACTTTGAAACAACTCGGGAAAATCTGGTGGATCGGGGGATAGTCCAATTCAGACTGTACCCTAAAGAAAAATATGTAGCCACGATTGGAGGGAAAAAGCCATTGGTAATCCCTTGCCAGGGTCCAAGCCTTACCAAGAAGACTCTAGTCATCCCATGGGGAGAATCAGTAGAGGTTACAAGAAGGGCACCTAAGAAGACCCTCTTAATACCCACCACTCCAAAAGCCATGATGGTAATTAAGGGACCGTCACCTATCCCTTAAGAGAATAATAAGGCAGTACCATGGAGTTATGACCCAGTCGTGTACATCAATGGAGAAGCAGGAAAGCGGGCCATCCACAAGTCAAGGACCTGCAATTTCAAACATAGCAGGAACAGAAGGTATGACCCAAAGTGGTCGAATCTATGGAGCCGAACCATCAAAAAAGACAGATATGATTCCAACGAAGGACAAAGGAAAAGCAGTGGTTGATACAAATCAAGAAACAGAATCTACGAACAAAGACTTTACTGATCAAGAGGCAGAGGAGTTTCTGAAAATAATAAAAAAGAGTGACTACAGAGTGGTGGATCAACTCCATCAAACTCCAGCAAAAATCTCCATACTCTCGCTACTTATCAACTCTGAAGCACACATGGATTCCTTGATGAAAGTGTTAAGTTCAGCTCATGTTGTAAAAGAAATTTTGGTAAATCAATTTTACAATGTCGTAGAAAATCTCACGTCCGGATCCTACCTGGGTTTCAGCAACAGTGAATTACTACCACAGGGCCGGGCCCATAACAAAGCACTCCACATTACTATGAAAATAGGTACTACCCATTTATCCAGGGTTCTTACTGACACCAGTTCCGCTCTTAATGTGTTTCCAAAGTCAAGTCTCGTAAAGTTAACAATAGACGATGTGACAATGAGACCAAGTTCTACGATAGTAAAGGCATTTGACGATTCTCGAAGCTTAGTGTTTGGGGAGGTGGACCTTCCAATCAAGATTGGGCCGCATATCTTCAATATAACTTTTCAAGTCATGGACATCGAACCAGCATACACTTGTTTACTGGGGAGACCTTGGGTCCATGCGACAGGGGCAATAACCTCGACCCTGCATCAAAAATTGAAGTTCCTAGTGGAATGGAAGTTGATCATAATCGACGGAAAGGAATACATTTTCGTAAGCCACATTGAATCATACAGGTATATCAATACCGATGAAGACTGCATAGCTACCCTATTCCAAGCTTTGGAAATTGCTTCGATGGTAACATTACCGGTTGAGAAGGGTAACAAGACTAAAGTGACATCATGGAGAGATATGAAAATGCCTATGGGAGGTGATGCCTCGAAACGCTGGGGAAAGCTCCCATAAACTCCTGAGAAGAAGAATCGCTTTGGTTTAGGTTACGAATCGTCGAAGGCTACCCTGAAAGGAAAAGCATGTTTTCCTCCGATCCGAGAGACTTTCGTCAGCAAAGGAACAGAGCATGGTGGGAACGTGGCAATGATATCAAGCAAAATCAATACCAAAAGGGAAACCGACTTCATCGGAGAGGGCGCCTCGGGAGAAGAGCTCAAAGGATGTACTGTTGTGGAGATTCCTGAGATATTTTTCTTTTCTAAGTAATATTTCTTGTTTTGAAAGAACCTATGTCAAACCCGAGGCATAGGGGTTGCTTGTAAGGGTTTTCCCTGTTCTTATTTCAGACAATATTTAAAATTAATAAAAGTTATATTCTGTTTTCAATTAAGATCCTTGTCTTTCTTTTGCATTTATCTATTAAATATAAAAAATGGCAATACTTTCTTTGCATACGCATTTTCAAATTCCAAGCACTAAAATATGCACCAAAACATGATAAATGTGCATATCCATGCCCAAAATTACCGATAACGTTACTGCTACGACCCAATATGATTTTGATGTTCCTATCCATCAAGCCGAAGAGGAAGATAACGAAGATCTTGAAATCTCAGAGGAAATGGCAAGGGAAATAGATCGAAAAGCTAACAACATACAACCATATCAAGAGCCTATTGAGACCATTAACCTGGGCACATAAGGAGATCCGAAAGAAATCAAGCTAGGGGCAATGTTGGAGCAGAGTGTCCAAGACAGGATAATCAAGTTATTACACGAGTATGTGGATATATTCGCTTGGTCCTACAGGGACATGCCAGGGTTGGATACAGACATCGTGGTGCACAAACTACCTCTCAAAGAAGGGTGTTCTCCAGTCAGGCAAAAACTCAGAAGAACTCGTCCAGATATGTTCAGCAAAATCAGAGAAGAGGTTCTCAAACAATTTGACGCAGGGTTCCTAGCAATGGTAGATTATCCACCTTGGATAGCTAACATTGTACCAGTGCCCAAGAAGGATGGCAAAGTACGCACGTGCGTAGATTATCGAGACCTAAACAAGGTGAGCCCCAAAGACAATGTTCAGTTACCCCACATAGATGTCCTAGTGGATAATACAACTTAAGCCTCGGTATTCTCATTTATGGACGGTTTCTCAGGCTATAATCAAATCAAAATGGCGCCTGAGGACATGGAAAAGACTACCTTCATGACACCTTGGGGAACTTTCTGCTACAAAGTAACGCCATTCGGTCTCAAGAACGCAGGGGCAACCTATCAGAGGGAAATGATCACGTTATTCCACGATATGATCCACAAGGAGGTTAAAGTAAACGTCAATGATATGATTGCCAAATCCAATACGGAGGAGGAACATATCATACATCTGCAAAATTTATTCGAACGGCTACACAAATTCAGACTAAGGTTGAACCCAAATAAATGCGTATTTGGCGTCAGATCAGGAAAATTGTTAGGTTTTATTGTAAGCCAGCGGGGTATCAAGGTGGATCCCGACAAAGTGAAAGCTATACAAGATATGCCCGCTCCAAGGACAGAAAAAGAAGTATGTGGTTTCTTAGGGTGATTGAACTACATCTCAAGGTTCATATAGCATCTAGCAGCTACGTGCGAGCCAATATTCAAGTTATTACAAAAAGATCAGACGGTAGTATGGGATGATGATTGTCAAACTGCCTTCGAGACGATAAAACAGTATCCGTGAGAGCCACTAGTCTAAATGCCACCAGTCCCTGAAAGGCCACTCAACTTGTACTTGACAGTGCTCGAAGGGTCAATGGCATGTTGTTGTACCCCAAAATTTTCCCTCTCATTTCTCAAGGATTTTTTCACAAGATCTTCTATGACATCAAGTTTGCAGCACTGATACATCAATTTAGGCTTGGAATTGGCAAAAGGGCAAAATGGTCAATTGCATACTAGAAAGTCAAACTTTGACTTTTTGGTCAACATTACATTCGAAGGATCAAATTTCATCAAGACATTCAAAAATATGAAACTTGATCATCAACGAATCAAGAAAGTCAAAAGTCAATGTGAAAGTTCAAACCCTTCAAGACTTAGAAATTTTTCTAAGTGTTTTATATACATGATAATCTCATTTCTTCAGGCCAACTTTTCACCTTGATGCAAGATGATTCAAGAGAAGCTTCCAACATGAAAGTTGTAGATCTCCATGATATCTACAACATTTCTTTACACAACTTCTCCTAAATATGCTTGGATTTCAGGTTATAAATTCATGAAGTCATGACATTTTCATTTAAACACTTAGAGAAATTTTCAGCAGTTTTGGTTAGGTTTTTATCCCAACTTCTTGCCCATTTTTCATCAAGTTCCAGTTTGATTTAACAAAAGTAGCCAACATGAAAGTTATAGAGGGTGTTTCAAGCTTTCCAAAACATCCAAGAGCATGAATTTATCTTATTTGAGTTAGGAGATACAAGGATCTGAAGTTGGATATTCATTCTTGATTTACAAGGCAGATTTGTGATGAACAAGGAACAAGAATCTTAACCCATGATGCATAATCTCCAATTTGCATGCCTTGCAACTTGCAACTCTTACCATAATTTAATGCTTACACAAACTTTCAAGCTATGGTCCATTGGGTTTAAGCATTATTCAAGTGATCTTTCTATTTTTGGCACAAAGGCACCATTGCCATTCTTATAAAGTTCACTTTAATCATAAAGTCAATTTCTTGAGCCTCTAACTTGTTGTTCTAATCACACACAAATCAGAAGGGCATGCTTAAAGTGTACAACATCTCTATGCAACAAAGGACAAAGCATTGGAACTACAACCTTCAAGCTTGCTTCATGTACAATCTAACCTAGCCATAACATGTGATTAAAAATATGAGTTTTCAAATCTCAAACCTTCTCTATAAATAGAGAGGCCAGTTGCAAGAGAAAGAGGTTGGAAAAACAGGTTGGAAAAAGGTTAGAAAAAAATAGAGAGAGAGAATAGAGAGTGTCTTTGAGCAGAAAAACAATATTCTTGCTAACCTTGACCGATTTTTCAAAATAAAATTTATTCTTGTTCAAAACAGAACCCCAACCTCTTACTCCACCATACAAACTATCCCTAAGCTAAACACTTAATACAAAGTTTGTCCAAGCATAACAATAGTCCTGGTAGTGCTACTCACCTTCATCATCAAAAATACCAAAAAATATTACAGTACAGTCCAACTCAGTTCTAGCAGTCCAGAGCAGCTTCCGGAAGATTCAGAAGATTATCACATCATTTGGAAAAGCATTCAGATCTAAAACAACCAGTGCAGCCCAAAGGTAAGTCCTCTTGACTTGATATCTTGTCATTACATCATTAACAAACTGTTGTTCTTTGAAGACAAGATGTAGTACTTTATTATCCTGTTGAACTAGTCATCTGCACTTTGTTTAGGCTTATTCAATCATTTGTTGTTCATGTTTATCCATCATATGCCATAAGCTAACCTGTACATTCAGTAAAATAATGTTTGAGGCAGGAAAATGCAGCATGTATCGACACATATCCTCATGTGTCGACTCATCCTAGTGAAAAACAGGGTATAAGTCGACACATAACCCCATTGCATCGACTCATATTGATTTCAGGTTACAAAACAGAAGTGGGAAAAGACCATGGGTCGACACATACGCGTTTCGCGTCGATGCAAGAAGATGCATGAGTCGACACATCCCATTATGTGTCGACTCATACTGAGTAGATTTTTCTAAACAGAAGCTAGAAAAGCCTATGAGTCGATACATACGCGCTTTACGTCGATACAAGAAGATGCATGGTCGACACATCCCATTATGTGTCGACCCATACTGAACTGATTTTGTTTTACAGGAGCAGGAGAAGCTATGTGTCGATGCATAGCAGCATGGGTCGACACATAGCAGTTCAAAAGTGCAATTTCCCTTTATTTTACACTGTTTTCACATTCTTTTCATTATCATTCGATATGGTTGTAATATTTTAGTTCCTACTTCACCCCATTGCTAAATTGTACCCCCATCCCCCTAAAGTGATGTAATAGCTTAGATTTTACTTTCCGCCTTTTACTTGCTTTTCATATATTGCTAGTAAATAAGTGTGTATGGCAAGATAAAAACAACAAAATAGGCCACCCTAATCAAAGACTAAATGCATGCAAATCAAACACATTATTCACAGATGCACCTCTAGGGTAATCTCACTTGTTGCCTATCGGAGAATAGTCATGTCCCTCGAGCATGGGTGTTTTAGCAAAGATCCTCGATAAAAAGATCGTAGTCCCTCGATGACCCTCGATGTTGCCTTCGATAAACGATCTAGTCCCTAAAACGACATTGCTAAAACGTCCCATATGTTGCCTTCTATGACTATACAAACGTCCTAACGCCCGTCCCTTCACATCCAACGATGGGGCTTCTTATCAAATCAATGGTAAGATAGCAACATATAAAGGAGGAGGAAAATCACATTTAAGACCTTTCGAGTAGGTAGATTCGCTCTTAGTTACTCGCTTACTCACAACAAAAACATATACACCCATACACTCATCTTTGAACTATTTTCGAAATAAACACTTTGTATGCGTTCTTGTAGAAATAAGAACCATTACGAAGTTCCATTTTAAAAATACTTTCAAAAACACATCTCACAAACACACTTTTGAACTATTTTCAAAACAAACACTTTGTAGGCGTTCTTATAGAAACGAGAACCATTACGAAGTTCCATTTTCAAAATACTTTCAAAAATCACCACCACAAGCACACATTCAAACAAAAGCAAGTGATCTAGCAAGTAACTAAGAGCCCATGGAAAACCATGGATGAAAAGGATGCTAATACCTTCCCTTTTCATAATCTACCCCCCGAACTCAAAAACATCTCCAAAGGTCTTTCCTGTGCTTTTTTACCTTTCCTTTTGGATAAAAGAAAAGTCGGTGGCGACTCTTGCTAACCGCGACATTTGCGATAAAACGCAAAATCTTCAAGTCAGTTCTCCCACCGTATCACAGATGTGTTTTAGGACAGTAGGATAAAACAGGTAGAAAGGAGCATGCGATCTATTACCTCAGCAAGAAATTCACTGATTGAGAAACCAGGTACTCACTCCTTGAGAAAACTTTTTGTGCACTGGCTTGGGCTACCAAGAGGTTGAGGCAATATATGTTAACCCATACTACATGGTTAATAGCAAGAATGGATCCTCTAAAATACGTGTTCGAAAATACACTCTTATCGGAAGAATCGCACGATGGCAGATGCTACTATCAGAATACGACATCCAATATGTCACGCAAAAGGCCATAAAAGGTAGTATACTAGCTGATCATTTAGCTCACCAACTGCTATCAGAATATCAGCCCATGAAGTTCGACTTTCTCGACGAGGATGTCATATTTATAGTTGACTACGAAGTACCAGGACCCGACGAAGGGCCCGAGCCAGGGGCACGTTGGACACTCATGTTCGACGGGGCTTCAAATGCACTAGGTCATGGTGTAGGGGCAGTATTAACATCTCCCAAGAATTATCATAAACCCTACACTGCAAGGTTATGTTTTGATTGCACCAACAACATCGCCTAATACGAAGCCTGTATACTAGGGCTGCAAGCTGCCATCGATTTAAGAATAAAGCACCTTGAAGTGTTTGGGGATTTTGTGTTAGTCATATACCAAGTTAATGACGAATGGGATACTAAACACCCTAAACTGATTCCATATCGGAATCATGTTTTAAAGTTAGCCGCAAAATTTACATAAATCACTTTCAGTCATATCCCACGAGAAGAAAAATCAAATGGCAGACGCTCTGGTAACCCTATAAGCTATGTTCAAAGTGACTTGGCCAAATCACGAATCATGTATTACGATCAGACATTTCAAAGAGCCTGCATACTGCCTTGCCATTAAGGAAGGACCTGATAACAAACCCTGGTTTTACGACATCCAAAAGTACCTAGAAAGGCAGGAATTTCTAGAAAATGCCTCTATCGTTGACAAGCGAACCTTGTGAAGGTTAGCTTCAAAATTCTTTTTGAGTAATAGAGTGGTATACAAAAGAATCTATGACATGGTACTACTCAGATGTGTGGAAAAGCAAGAAGCACATACGCTCATAAGAGAAATCCACGAAGGCATTTTCGGGACCCATACAAACGGGCATGCCATGGCTAGAAAGATTCTGCGAGCAGGGTATTACTGGTTAACAATGGAAGCCGATTGCTATCATTACACGAAGGCGTGTCATAAATGACAGATCTTCACCGACAAGATAAATGTACCACTGACTCTTCTGAACGTCATGAGCTCCCCTTGGCCATTCTCAATGTGGGGAATTAATATGATTGGCATGATCGAGCCGAAAGCATCCAACGAACACCGCTTTATATTGGTATCCATCGACTACTTTACCAAGTGGGTAGAAGCAGCGTCCTACGCCAATGTAACAAGTCAAGTGGTTACGCGCTTCATCAAACAGAGTATCATATGCAGATATGGTGTCCCAAGCCGGATAGTTACAAATAACGGGTCTAATTTAAACAACAAGATGATGAAGGAACTATGTGGAGACTTCAAAATTGAGCATCATAATTCCTCACCATACAGACCAAAGATGAACAGGGCCTTCGAAGAAGCCAATGAAAATATTAAGAAGATCATCCAGAAAATGGTGAAGACATACAAAGATTGGCACAAAATGCTTCCCTTTTCTCTACACGACTATCTCACTTCTATACGCACATCAACAGGCGCGACTCTTTTCTCACTAGTATATGGCATGGAGGCAATACTCCCGGTGGAAGTCGAGATACCATCACTTCGAGTCCTGAGGGAAACAAAGCTGGAAGAAGAAGAATGGGTGCAGGCTCGACTTGACCAGCTCAACCTCATTGAAGAAAAACGATTAACAACTTTGTGTCATAGTCAGTTACATCAAAAGAGAATGAAGAGGGCCTTCGACAAGAAAGTATGCCCTAGAATATTCAAGGAAGGGGATCTAGTGCTCAAGAAGATTCTACTACCTCTCCTTGATTCACGTGGTAAATGGACATCGAACTACGAAGGTCCATATGTAGTCAAAATAACATTCTCTGGAGGTGGTCTCATCCTCACAACAATGGATGGGGAAGAACTACTGCACTCGGCCAATTCAGATGCAGTCAAAAAATACTATGTATAAAAAGCTTGCTAAGCTCGAACCCCCAAAGGGGAGACTTAGGAAAAAAGGAGCGTCCCGGTGGATCGAAAACCCTAAAGAGCGATCCAGGAAAAAAATAAGGGGCACATAACAAGAAAATTATCCCGGTGGATTGAAAACCCGAAAGGGCAATCCAGGCAAAAGTTAGAGATTTCCTTCAAAGAAATAAAGAAAAAAAAGACTGCGATCTAAAGATCTATGACTATGAACCACGGAGGGGAGGATAGGTTGGAATCATACAACTCAGAAGAAATGGAGATAAGTTCATCAAAAGTTATGGGGGAACAACATTAGCGATTATCATTTTTCATTGCCATTTACTGTTTTAAAACTTTCTGTAATTACCTCTTTCTAGGAATTTCATCTTGTATTCTCTCCCACTCTGAGGCATATCAATAAAAAATTTATTTTGGTTATATCTTTCGAATCATGTTTTTCTTTTCTCAGATGTGTTTAAAAAATACTACGATTATTACTTGTGAATATTGTCTTGAAATAATTTGGGGGAATTAACAGAATAAAAGCATCTGACAAATATAAAAAAAACACTTTGGTTAGAAAAGTATTGAAGGAAATCCACGTCTACGTCCATGCAGACAGTTACTCCTACGTCTTGTAAAAATCTATACACATGTCTGCGTTTGTAGCTATGCATATCTACCCGCCCGTACACGAAGTCTACGACCACGCACATGTCTGCGCCTATGCTTGCACTCAATGATACAAAGTCTATACATAAATCTATGTGTCCCTACGCAAAGTCTACATCCATGTCAGCACCTATGCCTGACTTACGACACAAGGTCTATGCTTACGTCTGCGCTTACAACATACAAATCTACGCATATGCCATTATTTATCTCCATGTCTACGTCCACGCCTGCAATACAAAATCAGCAGTCACACTTTGCTAACATTGTCCACTGCGTTCAAGAGAAACAATGCTACGACAATGCGCAACGCCAGGGATCGGTAACTCTAAGCCCATGGTTTAAAGGAGAGAATGCCAGAAATAGTCTGCATAACATTTCGAGGCATACCCGCATCTTACGCACATTTCATTTTGCATACCTAAAGCATACATACCCTATACATTTCAATATTCAATACACTCAGGGTTCCACATCAATATCAAACATCATACATTTTTCACACATACAACATTCAATACGCATACGTACACATATATCACATAGCAAGCAGACAAATAAATTCACCTTCGATTCAACTATTTAAGGGTCGACCAACACAATACTCCTCATACGATTCAACCCGTCACCTCAGTCTTCATGCCGTGTGTAACGCCCGTGTTGTACCCCAAAATTTGCCCTCCCATATTCTCCAAGATTTAACAAGAATCATATTCAAATGGCTCAAGGTTTCTCAAGGGGTTGCACAGTCAAACCATCTCTTAAGCCAGTCAAAATTAGGGTTTGGGTTCTTGCAAGGAATTTGTGGTTTTCAATGGCTCAATCAAGTCCCATGTGCCTATATACATCCTCAAGCATCTACGTGTCAAGTCTCAAGTCTCACAGCATCAAATTGCACAGTCAAAAGCCATATTTGGTTCACAATCAATTGCAGGGGTAAAATGGTCATTTTACAGTCAAAAGTCAAAAAATTTGGTCAACATCTTATTTTGAGCTCACAATCATCATTTGATCAAGTCTTGATCATGATTCTACAAGAATGGCTCAAAAATCATCAAAGATGCAAAAGTTACTATTTTTGGACAGCTGAAAAGTCAACTGTAACTTGACCAGGGCATACCTTTTTCATGGTTCATCAGAAAAATCCCATACAATTCTCATTTTGAAGGGGATGACATTTCCTACAACTCATCTTCACATTCCAAGTCCAAGAAATGCTCTCACAAAAAGTTATCAATTTCTACATTATAGGTCATTTTCAAAAGTCAACAAAAAGGAATTTTAAGTCAAAGACCATAACTTGAAATTGGTAAATACAAATGACATGGGACCAAAGACATTGGTTAGAGGACTTCAAGACCTTTCCAAAATTTCCAAGAACATGTTCATATGATCAAAATTGAGCAAGATATGCATTGGAGAAGTTGGGAAATTTTTGTGAAATGGCAAAAGTCAACTATCCTTAAAACTTCAATTTTTGACAAAAGGGCCCACTTTCTTCCACTTGATTCAGACTTGTCATGCCATACAAGTGTCCCATGATCAATTTCAAGATCAAACATTTATTTTTCCATTTTATTTAATTTTTATTGATTTAATTCATTTTAAATCCATAATAATTCAAATAAAATCTAAAAATTAATGGAAGGGCATCTTTTTGATTTGAACAAATTTCATATACCACATGCCATCTACCAAATTCGTGCCAAGCCTTTTTGGGCATAAAATCTTGAATTTGAACCAAAAATGGAAAGTTCTTTAATGGTGGTCAACCAAATCTCCAAAACTTAATTCCATGGATCATTGGCCTAGCTTTTAACCTAATTCTATTCCCATATATGCAAGCAAGCCAACCCTAATGCAATTCACGTGGAAAAGTTGTTGTAAGAGCCATAACCAATATTGGAAAATCAAGAAAAAAAGCCAAAACTATTTTTCATATTGCAGACCAATTCAAAGCCTTGGAGCGATTCAAACACATTGCTAGGCTTCCCAGGAACGATTTGCAAACAAAACCAAGCTTCATAGCTCAAGAAATCGTGGCAAACAATTTTACGGTTTGAAGCTTTTTTCCACCATCGCATATCATTATTCATGCATATTTAACCTCTTTTGTGGATTGTTTTGTGCTAATAGGACTGATACGAAGCTATTGGTATGATTCAATTGGATTAAGATGCCCTGAAACGTAAACCACCATTGATGAAACTTAGGGTTTCGAAGCTTCCAATTTGGGGGTTTGCTCTATAGGAAAAATTGGACCTTGAGACGCATATGGTTGGATTCATTGCAACCAGACGAATCTAGAACCACCCTCGCGATGAATTTATGTACAACGTATGCCTAATCGCTATTTTCTATGGATACAGGTTGTGGGGGTTAAAAACCCCCACTAACTAATTTGTTTTTGCAGGCATAAGGAAGGAGACGAAGGACGTGGAAGCATATGGTTGGAGCGTTCAAACAAACGCGCGCTTTTTTTCCAATTTCCAGCATAATTGATCTTTTTATATATTATTTTCATTATCCATCATGTTAACAAATGCAGGCGCATGGCTTAGTGGTTGGTGATCTGTCTGGCAAGCATTGGGACCTAGGTTCGATCCCCAGGTCCACCCAAATCCCTTGTTTCTATTTTTCCTAACGCATTCACATGCAGGCTGTTGAATATTGTCCACCATGCTCCTCATTCATCCTAACGCCAAGTGTCTTCAAGGCAGATCCAAAGGACAAAAGATGATGGATACCATGTGTTCCGGTCAAAGCACGCGTAGACAACTTCCAGAAAGTCAAACGTGGCTTACAATTTAATGGGCCTGAATTGCCAAACTCACCTCCAAGCTGGCCCAGCACCCCTGGTTTATTCTTTTTTTGTTCATTCTTTTTTATTATCTTTACTAATTATTATTATTAATTATTATTATTATTATTAACTAACAAATTATTTTTTATAATAAATTCAGATAATCAAAAGATGTAAATATTTTTATTATTTATTATTTTTACTATTAATTATTATTTTTGTAAATAAAAATGTAAATTAATTAATTTAGTTAAATTAGGTTAACTTTAATCTTTTTTCATAATAAATAAAATAAACTTAGACTTAGGTTTTTCTTTTTGACTTTTAATTTCTTATTTTTATTAAAAACATAAAAAACACAAAAACATTTTTTCTTATAATTAATTAATTAGTAAATTAGATTTAACATTTAATTTAATTGCAAAAAAGGACAAATTCAATTCTTTTCTCAAAAAGGGTCAAAACCCTAAGGACGTCCCGATGCATTCTTTCGCGCGTATATTATTTTTAATTCGTTATTTTGATTATTTATGTATCTGCTCAGAAATGTAATAGTTAGTTAGAACTTTATCGCTTTCTTTTAATTTCTCGCATTTATTTCCAAACGGGTTATGTTTTTGGCGATGTATAGACCCGCGCCTTGTAATAGCTAGATTTACCTTTTCCGCACTTTATTTTACGCACTCTTAACTGTTAAAAATGCATGAAAGACTTGTATGAAAAATAAAACCAATCCGTAGCTCACAAACAACATGCAAAGACAATCTTAACTGAAAAAAAAACACACATGCACATGCCACTCTTAGGGTACGCCTCACTGGTTGCCTTGATGTGGTCATCAAGTATAGGGTGTCTTAGAGGTCGCCGTCCTGTCTAAAGATCCAGTCGCCTCGAAACGGTTGCCTCGGATAAAAAGGATCTAGGACATTAGGGTTACCGCTAAGGCGTCCTACCATTGCTTTGGTGACCATATTGTCCCTATAATCGAATTGACCCGAATAACTCCAACGATGGTGCTACCTACCTCTCAATGGTGGGATAGAACTATCTAAAGGACTCTTACACAGCCTAATTCCTTAGAGTAGGTAGATTTCTCTTAAGTACTTGCTCTTTTCAAAACAAACAAAAACACTTTTCGCACCCACACTTTCAAAAAGTTTTCAAACAAATTTTTCATACACTCTTGAGGACAGATACAAGAGTTACTTAGAAATTTTTCAAACGAAACTTTTTCAAAACCCACAAGCACTTGAAAAGCAAACAAATTTTTGAAAACATAAGAGCAAGTACCTAAGAGCCCATGGATAACCATGGATAGAAAGGGTGCTAACACCTTCCCTTTATATAAATCTACCTCCCGAACCGAGAGACATCTCAAATAAGGAATTTTGCTGTGCTTTTGTCCTTTCCATGTTGGAGAACATAAAAGACGGTGGCGACTCCTGCTTACCGCGACATTTCGCGAACCAGCTTAAAAAACAGTCAGTTCTATTTCCACCGATCACAGCCCGTAATTTAATTAATTATTTAATTAAATTATTTTTAGAATATTTGTGAGGTTGCATTATAATTAGTTGGATTTATTTTTATTATGTGGAGAAATAATATTAGAGGTATAATATTATTAAGTGGTGAAATAATATTAGAAGTGTAATATTATTTGATGTGGGCTTATTTTGAGAGAATAGAAGTATTAAGGGTGTGTGTTGGTTTTAAGCCCAATAAGGAGTTAATAAAATAATAGAGTTATTTTATTATTGTTGTTGGAATAGAAAGAAAGAAGCAGTAGAAGAATAAGGATTGAGAAAGAACGTGCAAGCTGCTAGAGAAAGTGGAAAACGACAAGAACGAGAATTCAACTGGAATTTGTAGAGCGACCTTCATCCAAGGTAAGGGTGGGGTTCTGACTCTATAATTAGGTTTATGATGATTGGTGTGTGGGGTTAGAGGTGATTGTTGTCTTGTTCTTGAATTGAAAATATATGATTGTTGTGTGATGAGAATTGATGACTTTTAGATGAATATTGATGTCATGATGTTGTTTAATTGATGTAGAATTATAAGGCAAATTATGAGTGATGATTATCCATGATTATGTTAAGTTTTAGGGCTTTAAGCGTGAATCCCATAGTGAGATGCAAGGAAGAAGATATAGAATATTGCAGTGATGAAAACGCAGAATATTGCAGTAATGAAAAACGTAGAACTGTACGTGAAGGAGATCAGAAGTTGATGTATCAGAATAATGAATTAATTAGGGATAGCGTTTGTGATACGGTGGGAAGAACTGACTGTTTTTGGAATGCTGGTTTGCGTTTTGCGTTTGTTTTTGCAAAATGTCGCGGTAAGCAAGAGTCGCCATCGACTTTTATTTTATACAACAAGGAAAGGAAAAAAGCACAGAAAAATTCCTTTTTCGAGATTTTCTGAGTACGGGGGGTAGATTATAGAAAGGGAAGGTATTAGCATCCTTTCTATCCATAGTTATCTACGAGCTCTTAGGTACTTGCTCATTATTTTCAAAAAAAAAATTCTTTGTGCTTGTGGGTTTGAAAATGTTTTTGTTTTGAAAACTTCGATTTAACTCTTGCTTCTGTCCTCAAGAGCGTATGAAGTGTTTTTGAAAACTTTGTTCGAAAAGGAGTGTAAGTGTAAAAAAAGATTTTGTTTTTTGAAAGAGCAAGTATCTAAGAACCATCTACCTACTCGAAAAAGGAATCGTTCTATGCTAATTTCCTTTAGAAAATGCTATCCCACTATTGATGAGTAGGTAGCATCGTCATTGGAGTTTGAGGGTCAATTCGAATGAGGGACTTATGGTCACTAAAGCAATGTTAGGACACCTTAGCGGTAACCTTAATGTCTTACATCATTTGTTTGAGGCAGCAATGTCCGAGGCAACCGTTTCGAGGCGACTATGATCTTTTAGACAAGAGGGTGACCTCTAAAATGACCTATACTTAATGACCGTGTACAGAGGAAACCAAGTGGAGTGTACCCTAAGAGTGCGCATGTGCGAGTGTGTCGTTTTCAGTTTATTTTATCTTTGTACATGTGAAGGGTGATCTAACTTGATTTTAAGATTAGCATTCAGTCTTGTCATGCAACCCTATTATCAAACATCTAACAGTAATAATTTGCGGAAATAAAATGCGGAATTTAAATTACAAGGCGTCGGGTATTTACATCGCCAAAGACAAACCCTTTGAAAAATAAAATAAGCGAATAAAAAGTAATTAAATGTCCTATTTAACTATTAAAATCCGGAAGCAGGTACATTATTATGATAAAAATAAATAAAGCGCGCGGGAAATTAGATCGAGTGCGAATTTTAGGGTTTTGACCCTTTTGAAAGAAAATGCCATCTTTTTATTGTTTTTTATTTTAAGAAAGAAATTAACCCTAAATTAATTACTAAATTAAATTAAATAAATTAATTAATGAAGAAAATAAATTAACGACATATTTTGGGTTTTTGTTATTTTAAGAAAGAATATAAAATTAATTAAATTAGTAATTAAAACCTAATTAAATCTAATTAATTTTAATTATTTGTAAAATAGGTTAAAGTTATTCTAGAATTAAAACCTAAATTAATTAATTAGTGTTTATTAATAAAAGTTAAAATTTGATTGAATAAAAACAATATTTTTATGGTTTTATTTGATGAAAAAAGAATTTTGATTGGTTAGAAAATTAAGTAAATGAAATAAAACAATTAATAAAAACAAAACAAAATAAATAAAAGGGAGGAGTATTGGGCCTGATTTAGGGGTGAGAGGAGCAATTCTGTAGGCCCAAAAATGCTGGCCCTCTTGACTTTTTTGATCCAGTGTGGACGCGTGGACTTGGCTCATGGTGGACCTCTAGCCTTTTGACCACCAGATCTGGCTCCTGGCCATCTGGCGCCTAGATAGGTGAGGGAGCATGGTAGGCTGTAAACTAAGGCGTGCATACAATCACCTGAAAACCAAAATTATGGAGAAAGTGGGGGACCTGGGATTCGAACCCAGGTCCTGAAGAGGATACACTGCTCGCTTTACCACTACACCACATTGCCTTGTTTGTTATATTAATGCAAAAGAATAATAATAAAATGAAATCAATTGGTCAAAAAATAAAAAAAAAAAGGGCGCCAAGGTTTGAAAGAGCCAATGGACGGGGGACACATCCTCGTCCCTGTCCTCAAACCTGTAACAAAAATACCTGCGGATTTGAATCCGCAGCTAAAAGCGCAGGCCTATGCTAAAGTTCTCTGTAGGCCATATAAATCCATTCCAAGAACAGGGTTTGACTCGTCATGGCCTCCTGATCAAAACCATGTTCTTCTTGTGTCTCAATTGTGCCTGAAACAAAAATGCCCAAAAACACGAACCGAACCCTAACAATGGTGGTTCTTCATACATAGCATATAAATGAAATTAAACAATTCAAAAAGTTTGGGCATGTTCTTGTGATCACGAATGTACCATTAGTTTTCTCAAATGATGCAAGAAAAAATCAAATCGAAACCAAGAACAGGGGTGACTATCGTGCGACTTACAGTGTGTTAGGGAGTCTGAAAATGCTTGGTTTTGATCCAGGTAGCTTATGTGAATGCCCAGGAAGCGATTAGAACAAGTCTCGTGTCCTGAAACTGCCTCTAACCCTGACTTTGATCTCTCACTTTTTTGTGAATTTTTGCACTTTTGTTCTGCCTCTTCCAACGCTTGCCAACCTTTATTTTCGTGTCTTTTTCTTCCTTATGTAATGCTCAGTGTATTAGGTCTACAAACTTGGTACAAATCTCCCTCTATCAATGACTTCGGTGTGGATTTGATTCTTCCATTAAATCTTTCCAAACTTGCCTAATTCCAATCTTTTTGCACATGATTTGATTTGATACGAATTTGATGGTGATGCTAGCTGTGAACAAAGCCTAAAACAATCAGAAAATCATGAGTTATTAATTCCTTGGATTTTTTTATGATTTTATTTGATTTAAAATGAACAAATTCAATTAAAAATCAAATTAAATAATAAAAATGAAATATGGGCTCATGGATGAAGCTAGGGCACGCGGGCAACTATGAAAACTCAAATCAAGTGGAAAAGAATGGGCCCATTTGACAAAATTTGAAGTTTTGGGGATAGTTGACTTTTGGCAATTTTGCAAAAAAGTCCAACTTCAACAATGCATAACTTCTTCAATTTTGAACTTTTGGAGGTGTTATTTGACTTTTTAGAAAGCTTGAGATGTCCTATAACCAACCCTTTTGGTCTCATCGCATTTTTATATTCCATGCTCAAGTTATAAGCTTTGGAAAAAAGGTGTTTTTGTTGACTTTTAAAAATGACCTATAATGTCCAAATTCATAACTTCTTGTGAGTGCATTTTTTGATCTTGGGTTATGAAGATGGATTGTAGGAAATTGAATCCTCTTAAAAATGAGCTTTGGATTGACCACTTCTAATAAAGTATTAGAAAGTTATGCTTGGTCAAAGTTGGGTTGACTTTTCCTACAAAACCCTAATTTAGCAACTTTTGAATCTTGATGAATTTTGAGCAATCCTTGATGAATCATGATCAAACCTTGATCAAATGATGATATATACTTTAAAATGATAATGTTGACAAAAAATATTGAAGTTTGACTGTATTTGGGTCACAATTGACTTTTGCCCTAACACAGTCGATTTTTGGACACTTTGAGCAATTGACTGAGCAAACTTCCCCTGCAAGGCTTGAAATTTGACATGGATGATCTTGAGAACATATTAGGACATTAGGGAGAACTTGAGGTCATTTGTACTCAAGGATCTTGATGCAACACAAAACCCTAATTTGGGGTTAACTGCCGTTAGGAGATAGCTTGTCTGACCAACTTTTGAGCAACCTTGAGCAACTTGGAGATTCTTCTTGCAATGTTTTGAGAAATATGGGAGGGAAAATTTTGGGGTACATCAGCTGCCCCTGTTCTATCTTCTTAAACCTGAGGATGTAGATTGGCTTTCATGCCTTTTGATCCGAAGGCGGAAGATGATTGAACACTAGAGTGCCAAAAAATTTGCACTCGTATGAAGTGGTATCAGCCTTGTGATGTCGGTGTTAGAACATAGTTTGATTCTACATCCCTTAATTATAGTTTTCATTATAACAAAATACAAGAATAAATAAATTCAAAGATATATATATATATAACAAATATGCTACTTAAAATTATGTTTTGTATTTACAGAAGTTCTGATGGAATCAACATCAGAAGCATCAGAAGATAAGTAATACGTAAGCATCAGAAGATCAGTAACATGTGCTACACGCAAAAGCTACCAGATCATACGCTGAAGCTTGATGAACAGAATTTGCGCATAAAACACTCTGACTCTGATTAAGATCCTTACCAAGTCATCAGCACTCAGAAGCGTCAGCATAAGTTAAAGCAAAGAACACTCTGATTATCATAAAGAAGACTCTGAAGCGTTACTAAGTATTCAAGACAGATTAATTGCTAACGGCTCTCTTCAAGACAAGATCTTCTCAAAAAGGAAAGAACGTTATTATCATTGAAAGTGATTTATAGATAACAACGTATCTTTACCTTGGATATATAAACAAGTCTGTGTGAGAAAAGAAAAGGCTAATCTACATGCACGCACTCATACAATTTGCTAAGCTTTCAAACCACGCTTACTCAAACGCATTAGCAATCCAGTTTCATTCTAAGCTTAAATTTGTGTATTATCACAGTTGTGGTATACTGTTTTATTAGAAAACATCAAACACATTATTGTTCAATTATTTGTAAAGAGATTTCCTTGAGATAAACCGGTTTGTGGTTATACTCAAGAAGGCTTTAACAGTTGTTAAAGTGACTGTGTAATCCTTTAATTATAGTGGATTAAGACCTCGTTGGAGAGAGGCGAAATCACCTTGACGGGTGGACTGGAGTAGTTTGAGATCAAACGAACCAGGATAAAAATACAGTGTTGTTTACGCTTTTGATTTAAGTTTTACAATTCAACCCCCTTTCTTGTGTTTTTCACATCTTCAATTGGCATCAGAGCGCCTGGTTCTGAGCTTATAACACTTAACCGTGTCAGTACAAGATCCAACGTCAGAAAAACACAATGGCAGGACCAAATAAAAACATCAGCAATGACAACAATGAAGAAAGAGACAGATTCAGTGGCAAACCTCCAGTCTTTGATGGAGAGAACTTTGACTACTAGAAAGACAAAATTGAGAGTTTCTTTCTGGCCCATGATGCTGATCTGTGGGACATGGTGATTGATGGATACACGCACCCAGTGGATGGAAGTGGTCAGAAGATTGATAGGAAAACAATGTCTGATCAGCAAAAGCGTGATTTTAGAAATCATCACAAGGCCAGAACAATTCTTCTCAGCGCCATCTCTTATTCAGAATATGAAAAGATATCAACAGAGACACTGCAAAGAATATGTTTGACTCTCTGAGAATGACACATGAAGGCAACATTCAAGTCAAAGAAACCAAAGCTCTTGCGCTCATTCAGAAGTATGAGGCATTCAAGATGGAAGAGAGTGAATCAATAGAAGCTATGTTTTCAAGATTTCAAATTCTTGTTGGTGGTCTCAAAGTTCTTGACAAAGGGTATTCTACTGCTGATCACGTTAAGAAGATCATCAGAAGCTTGCCAAAACAATGGAGGCCAATGGTCACAGCGTTTAAGCTATCCAAGGATCTCAACAAAATCTCTCTGGAGGAACTTGTCAGCTCCCTCAGAAGTCACGAGATAGAGCTAGAAGCAGATGAACCTCAAAAGCAAGGTAAGCCATTAGCTTTAAAATCTAACAGAAAATCTGACTCCAAAGTTTTGCAGGTTGTAGAAGAAACCTCTGATGGGTCCTCATCAGAAGAAGATGAATTGTCTCTCCTCTCCAAAAGGGTGAACCAATTATGGAAGCAGAGGCAAAGGAAGTTCATGAATCCCAGAAGATCAGAAAATCAGAATGAACCTTTCTCCAGATACAGAAGGTCAGAATCCTCCTCTAGACACAGAAGATCTGAAGGCTCTTCAGGAAACAGAAAGCCAAACAACAAAGACATCATCTGCTATGAATGTAACGAGCAAGGGCACTACAAAAGTGATTTCCCAAAGCTTCAGAAGGAAAAGCCCAAAAAGAAGTTTGGCAAGGAAAAGAAGAAAAGTCTCATGGCTACATGGGATGATTCTGACACATCTAAAGCTGACTCAGAATCAGATGATGAAAGTGAAAACATAGCTCTCATGGTAAACATAACAGAAGACAGTGAAGCTTCTGAGTCAGACTCTGAATCAGATACAGAAGAGGTATTCCCTGAATTTGCTATAAACTTTACTAAGGCTGAATTAGCTGAAAGCCTTAATGAAATTCTGGAAAGATATCAGCAGATCAGAGTCAAACTCAGAAACCTGAAAAGGAATCTTGCTTCTGACTCTGATAAGACTGAGAGTCTCAAATTGGAGAATTCTGAGTTAAAAGGTAAAATTTCAAAATTAGAAAATCTATTGCAAAACTCTCAGAAGGAAACAATCCCTGAAACTCCCAGCAATGCTGATGAGATCATCAAGGAGTATGATCACAGCTTTCAGAAGTTTCTAGCTAAAAACATAGACAGAAGCAAAATGGCTTCAATGATCTATGGAGTTAGCAGAAATGGCAGAAAAGGGATAGGATATCAAGGAAAGGTACCTACACCAAAGAATGCCATGGATTTAGTTATAAAACGCACTTCACTTGATTCACACTTTGTATATGGGCACACACATGACATAAAATATACTAGTAGTGATTACTCTGTCAAACCAAAATTCAACCAGAGTTTTGGTAAAACTAACAAATCAGGACCCAAGAAAATATGGGTACCTAAGGATAAAATAATACATGTGACAAATATCTTTAGCAGCAAAGCAAAAACACCAGTCATGGTACCTGGACTCTGGCTGCTCACGACACATGACGGGAAGAAGGCATATGTTCCAAAGCCTGGAACTTAAGCCTGGAGGCCACGTAGGTTTTGGAGGCAATCAGAGAGGAAAGATCATTGGCTCTGGAACAGTAGGTAATGGAAATCTTCCCTCTATAAGTAATGTTTTATTAGTAGATGGATTAATGCATAACCTGTTATCCATAAGTCAATTAAGTGATAACGGTTATGATATAATCTTCAATCAAAGTTCATGCAAAGCTGTTAGTCAGAAAGATGGGACTATCCCATTTAATGGAAAGAGGAGAAACAACATTTATAAAATAAAACTTTCTGAACTAAAAAGTCAGAATGTAAAGTGTCTTATGTCTGTTAACAACGAGCAATGGATCTGGCACAGAAGATTGGGATATGTTAGTATGAGAAGAATATCTCAGATTAACAAACTCAATCTGGTCAGAGGACTTCCTAACCTGAAGTTCAATTCAGATGCTCTGTGTGAAGCATGTCAGAAAGGCAAGTTTGCAAAACCAGCTTTCAAATCCAAAAACGTTGTTTCCACCTCTAAGCCATTAGAACTTCTGCACATTGACTTATTTGGACCAGTTAAAATTGCTTCAGTCAGTGACAAGAAGTATGGGTTAGTAATCGTAGATGACTATAGCAGATGGACATGGGTAAATTTCTTAAGGCACAAGGACGAGTCACACTCTGTGTTTGTTACCTTCTACAACCAAGTTCAGAATGAAAAGGATCTTAGAATCGTCAAAGTCAGAAGTGATCATGATGGAGAATTTGAAAACAAAGATTTTGAGTTATTCTTTAATGACAAAGGCATTCTGCATGATTTCTCTTGTCCTAGAACTCCCTAGCAAAATGGAGTTGTAGAACGAAAGAACAGAACATTGCAAGAAATAGCCAGAACCATGATCAACGAGACTAACATTGCTAAGATCTTCTGGGCAGAAGTAATAAACACAGCATGTTACATTCAGAATAGAATCTCCATAAGACCTATTCTGGAAAAGACTCCATATGAATTGTGGAAGAACAGAAAGCCCAACATTTCTTATTTTCACCCATTTGGTTGTACATGTTTTATTTTGAATACAAAAAATTATTTGAACAAGTTTGACTATAAAGCACAAAAGTGTATTATGTTAGGATACTCTGAACACTCAAGAGGGTACAGAGTATACAATACAGAAACACAGATTGTGGAAGAATCAATCAGTGTTCGTTTTGATGATAAGCTTAACTCTCAAAAGTCAAAGCAGAATGAATTCCTTGCAGGTATGGAAGTTGAACTCACAGGTACTGAAGACAAGCCATCAGAAGCTCTCAACAGAGACACTCCCTCAACATCAGAAAGAGTAACTGCAAGCAATCCAGCACCTTCTATTGATCAACTTCAGAAAAGACCATCCAGAAGCAGCATGGATCACCCAGAAGAAATAATCTTAGGAAGAAAGGAAGATCCAATCAGAACAAGAGCTAGCTTCAGAAACTCTGAAGAATCCCTCATGGGATTGGTTTCTCTAATTGAACTAACAACAATTAATGAAGCACTTCTGGACAATGACTGGATTCTAGCAATGCAAGAGGAGCTAAATCAATTCACAAGAAATGACGTATGGGATCTAGTTCCCAAACCAAAAGGATTCAACGTCATTGAAAGAAATGGGTGTTCAGAAACAAACTGAATGAACAAGGTGAAGTCATCAGAAATAAAGCACGATTGGTAGCACAAGGTTATAGTCAGCAAGAGGGGATAGACTATACAGAAACCTTTGCTCCAGTCGCCAGGTTAGAATCTATCAGACTCTTAATCTCATTTGCTGTTAATAAAGGCATCACTCTGTATCAGATGGATGTTAAGAGTGCATTCTTAAATGGCTATATAGAAGAAGAGGTTTATGTGCACCAACCCCCTGGTTTTGAAAGTTCCAAAAATCCAGAATATGTTTGCAAACTAAAGAAGTCACTCTATGGTCTGAAACAAGCTCCCAGAGCTTGGTATGAAAGACTAAGTAACTTCCTGTTAGAAAAGGAATTCACCAGAGGGAAAGTGGACACAACCTTATTCTGTAAGACAGTTAAGAATGACATTTTAGTATGTCAGATTTATGTTGATGACATCATATTTGGATCTACTAAACCTTCTCTGGGAAGAAAGTTTGCTAAGTGTATGCAGGCAGAATTTGAGATGAGCCTAATGGGGGAACTAAAATTCTTTCTGGGCATTCAGATTAATCAAACCCCAGAAGGAACTTACATTCATCAGAGCAAATATGTCAGAGAACTTCTGAAGAAATTTGATCTCTCAGAATGTAAGCCATCAAAGATTCCAATGCATCCCACGTGCATTCTGGAAAGAGAAGAGGTAAGTAAAAAGGTAGAATAGAAGGTCTACAGAGGTATGATTGGTTCTATTATTTATCTGACGGCTTCAAGGCCTGACATTTTATTCAGTGTATGCATTTGTGCTAGATTCCAATCAGATCCTAGAGAATCTCACTTAACAGCAGTTAAGCGAATTTTCAAGTATCTTAAAGGTACTACTAATCTGGGTTTGTTTTATAGAAAATCAAGTGATTACAGCTTAGTAGGATACTGTGATGCTGATTTTGCTGGAGACAGAGTATAACGTAAAAGCATTTCTGGAAGCTGCCAGTTTCTGGGAGAAAATCTGATCTCATGGTCCAGCAAAAGACAATCCACAATTGCTCTATCAACAGCAGAAGCTGAATACATAGCAGCAGCTGGATGCAACACACAAATGCTCTGGATGAAAAGTTAACTTGAGGACTTCCATATATTTGAGAGTAACATTCCTATCCTCTGTGACAATACTTCTGCTATTTGTCTCAGCAAAAATCCAATTATGCATTCTAGGGCTAATCATATAGAAATAAAACATCATTTTATTAGGGACTATATTCAGAAAGGGATTTAAAATTTAAAATTTATTAACACAGACCATCAATGGGCTGATATTTTTACAAAACCTCTTTCTGAAGATAGGTTCAACTTCATTCTGAAACATCTCAGCATGAAGCTCTTCCCAGAATAAAATTGTTTTGATTCCATATCTTAACCTTCAGAACTTTGTTTATTTTTCTGTGAACTACTGATCAATCTTTCTTCAGATCTTTAGAAGTACATATTGTATCAGAATCTATCCATGAAGATCTGAGCGCTTCATTTCAAGGATAGAAATGTGTTGTTCACTCAAGAAAACAAGTGTCATCCAGTCATCAGCTATTTTCTGAGGCTGAACACGCGTTCACGTTTCTGAAAAGGCAAAAGCGCTGATTGGATGCATTGAGACACATGTCATGGGTAACCGTTCCAAATATCTTTCTGAATCCCCTAAAATCAGCTATCATTAAATGCTAATAATCATTATTAATTTCTCTCTCTTGTCGTTTATGTTTTCAAAATTGTTTAGAAATCTATTTAAACACACTTCACACCATTTACACTCTTTTACCTTCACTTTCATTTCCTCTCAAACTTACTGATTTCAGCGTTCTTACTTTCTCAAAAAAACCCTTTCAATATTTTTCACAAAAACCTTCGTGTGAACATGGCTTCTTCCAGCATTACTACTTCAGGTTCCCAGAAAACAGGTTCATCTGAACAATATGAAGAACCCCACAGAACGCTTCTAACTCCAATCAAAAATCTTGAAGTTCTGTCAGAATTGATCGTGGATTTCAACAGCCTTCAAGAGAATGGGTTTAATCTTTCTGAAGAGGTTAAGGCTCAAGGCTGGGAAAAGTACTTTGACAGACTGGTGGGTCCAACATTTCCTATTCTTGTAAAGGAATTTTGGATTCACGATTCTTCTTCAAATCATCAAGTTACGTCTTACATTATGGGAAAGAAGATTGTTATTACTGAAGACCTGATTGCAAGACTCATAGGGTACAGTGGTGGTGGTGTTAGTTGCATTGACATGGCAGAAAGGTGCACTGATGCTGCCCTAATTGCAAGGGAAATCTTCACTCTGGGGCTTCCCTCCAACAAGATAATGGATTTGAAAGACAAACACAGAATTTGGGCCAAGATCATTCTGGGGTGCATCAATCACAGGAAGCCTACCAGCTCTCCTGACTACATTAATATTGATCAGCAATTTCTGATCTATTTCATCTCTCAGAAGGTCAAGATAAATCTGGCTCATCTGCTGTTTAACCATCTCAGAACAAGTGTTAAGGAAACAAGAGAAGAGGAGCGTACAAAAAGGGATTGGATACCCTTAGGAAGACTGATATCAGATACTCTAACAGAGAATAAGCTGATTGATCATCTTACAGAGGCTCAGGAAATCAGCTCTTTGGAAGCTACTGTGGGCAAACAATTGAATGCTAAGAATCTGAAGAAGATGAAGTTGATTGAGAACATTAAGAAGGAACCTAGCGTCACTCCTTTTGCTGCAATCTCCAGCATAAGAGTCCCTCTGGACAACTTCCCTCTGTTCTCAGAGATTGTTTCTAAACCAGATATAATACTCAGATATCTGGATGCTTGCAAGGCTGATGGTACAACACCAAATCTGAATATTCAAGATCTTCAGCAGAAGGCTCCAGAAGTTGTTCTGAAGAAAACCAAGAAAAGGAAAGTTGTAGCAGAAGGATCATCTCAGCAGACTCCTAAAAAGCAAGGTAATCTTTCTTCTATAATTGTTTTAGATTCAATTGTTGTATCAATATCTATCCCAATTCCAACTCCATCTGAAAACCCCACACCTCAAACTTTTGATGACTTTGATATTGACTTTGACCCCTCTGAATCATTAACTCTAAGAAGATCTCGCTCCCAACCTCAAAATCCAAATATTGTTGAAACCCAACAAGAACTTGCAAAAGTTCTTTCTGATATAGACCAACATACTTCTGCTCCCATTCCAGAAAATCCAAATCCTGAAACTACCACAGAACCACAACCAGAAATTCCCATCTCACCACAACCAGAACTTCCACTCTCTCCAGAACCAGAAATCCCACTACCCTCATCTCCTCAACCAGAAATTAATCCACCTTTTCCACAACCTGAACCATCTCACCCAGAAGTTCAAACTTCTGAGGCTCCACAACCTGAACCATCTCACCCAGAAGTTCAAACTTCTGAGGCTCAACCCTCTGAATCCCCTGAACCAGAACCTCTGGCCATTCATTTTCCCTGTGGCACCATTGTGAATTTTCCACAACTTACCTCTTCACCAAAATTAACTCCACCAAATTCCCCATCAAGTCCAATGATAATTCCTGACTCTCCCACTCCCTCACCAAAGAACAATACAGAAGACAACATCAAGATTGTCATTGACTTAACAATTTTTGAACGTCTTGCTGCCATCAACCACAAAACAGCTATCCCTAAACCAAAACATCCAGATGTTGGTACCAGCATATTGAACTTTGAAACAGAAGTACAGAAGTGGATCACTTCTCTGAAACAAGCTAGTCTTGAGCTAGTTGATCCTGCTGCATCAGACTACCTTTGGACAAAGTTCAGAAGATGGGTATGCTCTGAAACTTTTAAGTTGCAAGAACAGAGCTACGGACAAGCTTAACAGAACTTCAGCAATCTGCTGAAAGAAATTGAAGGTCCAGTTCTGAGCAAGCTGCTTAAAGAAGAAGTTCTCCCTTTGGACAATGCTCCTTAGTCTGAACACCGTCCAACATCCAAAGTTCAACCTGATACTCAAGATCTGATGGTTCCTGCTGAAGCACTGGTTCAAGAAGAAGATATTGCAGAAAGCTCTGAGAAGCATCCTGTTTCTGAAGATCCTCAAGCTTCCTCCATTGACAGGCAGACTCTGGAAGACTTGAAAATCAAGAGCATGTTGGAGGCTTTGTTCACACGACTTCCTCCTCCTTCTTAGAAATTTTCTTGTTTTTATAACTTGTTTATCTGTAATATTTTTACATTACTCTGAACTTATCATTGCTTATGTTTTCAGTATAAATGCATTTTTGACTCTGATTATTTGTGCTTTTTGATAAATGACAAAAAGGGGGAGAACGAATGATATTTTTCAATAATGGATTACTGAGACATAAGTCTCAAACATTCTGACATTCTTATCTATTTGAATTTCTTTCTTCTAAAAAGCTTAAACAGGTACAAAATTATGACGAAAGATACAGTAAAGTTCCGATGCTCAAAGACTCATGGAATTAAAGGGAAGTAATCAACTCAAGGGGAGTTTTCTCCTCTTAGCTCTGATACCTTTTATTCTTTATTTTTAATTGAAAAAAATCTGGTTTTTGTCATCATCAAAAAAGGGGAGATTGTTAGAACATAGTTTGATTCTACATCCCTTAATTAGAGTTTTGATGATAACAAAATACAAGAATAAATAAATTCAAAGATATATATATACAAAAAATATGCTACTTAAAATTATGTTTCGTATTTACAGAAGTTTTGATGGAATCAACATCAGAAGCATCAGAAGATAAGTAATACGTAAGCATCAAAAGATCAATAACATGTGCTACACACTGAAGCTACCAGATCATACGCTGAAGCTTGATGAACAGAATCTGTGCATAAAACACTCTGAATCTGATCAAGATCCTTACCAAGTCATCAGCACTCAGAAGCGTCAGCATAAGTTAAAGCAAAGAACACTCTGATTATCATAAAGAAGACTCTGAAGCGTTACTAAGTATTCAAGACAGATTAATTGCTAACGACTCTCTTCAAGACAAGATCTTCTCAAAAAGGAAAGAACGTTATTATCATTGAAAGTGATTTATGGATAACAACGTATCTTTGCCTTGGCTATATAAACAAGTCTGTGTGAGAAAAGAAAAGGCTAATCTACACGCACGCACTCATACAATTTGCTAAGCTTTCAAACCACGCTTACTCAAATGCATTAGCAATCCAATTTCATTCTAAGCTTAAATTTGTGTATTATCACAGTTGTGGTATACTGTTTTATTAGAAAACATCAAACACATTATTGTTCAATTATTTGTAAAGAGATTTCCTTGAGATAAACCGGTTTGTGGTTATACTCAAGAAGGCTTTAACAATTGTTAAAGTGACTGTGTAATCCTTTGATTATAGTGGATTAAGACCTCGTTGGAGAGAGGCGAAATCACCTTGACGGGTGGACTGGAGTAGTTTGAGATCAAATGAACCAGGATAAAAATACAGTGTTGTTTACGCTTTTGATTTAAGTTTTACAATTCAACCCCCCTTCTTGTGTTTTTCACATCTTCAGTCGGGAATGGGCTTACAGATGCCATTTGGAGATTGTTGGCGGGAGGATGAGCTTAAAGATGCCATCTGCAAGAGTGTCGATCGTATAAGAGATTCCTTAGCGATAACTTGTATACCTGTTGTTGTAGAAGATTCCGCTGGGGGAGCCTAATCTTTGTTGAGATTTAGGGACTTGTCTGTACCTCAACTAAGAGAACATCTCTGCTGAGTTTTAAGAACTTGTCCGTAATTGAACTGGGGGGAAACATCTTCATCTAGATTTAAGAACTCGTCCATAATTCAACTGAGAATAATTCTATTGAGATTTAAGAACTCATCTGTAATTCGACGGAGGAAAATTGTCGAGACTTAGAACCTTATCTGTAATTCAACCAAGGATAATTCAGTTGAGATTTAAGAACCGGTCGGTACTTCGACTGAGGGAAACATCTTCATCGAGATTTAGGACTTGTCTGTAATTCAACGGAGGATAATTCTGTTGAGATTTAAGAACTGTCAGTAATTCGACGGAGGGAACTTTGTTGAGATTTAGAACCTTATCTGTAATTCAACTGAGGATAATTCTGTTGAGATTTAAGAACCAGTCAGTACTTCGACTGAGGGAAACATCTTCATCGAGATTTAGGACTTGTCTGTAATTCAACGGAGGATAATTCTGTTGAGATTTAAGAACTGTCAGTAATTCGACGGAGGAACTCTGCCGAGATGTAGAACCTTATCTGTAATTCAACTGAGGATAATTCAATTGAGATTTAAGAACCGGTCAGTACTTCGACTGAGGGAAACATCTCCATCGTGATTTAGGACTTGTATGTAATTCAACGGAGGATAATTCTGTTGAGATTTAAGAACTGTCAATAATTCGACGGAGGAACTTTACCGAGATTTAGAACCTTATCTGTAATCAACCGAGGATAATTCAGTTGAGATTTAAGAACCGGTCAGTACTTCGACTGAGGGAAACATCTTCATCGAGATTTAGGACTTGTCTGTAATTCAACTGAGGATAATTCTATTGAGATTTAAGAACTGTCAATAATTCGACGGAGGAACTTTGCCGAGATTTAGAACCTTATCTGTAATTCAACCGAGGATAATTCAGTTGAGGTTTAAGAACCGGCCAATACTTTGACTGAGAGAAACATCTTCATCGAGATTTAGGAATTGTTTGTAATTCAACCGAGGATAATTTTGTTGAGATTTAAGAACTGTCTGTACTTTGATGGAGGAACTTGCCGAGATTTAGGACCTTATCTATAATTCAACTGAGGATAATTTGGTTGAGATTTAAGAACTGGTCAGTACTTCGACTGAGGTAAAAACTTCATAGCTTTGAATTTAACTGCATCCTTCCTGAAAGGTAAAGGTCAGTCGTATGCAATGCATGATACATATCAAGCAATGATGTTCTCAAAATAAAGGAGATTGTGTTGTATGATGCGTATATGCATGTGTCATGATGTATGGAAATGTAATGTTTTTAGTTGGGGAACATAAATCCTGGATAACTGCTGGAGAAAAGAGTTGAATTCTTCGTTTCCGCTGGGGATGGTGAACGAAGATGATTGCGAGAATAAACCTGCAGGAGAGGATAACTCTGTTGGGGAATAAACCGATGAGGAGATTACTCTGTTGAGGATTCCACCGAAAAATTCCGTTGGGGATGAATTACCGTTGCTGGTGATACCGAATCCTGTTGGGGATTAAATTTCTTGTTTGTGAAAGGAAAGAACTTCGCTGGGGGATGATCTTTCAGTTGTGACTTCACTGGGGATAACATTTTAGACTCTAATGGGGATAATCCTTTGAGCTCTGCTGGGGACAATCTTCCAAAGTCTACTGGGGATGATTCTCCGAACTCCATTGGGGAATCTTTTTCAGACTGCATTGGGAAAATTTTCAAACTCCACTGGGGATATTTTGTACTCTGCCGGGGAATATTCTTATACTCCGTTGGGGAACATTAAGACCTTTCAGTGCTGATGGTAGATAAACTCTGCTTGGGGAGAATATTACCGATTTATTCATAGTTGCAAGCCTCAACTGGGGAGAGCTGTCATTACTGTCTTTTCTTACTCTGCGGAGAGTGAATGCACCTTGTCCATATTCTTCAGCTGAATCTGCCTTTGTACCTGGTGGATAGAGCAACTGTAAAGCTTGGGCAAATCTTATTTGCCCCTGTTTCTGATATTACCAGTAATCGTCTTTTGTTTCGCATGTAAATATTTATGAGTAGCAATTAATGTCAAATGCATATATCAAAAATGAACATTGGACGTTCTTTGCAAAATAAAACAGATAAAGGAAAAACAGTTTGAAATTTCTCTGAAAATGAATTGTATTGATTTTGAAGTTTGGCCTGTAAATAGGCGTTTTTGTACAAGAGGCTGACGTCCTAGTAAGAGAACGCCGCCAAATAATAGAATTTACACAATTTGTGAAAAACTAAACAAAACAGCTATGTCAATAATCCCACTGGGTTCCAACTCTGCTATTGCCTTTATGTCCTCGAGCATCTCATCCCTTTGCTACTTGGTTGAAGGTAGATCAGATTGATTAGTGTCGTCCGAGCTTGATAGTTGATACCGAAGTCGGGTTACAAGGTGATCCAATGAGACATAGTGTTACGCTTTAATCCCTAATTTTTGCCTGGACTGCCCTTTCGGGTTTTTAGTCCACCGGGTTACCCTTTTTTGCCTAAGCCGCCTTTTCAGGTTTTCGACTTGCCGGGTGTACAATTTTTTTCATTTTCATCCCTTATTTTTGCCCGAACCCTTTTGGTTCGTCGGGAAGCCCTTATTTTTGCCTAGGCCAGTCGATCTAGCGGGTCTTTGATTATGCGTAGTATCTTTTCACTATGTCTGCATTGACGAGGTGAGGAAGGTCGTCACCATCCATGGTGGTTAGAATCATAGCTCCTCCTGAGAAAATGTTCTTAACCACAAATGGCCCTTCGTAAGTAGGGGTCCATTTGCCCCTGGGATCACCTTGAGGTAAGATAATGCGCTTGATCACCAGATCCCCAACTTGATACTCTTGTCGTCTAACTTTCTTGTTAAATGCCTTGATCATCCATTTTTGATACGTCTGACCACCACAAATAACAGTAAGTCTCTTTTCGTCGATTAAATTCAGCTGATCAAGCCGGGTCTGAATCCAGTCATCTTCGCTCAAACCTGTATCCTTCATAATTCGAAGAGAGGGTATCTGAACTTCAATGGGCAAGACTGCCTCCATGCCATATACCAAGGAATAGGGTGTTGCCCCCGTCGACGTCTGCGCTGAGGTACGGTACCCATGAAGAGAGAACGGTAGCATCTCGTGCCAATCTTTGTATGTCACTTCCATCTTCTGCACAATCTTCTTAATGTTCTTATTAGCCGCTTCGACAGCCCCATTCATCTTCGGTTGGTAAGGAGAAGAGTTATGACGTTGTATCTTGAATTGCTTGCAGAGCTCAGTGATCATCTTGTTGTTGAGATTTGTACCATTGTCTGTAATGATCCTCTCAGGTACACCATATCGACAAATCAGATTGTGCCGAATGAAACGTGCCACGACGTTCTTAGTTACGGTAGCAAAGGAAGCTGCTTCAACCCACTTTGTAAAGTAATCGATTGCTACCAGGATGAAACAATGCCCGTTGTACGCTGTAGGTCTGATCTTGTTGATCATGTCAATGCCCCACATTGCAAAAGGCCACGGAACTGTCAAGATGTTCAGAGGAACTGGAGGTATGTGCACCTTATCAGCATAGACTTGGCACTTGTGACAGGTCCGAGAATGTTGATAACAGTCAGCTTCCATAGTGGACCAATAATATCCTGCCTGAAGGATCTTCTTTGCCATGGTATGTCCACTGGAATGAGTTCCGAAAGTACCTTCATGTAAATCTGCCATGATCCTTTCTACCTAGTTCTTATCCACACATCGCAGTAATGTCGAATCATGGTTACGCTTATAAAGGATGCCATTACTGATGAAGAACATCGCCGCAAACCTCCTCAGAAACTTCTTATCATTAACAGATGCACCCCCAGGGTACTCCTGAGCCTCGAGATACCTCTTTACCTCGTGAAACCAGGGTTTATCTGCTACCTCTTCAGTCTCAATGTCACAGCAATGTGAAGGTTCGTCCAATCGTTCAATGATAATCAGGGGAGCTTTGTTGTCCCAATTAACTTTGAACATAGAAGACATCATAGCCAGCACGTCTGCCAACTGATTCTCCTTTCTAGGGAAGTGTTCAAAGGTTATCTCCTCGAAATGTGGAAGCAACGTCAACACATACTCCTTGTAAGGAATGAGATCTGGGTGTTTCGTATCCCACTCGCCTTTGATCTAAATGATCACGAGAGTGGAATCTCCGAACACACTCAAGAACTTAATCCTTAGGTCAATTGCTGCTCGAAGACCCATAATGCATGCTTCATACTCCGCCATGTTGTTGGTGCAGTTGAAACATAGTCGGGCGGTGAACAGAGTATAAGAGCCTTTAGGAGATATGATCACGGCGCCAATGCCATTGGCCAAAGCATTTGAAGCTCCATCAAAGTACATATACCATCGGGATCCTTCCTCAGGTCCTTCATCCGGTCCAGGTTCTTCACAGTCGGTTACTATCATGATATTCTCATCCGGAAATTCAAAGTTCATAGACTGGTAATCATCCACTACCTGATGTGCCAAATGGTCTGCCAACACACTTCCCTTGATTTCCTTTTGGGTCGTGTATTTAATTTCATACTCAGTCAGGATCATATGTCATCTTGCTATTCTTCCGGACAAGGCAGGCTTCTCGAAGATATACTTGATTGGATCCATTTTTGATATCAATAGGGTAGTGTGAGTCAGCATATATTGTCTCAGCCGGCGAGCAGCCCATGCCAAAGCGCAACAAGTTTTCTCGAGCAACGAGAATCGGGTCTCGCAGTCGGTAAACGTTTTGCTAAGGTAATAAATAGCATGCTCTTTTCGACCAGACTCGTCATGCTGCCCCAGCACGCACCCCATTGAATTGTCGAGTACTGTCAAGTATAAGATCAAAGGTCTCCCTTCAACTGGAGGCATCAGAATAGGTGGCTCTTTGATATATTCTTTGATCCTTTCGAAAGCGGCCTAACATTCATCATTCCATCTTACCACTTGATCTTTCTTCAATAATTTGAAGATTGGCTCACAAGTAGCAGTCAGGTGCGAGATGAATCAGGCAATGTAGTTCAGACGTCCCAGAAAGCCTCTGACTTCTTTCTCTGTTCGGGGAGCTGGCATTTCCTGTATGGCCCTCACCTTTGCAGGATCCACCTGAATACCTTTATCACTTACAACGAAACCCGGCAGCTTACCAGATCTCACCCCGAAGGTGCACTTGTTCGGGTTTAACCTCAGCTTGTACAACTTCAACCTGTCAAATAATTTCTGAAGGTGGTCGAGATGTTCTTCTTCAGTCTGGGATCTCGCAATCATGTCATCAACATATACTTAAATCTCATGATGGATCATGTCATGGAACAAAGCGACCATGGCGCGCTGATACGTTGCCCCAGCATTCTTCAATCCGAAAGGCATGACCTTGTAGCAAAAGGTACCCCATTGAGTAACAAAGGTTGTCTTCTCCATGTCTTCGGGAGCCATTTTAATATGATTATAACCGGAGAAACCATCCATAAAGGAGAAGACTTTATGCTGTGCTGTGTTGTCAACCAGAACGTCGATATGAGGTAGAGGGAAATCATCCTTGGGACTTTCCCTGTTCAGATCCCTATAGTCAACACACATCCGAACCTTACCATCCTTCTTCGGCACTGGAACCACGTTGGCAACCCACTGTGGGTAAGAAGTAACTGCTAGAAAACCGGCGTCAAATTGCTTCATAACTTCAGCCTTGATTTTCTCAAACATCTCTGGGCGCATTCAGCGGACTTTATGTTTTACCGGGGGACAATCTTCCTTGGTAGGCAGGCGGTGAACCACAATATCGGTATCCAACTCAGGCATATCTTTATAAGACCAGACAAAGATCTCAACATAGTCACGTAGCATCTGAATCAATCGTTGCTTGACACTAGGTTCCAGATTTGCACCGATCTTTACCTCTTTCTTGTCTTCTTCTGTACCCAGATTTACTGATTCCACCGGCTCTTCATACGGCTATATGGCTCTCTCTTCCCGGAGTAGCAGTCTAGCAAGTTCACCAGGCACTTCGCAATCATCTTCACCTTCGTCTTCGGCTAAGTTGATCGGACTTTCAAAGTCATAACTGGCAGTAGCAGAGTCATTACCAGTGAGATCCAGAGTGGATGTAGACCTGTATATGTGAGTGTGTGTAAAATAACTGCTTTGCAATATAATAAAAGAAAAACAAGGAGCGCAAAATTTGAAATGCAAGAAACTTCCAATGCTTTTATTAATGATATATGTAGATGACACACATAAAGCCCTCACAAATGAAGCCACGGTGCACCGGGTAAGACACCGGGCCGTAAAGTTTAAAACATTGTCTGTTACAAATTTAAAACAAAAGTCTCATTACTGGGTAATAAAAGAAATTGGGACGGAGTCCTTTGCCGTCCAATTGCTTAATCCACCATTGGTAGTTGGGTAGATCCAACTGTCAAACTCAGACTCTTCAACATCATCTTCAATGGCGTTCACTCTTGAATTGCTGATGAACAGGGGAGGTCTTCCAATTCGTGCATTCCGAACAGCCCTTTGAGCTTCTGCAGTGAAACCCAAACCAAACTTGTTAGTCTTATGTGCAAAATCAGGGAGTTGGCCCCAATTTGCACACCCACCTTTCTCAACAACAGCCCAAGCATCCTTGAGGGAAGCCATCTTCATTGGAGGATTTTCAACAACAACTTCAGTTGATGCCAGCATATGGGGAACTTCCTCAAAATGTTAAAACAGGGTCTCAATGAACTCCCCATCCATCTCTACATATCGGAAAGAGTTGAGGTAGCTCACCATGTATTCCTCCTCTCCTCGTACGGTAATAATTTTCCCCTTGACCGGGTATTTCAGCATCTAGTGAAGCGTAGACGTTACTGCCCCAGCTTTGTGGATCCACGGGCGACCCAGCAAATAAGAATAAGATGGCCGAATATCCATCACATAGAATGTAGATTCGAAAACCTAAGAACCAACCTTAATCGGAATATCTACCTCACCGTGTACCATTCTCTTGGACCCATCAAAAGCCCTGACTACAATGTTACTCGGCTTCAGCTCCAACCCTTCATAGTCTAACCGGTCTAGTACTTTCTTGGGTAACACATTCAACAAAGACCCAATATCTACCAACACATGAGCAAGAGTAGTGCCCCTGCATTCAATGGAGACATGCAGGGCGTCATTATGATTCTTCCCCTTAACAGTCAAGTCGGCGTCGGAGAAACCCAACCCATTATCTGCTGTCAGACTAGCCACGCAATCTTTAAACTAATCAGCTGATGTTTCTTGTGGTACGTGTGCAGTCTTCAGGAAAGCAATCAGAGCCTTGGCATGGGCTTCTGAGCATAGCAAAAGTGGCAACATAGAGATTTTGGATGGGGTTTGCCCCATCTGCTCGACTACATTGTAGTCGCTCTTTTTGATGATCTTCAGAATTTCCTCCATCTCTTGTCTAGAGGCTTCAACAGTAATCATCTTCGGTGCCTCCGCCTGGGCAGGCTCACCGGTGGTTCCTTTGCCCTGAGTTTCAGATGACTCGGCAACAGGGGTAAGAATTGGAACTTGAACGGGGACATTAGCAGGTGTACTGGTAGGTGTAATAACAACAGGCTTCCAGACAGTTGGTGGAGAGATCTCAGGGGAGAACCGTCTTCCGCTGCGGGTGACTTTGGCAGGTCTAGCAATATTCCTGACGTCAGTATCAGCATCCAAATCTTGTTTAACTCCGTGATAATACACGTCAGCCGCGTAGTGCCAAGGGAAAACTTTATTTGATGTATAGGGGATAGGCCCGGGAATGGTGATGATCAAGGGAGCGATTCTTGGAACAAATGTAATTCTAACAGGCTTTCTCGAGGAAGCCTTGGAAGAATTGTCGAAAATGGTGATTATAGCAACTTCTTCAGTAGGAACCAAAGGAACAAAAGTCTTCTCAAACAGAATTTCTTTATTATCCATCAGGCGTTGGACACCTGACTTCAAAAAATGGCAACCGGTAGGTAGGACGGCACACAGATGGCAACCCCCGCCACAGCCCAGAAATAAACCGGCTAACAAAAGGTTCTTCTTCACAGTCATCAATGGAGTAACGATGTCTTTCACAGAAACCACAAACGAGTCTTTATCTATAGCATTCACTCCATGCTTGGGCATAGGAGCAGTCACAACATTAGGTCTTTCAGGTGCTTCGAACTCAATTTCCTTAGCATCAATTAGGTCATGTACCTTGTTCTTCAAGACCCAGCAATTATCTGTATCATGCCCCGGGCTATCAGAATGAAAAGCACAGCGGGAATTCGGATCGTACATCGGTGATGTTGTGTTGGGACTCTTCGGGGACTCCTTCGAAATCACCAAGTTGGTCTTCAACAACTGCGGCAGAATTTGGGATAAATTCATGTTGAGCTGAGTGAATTGTCTTCGCGGCCTCTCGGCCCTTGGCTGATTGTTACACTGAGGGGCAACAGCAGGTCTTGATATAACCACCGCATTAACTTCTTGGCGGTGTTCAGGTCTATTATGGCTCTTTGAACTGTAAACAGCACTGGACTCCTTCTTAAAAGGTTTCTTCTCGGTGCTTGATGAAGCACCCTTATGTATTTTACCAGATTTTATACCAACCTCAATCCTTTCCCCGGTCATAATCAGCTCCATAAACCCGGACGATGAACTTCCAATCAGATGGTTGAAATACGAACCAGACAAGGTCCCCAAAAACATATCCACTAGCTCCCTATCAGCCAAGGGAGGTTGCACTCTTCCATCAAGGTCCCTCCAATTTTGAGCATAGTCTTTGAAACCTTCACCCGCAACCATAGACATACCCTGGAGTTGGGTACGTGTGGGAGCGAGGTCGGCATTATACTGGTACTGCTTGTAGAAAGAAGCAGCCAAGTCCTCCCAATTACGGATACTAGCTCCTTCTAGCTGGTAAAACCATTCAAGCTGAGTCCCTGAAAGACTGTCTTGAAAGAAGTGGATCCAGAGGTTCTTGTTAGCGGTGTATGGCTGAATCTTCCTAACATACGAACGGAGGTGCAGCTTTGGGCAAGAAACCCCGTCGTATTTAGAAAAGATCGGTGCTTTGAACTTGTGGGGAATTACCACCCCATATGACAGACCCAAGTCTCCAAAGTCCAGACCAGGCACTTTCTGAACTTCCATCATGCTCAACCGGTCCTCCAGTTGCTTGTACCTATCCTCGGCCGGAGGATACTGGTCTTCGTCAAAGTCCGTGTCGTTGTCAGAGACGATAGGACTAGGAGCCCTCCTTTCTTCCTGATTATCTCCCCCTCCAGATGAATGGGTCAAATCAACCTCTTCTCGCAAATCATTTTTGAATCTGCGACCCATATTAAATAGGACCGTCTTTTTCTTCTTCTTCTTCTTCTTCTGCTTCTTCTTCTTCTTCTTCTTCTTCTTCTTCTCTTTCAAGATAAGGGTCTTCAGATCTTGCTGACCCTTAGCCAAGCTCATGAAAAATTCCTAGAACTGGGCGTTTTGAGCTTGTAGAGCCTTGATGGCTTGTTCAGTTGATGTTTCAGTAGACATGATGTGCTGAAATAAACAGCAAAGAAGATGAGAAAACCTGTAAGGGTACCTGTTATGAGGTGCATGGGAATGATATGCACATGATATGATTTCAAAGACTTTAGGGATTCAAATTCGTAAACCACAATGAAACACACCTTTATTAGATAAACTTGAAATTCAATTGTTCAACAGATGCCTTTAAGGCGTTACAAGAAAGAAAAACTGAAAAGTAAATCAAAACTAGAAATAATCAAAAGACAATCGATGCTCCCATGGTCGTTTCCTGTCGGTGTGGACATAGTCGTTGAGGATCCGCTCGTTCTCCAGCTTCCTTTTCAACTTTTGAATCTTCTGCTCTTGCTCGTGATACTTTTCTCTGTAAGTATCTCGCTCTTCTCTCAGCTGCATCCAAGATCTCTTTAATGCCCCAATGTCAGTAGGCATGTATGGATGGAGAATAGTAGGAGGAACCCCTTATTCATCAGCAACCTCAACAATTATGGGCAAGACGGGCTCATACGGAATTCCCAGCTTTTGGGCACGGATTCGAACCCATCGGAGATATGGCTCCATCAGAAGAGAAGTCTTCACACCTAGCTCGTGCGGATCAGACCTATGTACTCTATCCCAGACTCATATGAACCTGCATCGTTGTTCATCACTATCCCCTTGGAAGTCAAAGACAATGCTCGGCATCAGCAACTCATGAGGTCCTTCCCTCCTAGCTCGCCCAAATTGACGTAAGGCCAAACACGGATTATAGGTGATTCCTCCATTGGTTCCTATCAGTGGAACATTGGGGTATTCCCCACATTGATCAATAATAGCCACATCTTCCATGCCTTTGATAGTCCAAATGATGTTATTATGAGAGAGAGACATAATCCTGTAGGCCCAACCCATGCCTTCCTTGTTCTTCAAAATTGATTTGGGGAGGTGAGAAATAAACCACCTCGCCAGCAATGGCGCACATCACATAAGGGTTCCTCGTTTTCGAGCAGTACGGGCATAAAGGGAGTGCAAAATGTCACCCAAGAGAGTGGGCACATGATTACCGAACATGAAAATATTCACTGCATTCACGTCGACGAAAGAATCTGAGTTAGGAAACAACACCAAACCATATACGAGAAGAGCCAGAATATCTTCAAATGCCTGGAAGTCTAGACTGTCCCAGAATTGATTAGCCTTACCAACCAAGAATTTAGTCAAGAAGCCCTTTGTTCCACTATGAGTTTCCCAATTAGACATTAACTCAGCCTTTGTCAGATGAAGGGATGAAGCAATCTATTCCGGCCTAAGGATCTTCTCCTAACATGTGAACGGGGTCTACTCCAAAATAGAGATACCAAGCAGATCAGAGAACTCTTCCAAGGTGGGGACGAACTGGTAGTCCGGAAAAGTAAAGAAATGGTACAGTGGATCAAAGAACTGGACTAAGACACTCATCATCTGTTCATCCAATGTGGAAGTGACCAAACCCATGAGGTGACCATGTCTTCTGATAAAGGAGGAAGTATCTGAAACCTTTGCAACCAATTCCTTAAGCTGAGTGGGAACCTGGACAAAGTTGATCCGAATAGTGTTCCTACGCATGGGTTCCATGACCCACAAAACAGAACAAAGATGAATCCCTCCTGTCTTTGAAATAGGTCAGTCCAACGCAATATGCATGCAATGTCATGATAGAAAACACACCACAAGTATCCACAAATAGCAAACATGGTAAGGGAAAACAAGTCACACAGATAACCCTTAGATTTCAGGTTGGCAAGGAGCTTAGGTACTACCCTCTTTCAGTTCAGTTGGTTCAAACCTGTCCTAGAAATAGTAACTGGGTTCTAGAGGATCTTAATATCACTGACCACCCTCAATCAGTCATAATTCCAGTTTAGCAACCTTTTCTTGCGGCCAGAATCATCGCGAGAGTTTGGTCTCAATGAGTGTAGCATACTGCTACTGTTCTATGGCCAAGTTGGTCAATTACATGTTCTAAGGTCAGTTGGTGCTTAATGACCCCTTAGCAGACCCATATTCTCCTCGTTGCGCCACAAGGGGTATTGGTACATACTAAAGTGCCACACCAACGTAGCTACTGCTTCAACCGTATCGGTCTACACTGTACATTTCCCTCACAGTTTATTTCTACTTACCTAAAGGGTATCCCCCAGATTTGGGTTAAGATCTATAGTAACTCCGATTCAAACCCATAAATATAAAGCATACAAGTCAAACAATTGAAAACATTATGAACTATTCCTAAGGTACACCCCACTTATAAACATCCCCAGCAGAGTCGCCAGTTCTGTGATACGGTGGGTAGAACTGACTGTTTTTGGAATGCTGGTTTGCGTTTTGCATTTGTTTTTGCAAAATGTCGCGGTAAGCAAGAGTCTCCACCGACTTTTATTTTATCCAAAAGGAAATGAAAAAAGCACAGAAAAATTCCTTTTTCGAGATTTTCTAAGTACGGGGGGTAGATTATAGAAAGGGAAGGTATTAGCACCCTTTCTATCCGTAGTTATCTATGGGCTCTTAGGTACTTGCTCATTGTTTTCAAAATTGTTTTCTTTGTGCTTGTGGGTTTGAAAAAAAATTTGTTTTGAAAACTTCGATTTAACTCTTGCTTCTGTCCTCAAGAGCGTATGAAGTGTTTTTGAAAACTTTGTTCGAAAAGGAGTGTAAGTGTAAAAAAGATTTTGTTTTTTGAAAGAGCAAGTATCTAAGAACCATCTACCTACTCGAAAAAGGAATCGTTCTATCCTAATTTCCTTTAGACAATGTTATCCCACTATTGATGAGTAGGTAGCATCGTCTTTGGAGTTTGAGGGTCAATTCGAATGAGGGACTTACGGTCACTAAAGCAATGTTAGGATGCCTTAGCGGTAACCCTAATGTCTTATATCATTTGTTTGAGGCAGCAATGTCCGAGGCAACCGTTTTGAGGCGACTATGATCTTTTAGACAAGAGGGTGACCTCTAAAATGACCTATACTTAATGATCGTGTACGAAGGCAACCAAGTGGGGTGTACCCTAAGAGTGCGCATGTGCGAGTGTGTCGTTTTCAGTTTATTTTATCTTTGTACATGTGAAGGGTGATCTAACTTGATTTTAAGATTAGCATTCAGTCTTGTCATGCAACCCTATTATCAAACATCTAACAGTTATAATTTGCGGAAATAAAATGCGGAATTTAAATTACAAGGCGTCGGGTATTTACATCGCCAAAGACAAACCATTTGAAAAATAAAATAAAGCGAATAAAAAGTAATTAAATGTCCTATTTAACTATTACAATCCGGAAGAAGGTACATTATTATGATAAAAATAAATAAAGCGCGCGGGAAATTAGATTGAGTGCGAATTTTAGGGTTTTGACCCTTTTGAAAGAAAATGCCATCTTTTTATTGTTTTTTATTTTAAGAAAGAAATTAACCCTAAATTAATTACTAAATTAAATTAAATTAATTAATTAATGAAGAAAATAAATTAACGACATATTTTGGGTTTTTGTTAGTTTAAGAAAGAAAATAAAATTAATTAAATTAGTAATTAAAACCTAATTAAATCTAATTAATTTTAATTATTTGCAAAATAGGTTAAAGTTATTCTAGAATTAAAACCTAAATTAATTAATTAGTGTTTATTAATAAAAGTTAAAATTTGATTGAACAAAAAAATATTTGTGGTTTTATTTGATGAAAAAAGAATTTTGATTGGTTAGAAAATTAAGTAAATGAAATAAAACAATTAATAAAAACAAAACAAAATAAATAAAAGGGAGGAGTATTGGGCCTGATTTAGGGGTGAGAGGAGCAATTATGTAGGCCTAAAAACGCTGGCCCTCTTGACTTTTTTGATCCAGTGTGGACGCGTGGACTTGGCTCATGGTGGACCTCCAGCCTTTTGACCACCAGATCTGGCTCCTGGCCATCTGGCGCCTAGATAGGTGAGGGAGCATGGTAAGATGTAAACTGAGGCGTGCATACAATCACCTAAAAACCAAAATTATGGAGAAAGTGGAAGACCTGGGATTCGAACCCGGGTCTTGAAGGGGATACACTGCTCACTTTACCACTACACCACATTGCCTTGTTTGTCATATTAATGCAAAAGAATAATAATATAATAAAATGAAATCAATTGGTCAGAAAATAAAAAAAAAGGGCGCCAAGGTTTGAAAGAGCCAATGGACGGGGGACACATCATCGTCCCTGTCCTCAAACCTGTAACAAAAATACCTGCGGATTTGAATCCGCAGCTAAAAGTGAAGGCCTATGCTAAAGTTCTCTCTAGGCCATATAAATCCATTCCAAGAACAGGGTTTGACTCATCATGGCCTCCTGATCAAAACCATGTTCTTCTTGTGTCTCAATTGTGCCTGAAACAAAAACGGCCAACAACACGAACCGAACCCTAACAATGGTGGTTCTTCATACATAGCATATAAATGAAATTAAACAATGCAAAAAGTTTGGGCATGTTCTTGTGATCACGAATGTACCATTAGTTTTCTCAAATGATGCAAGAACAAATCAAATCGAAACCAAGAACAGGGGTGACTATCGTGCGACTTACAGTGCGTTAGGGAGTCTAAAAATGCTTGGTTTTAATCCAGGTAGCTTGTGTGAATGTCCAGGAAGCGATTGGAACAAGTCTCGTGTCCTGAAACTGCCTCTAACCCTGACTTTGATCTCTCACTTTTTTGTAAATTTTTGCACTTTTGTTCTGCCTCTTCCAACACTTTCAAACCTTTATTTTCGTGTCTTTTTCTTCCTTATGTAATGCTCAGTGTATTAGGTCTACAAACTTGGTACAAATCTCCCTCTATCAATGACTTCAATGTGGATTTGATTCTTCCATTAAATCTTTCCAAATTTTCCTAATTCCAATCTTTTTGCATATGATTTGATTTGATAAGAATTTGATGGTGATTCTAGCTGTGAACAAAGCCTAAAACAATAAAAAAAATCATGAGTTATTAATTCCTTAGATTTTTTATGATTTTATTTGATTTAAAATGAATAAATTCAATTAAAAATCAAATTAAATAATAAAAATGAAATATGGGCTCATGGCTGAAGCTAGGGCACGTGGGAAACTGTGCAAACTCAAATCAAGTGGAAAAGAATGGGCCCATTTGACAAAATTTGAAGTTTTGGGGATAGTTGACTTTTGACAATTTTGCAAAAAAGTCCAACTTCAACAATGCATAACTTCTTCAATTTTGAACTTTTGGAGGTGTTCTTGGACTTTTTAGAAATCTTGAGACGTCCTCTAACCAAACCTTTTGGTCTAATCTCATTTTGATATTCCATGCTCAAGTTATAAGCTTTGGCAAAAAAGGTGTTTTTGTTGACTTTCAAAAATGACCTATAATGTCCAAATTCATAACTTCGTGTGAGTGATTTTATTGATCTTGGGGTATGAAGATGGATTGTAGGAATTTTCATCCTCTTCAAAATGAGCTTTGGATGGGTCATTTATCATAAAGTATGAGAAAGTTATGCTTGGTCAAAGTTGGGTTGACTTTTCCTACAAAACCCTAATTTAGCAACTTTTGAATCTTGATGAATTTTGAGCAATCCTTGATGAATCATGATCAACCCTTGATCAAATGATGAGATATACTTTAAAATTAGAATGTTGACAAAAATCTTAAAGTTTGACTGTATTTGGGTCATAGTTGACTTTTGCCCTAACACATTCGATTTTTGGACCCTTTGAGCAATTGACTGAGCAAACCTCCTCTGCAAGGCTTGAAATTTGACATGGATGATCTTGAGAACATATTAGGAAATTAGGGATAACTTGAGGTGATTTGGACTCAAGGATCTTGATGCAACACAAAACCCTAATTTGGGGTTGACTGCCTTAGGAGATAACTTGTCTGACCAACTTTTGAGCAACCTTGAGCAACTTGGAGATTCTTCTTGCAATGTTTTGAGAAATACGGGAGGGAAAATTTTGGGGTACAACAGCGTTAGTCGTACTGTTCCTAATTAGGTTGATAACAGGAAAAGAATCAAAATAGTAAGATGAATAAAAAGTAGCAGTTCTGATGTTAGAAACCATGCTGGTTAGAAGTTGCGCTAGATTAGTAAGAGGTAGAAGTTATGATGGTAGAATCTAGGTTGGTTAGAAGTTGCGTTGAACCATTAGAAAGTAGAAGTTCTGATAGCAGAAGTTGTAATGGTTAGAAATTATGTTGTCAAAAGATTTTTACATCAGAAGTTGTACTGGTCAGAAGTCGTAATGGTCAGAAGTTGTATTGGTCAGAAGTTGGGTTAGTCAAAAGTTGTGATGGTCAGAAGTTGAGTTGGTCAGAAGTTATGTTATTAGAATTTGATTTGGTCAGAAGTTGTGTTATTAGAAGCTGTGTTATCAGAAGTTATGTTGTCAGAAGTTGTATTATTAGAAGTTGAGTTGGTTAGAGGTTACGTGGTCAGAGGTTGTGATAGCCAGAAGTTGTGTTGGCCTTTACGTTGTTTTCATACAGAATATGGACGTTAGATGCTTAGAAGCTGCTGGTTGGACTATTACAGTAGGATAGTGACGGTGATGACGTTAGAGTTACAGAATAGCAGTATTGGTTTACTGTGAATTTAATGTACAACTGAGTTGTTACTGAGAAGTTATTAATGATGATTTGAGATGTTTATTATTTGAGATGTTTTGAGATGTTTATTATTTGAGATGTTTTGAGATGTTGTTAATTTGGGTGTTGTTATTACATTCATGGTTGTGTCGCATACATTGCATTTTTGAGATGGATCTTATGCTCGTTGAGATTGCCTGTATTGGCAAATTTTGAGATGAAGGCTATGCCTTGTTAATGCCTCTATTAGTTGGCAAATTTTTGAGATGGGAGCTCTTCTCCAATGGTACCACGTGCATTTGCATAGTATTGAGTCGCATTATATGATTTCATAAAGAAGTGTGTGACCGGTGGAAATAGAACTGACTGTTTAAAGCTGGTTTCGCGAAATGTCGCGGAAGCAAGAGTCGCCACCGTCTTTTATTTTCTCCAACATAGAAAGGACAAAAGCACAGCAAAATTTCTTATGAGAATGTTTCTCGGTTCGGGAGGTAGATTTATAGAAAGGGAAGGTGTTAGCACCCTTTCTATCCATGGTTATCCATGGGCTCTTAGGTACTTGCTCTTATGTTTTCAAAAGATGTTTGCTTTTCAAATGTGAGTGGATTTTGAAAAAAGTTTCGTTTGAAAGATTTCTAAGTGACTCTTGTATTTGTCCTCAAGAGTGTATGAAAAATTTGTTTTGAAATTTTTTGAAAGTGTCAGTGTGAAAAGATGTTTTGTTTGTTTTTGAAGAGAGCAAGTACCCATGAGTCATCTACCTACCCTAAGGAATTAGGCTGTGTAAGAGTCCTTTAGATAGTGCTATCCCACCATTGAGAGGTAGGTAGCACCACCATTGGAGGTGTTCGGGTCAATTCGATTAAGGGACAGTGTAGTCACCGAAGCAATAGTAGGACACCTTAGAAGTAACCCTAATGTCCTAGATCCTTTTATCTGAGGCAACCGTTTCGAGGCAACTGTTTCGAGGCAACTGTTTCGAGGCAACTGGATCTTTGGACTAAGGGTGACCTCTAAGACGTCCTATACTTGATGACCACGTTTCGAAGGCAACGAGTGAGGCGTACCCTAGAAGTGGTGTGTGCATTGTGTGTTGTATTCAGTTAATCTTTGTCTTTGTTATTAGTGAGCTACGAGTTGTTTTTGTTTACATACATTCTTTCATGCAAGTTTAGCAGTTAAGGGGGTGCAGAAAGTAAATTGCGGAAACATAAATCCTACGCTATTACAAGGCGCGGGTCTATACATCGCCAAAAATACAAAAGACCCGTTTTTGGTAAATAAGTACGGAAAGTAAATAAAAACAGTAAACCTAATTAACTATTACATGTCTTGGAAGCAATTACATAATAATCAAATTGTGCGCGAATAAAAATTAAATCGGAATGTTCTAAGGGTGTTGACCCTTTTAAGAAAAGAAATTGATTTTTTTTTGTCTTTTTGTCCATTAAATGCAATTAATTAAATAATTAAACTAATTAATTAAAAGAAAATATATTTTTGTGTTTTTTATGAAATAAAATAAAAAGAAAACAAAATTAAAAGTTAACCTAATTTCTAAGTTATTTTGGTTATTTAAAAAAGTTAGAATGGCCTAATTAAAACTAATTTATTTAAGATTTATTTACAAAAATAAAATAATAATAATAATAAAAATAATGTTAGTTCTTCTTTTTTTGATTTTTTTTTATGAAAAATATTAGTTAATTATGTTAATGGATAAAATAAAAAAAGGCAAATAAAAATGAAAAAAAGGCAAAAATAAAAAAGGGAAGATTAAAACCCAAGGGGGTGTGGCTGGAATTTGAGGGTGTTGAATTGAGAATTGTGGCCAATTTGAACAAGGCCTGCTTGACTTTTTTGGTTGCCTACGCGTGCCCTGACTCCAGAGTATGGTACTCTTACTTTCTGGTCCTTTAGATCTGCCTCCAATGACACTTGGCTTGTTGGATGTGTGAGGCTCATGGTGTCCAGCGCTTGGAATGTTGCACAGGAAAGCAATTGAAAAAACAATATGGAAATTATAAGGGGACCTGGGAATCGAACCCAGGTCCCAAGGATGCTTGGCCACGTCTCCAGCCACTGAAGCACTCATGCGCGTTTGTTAAATATTTACACAACAAATATTATATATGAAAAAACAAAAACTATTCTGAGACGTAAAAAAAAAGCGCGCTAAGATTTGAACTCTCCAATCACAGGATGCCACGCCTGTCTTCGTCTTCGTTTTCCTGCAATAACATGAACAAGATAGCGGGGGTTTTAAACCCCCACTAAGTGCAATAGTGAAAAATAGCGAATAGAAGAGGAGATAATATAAAAAAGGCGCGAGGGTCTTAATAGTTTCGTCTTGTCCAGCTGAATTCGTCCATGCCTGTTTGGAGGTTTAATTTTACAGTATATAAAAACCCCTAATTCGAAGCTCTGAAAAACCTAGAAATTGTCAATGGTGATTTTCGATTTAAAGCATCATTCTCAAATTAAAACACATGGAAAGCTTTGTAACAATGTCAGCAATGCAAATCAACCAAAATAATGTATTAAAAACGCATGGAATGTGATATGTAAATTTGAGAATGTATGCAAACCGTATGAGTTGGTGGGGATGATTCCTTGAGGTTTTTGACTTGTTAATGATTGCAAATCGTCCCTGGCAATGCAAGGAGTGTATTTGGATTGAAATGGAAGCTTGAATTGTACTGCAACTAAGTTTTCAGTTTGTGATTTTTTTCTTCAAAATTTGGAAATGGCTTATGTTGTATGGGGCTCTCTAGGTCGTGAATGATATAAGGAATGCTTGCATATGTGTTATGTAATGAGTATCAATCCAAAAAATGGACATTAAGCCTTTGCACTTATGTTTGAGATTTTGCCATAACCTCCATTTAAACAACTTGCCACTTTTGTGAAAATTTGAATTTCTTGCTTGGAATAGGCCTTGCACGAATTTGGTAAGTACTTCATGGTGCATCAAAGCAATTCAACACAAAATATATCCCTCTATTGATTTTCTTGATTTTTATTTGAATTTTAAAGATTTAAAATGAATTAAATCAAATAAAATTAAATAAAAATGGAAAAATTAATTTTTAATTTTGAAATAAATTGTGGGACACGTGGGAGGCATGGACAAGCTGAATCAAGTGGAAAAAGTGGGCCCCTTTTGTCAAAAATGAAGTTTCAAGGATAATTGACTTTGGCCATTTCACAAAAATTTCCAAACTTCTCCAATGCATATCTTGCTCAATTTTGAAGCTATGAACATGTTCTTGGACATTTTGGAAAGGTTTTGAAGTCCTCTTACCAAAGTCTTTGGTCCCATGTCAGTTTGATTTACCAATATCAAGTTATGGTCTTTGACTTAAAGTGCCTTTTTGTTGACTTTTGAAAATGACCTATAATGTTAAAATTGATAACTTTTTGTGAGAGCATTTCTTGGACTTGGAATGTGAAGATGAGTTGTAGGAAATGTCCTCCCCTTCAAGATGAGAATTGGATGGGATTTTTCTGATGAACCATGAAAAATTTATGCCTTGGTCATGTTACAGTTGACTTTTCAACTGTCCAAAAATAGAAACTTTTGACACCTTGATGATTTTTGAGCCATTCTTGTGGAATCATGATCAAGACTTGATCAAATGATGATTTTGGCTTCAAAATAAGACGTTGACCAAAATTTTTGACTTTTGACTGCCAAATGACCATTTTGCCCCTGCTGTTGATTGTGAGGCAATTAGGGTTTTTGACTGTGCAACTTGACCTTGTGAGCCTTGAAACTTGACATGTGGATGCTTGGCAATGTATATGAGCATATGGGACTTGATTGAGCCCTTGAAAACCTCAACTTCCTTGCAGGAGCCAAAACCCTAGTTTGACTGGCTTAAGAGGGTGCTTGACTGGGCAACCCTTGAGTAGACTTAAGCAGATGCTTGTCAAAAACTTTGAAGAATATGGGAGGGAAAATTTTGGGGTACAACAGTTGCCCCTGTTCAATCTTCTTAGACCTGGGGATGTAGATTGGCTTGTGTGCCTTTCGTGATCCGAGGGTGGAAGATGATTGAACACTAGAGTGCTCAGAAATTTGCACTCACATAGTTGGGTATCAGCAGTGTGATAGCGGGAATGGACTTACAGATGCCATTTGGAGAGATGGTGGATATGAGGATGGGCTTATAGATGCCATCTGGAGATGTGACAGAACCTTGTCAGGAATGGGCTTATAGATGCCATTTGGAACTGCAATGGGAGGATGGGCTTATAGATGCCATCTAAGTGTCGATCGCGTAAGAGATTCTTTAGCGAGAAACTTGCGTACCTGAGAAAGAAAGATAATTACCTGGCCTGTTACAGGAGTTGATCTTCAAACTCTTCATGCAGACATGCCCTGGCTGGATACAGGAATCGAATCTTCAAACTCTTCAGACGTGCCCTGGCAGGATACAGGAATCGAGTCCGGAAATAGTCATCAACAGATACACCCTGGCAGGATACAGGAATCGGATCTTCAAACTCTTCAGACGTGCCCTGGAAGGATACAGGAATCGAGTCCGGAAAATAGTCGTCAACAGATACACCCTGGCAGGATACAGGAATCGGATCTTCAAACTCTTCAGACGTGCCCTGGCAGGATACAGGAATCGAGTCCGGAAATAGTCGTCAACAGATACACCCTGACAGGATACAGGAATCGGATCTTCAAACTCTTCAGACGTGCCCTGGCAGGATACAGGAATCGAGTCCAGAAAATAGTCGTCAACAGATACACCCTGGCAGGATACAGGAATCGGATCTTCAAACTCTTCAAACGTGCCCTGGTAGGATACAAGAATCGAGTCCGGAAAATAGTCGTCAACAGATACACCCTGGCAGGATACAGGAATCGGATCTTCAAACTCTTCAGACGTGCCCTGGCAGGATACAGGAATCGAGTCCGAAAATAGTCGTCAATAGATACACCCTGGCAGGATACAGGAATCGGATCTTCAAACTCTTCAGACGTGCCCTGGCTGGATACAGGAATCAAATCTGGAAAATAGTCGTCAACAGATACACCCTGGCAGGATACAGGAATCGGATCTTCAAACTCTTCAGACGTGCCCTGGCAGGATACAGGAATCGAGTCTGGAATTAGTCGTCAACAGATACACCCTGGCAGGATACAGGAATCGGATCTTCAAACTCTTCAGACGTGCCCTGGCAGGATACAAGAATCGAGTCCGGAAAATAGTCGTCAAGAGATACACCCTGGCAAGATACAGGAATCAGATCTTCAAACTCTTCAGACGTGCCCTAGCAGGATACAGGAATCGAGTCTGGAATTAGTCGTCAACAGATACACCCTAGAAAGATACAAGAATCGGATCTTCAAACTCTTCAGACGTGCCCTGGCTGGATACAGGAATCGAATCTGGAATTAGTTGTCAACAGATACACCCTGGCAGGATACGGGAATCGGATCTTCAAACTCTTCAGACGTGCCCTGGCAAGATACAGGAATCGAGTCCGGAAAATAGTCGTCAACAGATACACCCTGGCAGGATACAGGAATCGGATCTTCAAACTCTTCAGACGTGCCCTGGCAGGATACAGGAATCGAGTCTGGAAATAGTCGTCAACAGATACACCCTGGCAGGATACAGGAATCGGATCTTCAGACTCTTCAGACGTGCCCTGGCAGGATACAGGAATCGAGTCCGGAAAATAGTCGTCAACAGATACACCCTGGCAGGATACAGGAATCGGATCTTCAAACTCTTCAGACGTGCCCTGGCAGGATATAGGAATCGAGTCTGGAAAATAGCCATCAACAGATACACCCTGGCAGGATACAGGAATCGGATCTTCAGACTCTTCAAACGTTCCCTGGAAGGATACAGGAATCGAGTCCGGAAAATAGTCGTCAACAGATACACCCTGGCAGGATACAGGAATCAGATCTTCAAACTCTTCAGATGTGCCCTGGCAGGATACAGGAATCGAGTCTGGAAAATAGTCGTCAACAGATACACCCTGGCTAGATACAGGAATCAGATCTTCAAACTCTTCAGACGTGCCCTGGCAGGATACAGGAATCGAGTCCGAAAAATAGTCGTCAACAGATACACCCTGGAAGGATACAGGAATCAGATCTTCAAACTCTTCAGACGTGCCCTGGCAGGATACAGGAATCGAGTCCGAAAAATAGTCGTCAACAGATATACCCTGGCTGGATACAGGAATCGGATCTTCAAACTCTTCAGACGTGCCCTGGCAGGATACAGGAATCGAGTCTGGAAAATAGTCGTCAATAGATACACCCTGGCAGGATACAGGAATCGGATCTTCAAACTCTTCAGACGTGCCCTGGCAGGATACAGGAATCGAGTCCGGAAATAGTCGTCAACAGATACACCCTGGCAGGATACAGGAATCGGATCTTCAGACTCTTCAGACGTTCCCTGGCAGGATACAGGAATCGAGTCCGGAAAATAGTCGTCAACAGATACACCCTGGCAGGATACAGGAATCGGATCTTCAAACTCTTCAGACGTGCCCTGGCAGGATACAGGAATCGAGTCTGGAAAATAGTCGTCAACAGATACACCCTGGCAAGATACAAGAATCAGATCTGGAAATAGTGGCTCACAGACATGCCCTGGCTAGATACAGGTATCGAATCTGGAATTGTGACAGTTGATAGTAATTATCTTTGTATTGATCTTTGTCCTGAAAAGACAAAACGTTAGTTGTATGCAATGTCATGATGTATGACATGCGTGATGTTCTCAGAATAAATGAGATTGTATGTCCATGATGCGTATGTGCATGCTATAATGTATGAAGATGTGATGGTTATGACTGTATTTTTGTCTAGGAAAATAAATCCTTGACGAATGCTGGGAAGTCAAATCCTGGGCTGATGCTGAAGAGTGAAGTTCTTCATTTCCACTGGGGATGATGGTTGCAAGAATAATCCGGTAGGAGAAGATGACTCCGTTGAGGAATAAACTTGTTGAAGAGGTTACTCTGCGGGGAATAATCTGTGGGAAGAGATACTTCGCTGAGGTTTGATGAGAACTCCGCTGGGGATACCGTTGATATGCTATGTTGGGGATAGGAAGACTTCGCCGGGGACGATCTTTCCGTGGCATTTGGCTTAGGATAACCCAGTTATATCCTGGTGGGGAATAACCTTCTGAATAAAGCCGGGGAGATGCTTTTGCGCTCTGCGGGGGATAAGCTTCCAGAATATACTGGGGATAAGCTTCCAGAAATCTACTAGGGAGATTGATTCAACTCTCCTGGGGAGACTTTTGAGATTGCACTGGGGAAGTGGATCCACTGGATGTTTGTATTCCGCCGGGGAACAATCTTAGATCAAGACTGCCGGGGATGCTTGTTAGGAATGTTTGTATACTCCGCTGGGGAATATTGAGATTTTCTGGGGATACCCAACTTCCATAAGGCTGACTATAGGCTAACTCTGCTTGGGGAGAGAGTATTGCTGACTTGCTGGAGATATTGCACCTTTTCGGGGCTGATGAGAGACCAACTCTGCTCGGGGAGAGTATTGTTGAATCCTGTCTTACTCTGCGGGGAGTGAAGATATCTTGGTTATGTTCTTCAGCTGAACTTACCTTGGTACCTTGGTGGACAGAGCAACTAGATCACTTAGACAATTCAATATTGCCCCTGTTTCTGATGTCACCTGTAATTAATCCTTTGTTTTGTGTTCAAATATTTATGAGTTAGCAATTAGTGTCGAATGCATATATCAAAAATTGAACATTGGACGTTCTTCGCAAGACAAAACAGAAAAAAGGAAAAAACAATTGGCAATTGGTCTGAAAAGTGAATTTGTATTGATTTTTGAATTTGCCTAAAAATAGGCGTTTATGTACAAGAGGCTGACGTCCTAGTAAGAGAACGCCGCCGAACAGAATAGAGTTTATACAATTTTGTGAAAAGGAAAACAAAACAGCTATGTGAAAGGAATAATCCCACTGGGTTCCAACTCTGCTATCGCCTTTATATCTTCGAGCGTCTCATCACTTTGCTGCTCAGTTGGCGATGAAGCTGATTGATCGATACCGTCTGAACCTGATAGTTGATACCGGATTCTGGATGCAAGGTGATCCAATGAGACATAGTATTACGCTTATCCCTAACTTTTTCCTGGACCGCCCTTTCGGGTTTTCAGTCCACCGGGATACCCATTTTTGCCCAAGCCGCCTTTTCAGGTTTTCGACTTGCCGGTTGTACAGATTTTTTCATTTCATCCCTTATTTTTGCCCGAACCCTTTTGGTTCGCCGGGAAGCCCTTATTTTTGCCTAGGTATGTCAACATAGCGGGTCTTTAGTTCATGCGTAGTATCTTTTTACTATGTTTGCATTGGCGGGGTGAGGAAGGTCGTCACCATCCATGGTGGTTAGAATCATGGCTCCTCCTGAGAAGACATGTTTAACCACAAATGGCCCTTCGTATGCGGGGGTCCATTTTCCCCTGGGATCACTTTGAGGAAGAATGATGCGCTTGATTACCAGGTCTCCGACTTGATACTCTTGTCGTATGACTTTCTTGTTGAATGCCTTGATCATCCGTTTTTGGTACATTTGACCATGACATATAGCAGTGAGTCTCTTTTCGTCGATTAGGTTTAATTGATCAAGTCGAGTCTGGATCCAGTCATCTTCGCTCAAGCCTGCATCCTTCATTATCCGGAGAGAGGGTATCTGGACTTCAATCGGCAAGACTGCCTCCATGCCATAGACCAAGGAAAAGGGAGTTGCCCCGGTTGACGTCCTTGCTGAGGTTCGGTACCCATGGAGAGCAAACGGTAACATCTCGTGCCAATCTTTGTACGTCACTGTCATCTTCTGCACAATCTTTTTGATATTCTTATTAGCTGCTTCTACAGCCCCATTCATCTTCGGTCGGTAGGGAGAAGAGTTGTGGTGCTGTATCTTGAATTGCTCGCAGAGCTCAGTGATCATCTTGTTATTAAGATTGGTACCATTGTCCGTAATGATCCTTTCTGGGACGCCGTATCGACAGATCAGGTTGTGTCAAATGAACCGTGCCACGACGTTCTTGGTTACAGTGGCATAGGAAGCTGCTTCAACCCACTTTGTAAAGTAATCGATCGCTACCAGGATGAAGCGATGCCCGTTGGAAGCTGTAGGTTTAATCTCGCCGATCATATCAATGCCCCACATTGCAAAAGGCCAAGGTGCAGTCAAGACATTCAGAGGGACTGGAGGGACGTGCACCTTATCAGCATAGATATGGCATTTGTGACATGTCCGAGAGTGTTGGTAACAGTCGGCTTCCATTGTGGACCAGAAATATCGTGCCCGAAGGATTTTCTTTGCCATGGTATGTCCACTGGAATGAGTCCCGAAGGTACCTTCATGTAGCTCTGCCATGATCTTTTCTGCTTCAGTCTTATCTACACAACGCAGTAAGGTCGAATCATGGTTTCGCTTGTATAGAATGCCATTGCTGAGGAAGAACTTTGCAGCGAACCTTCTCAGAAACTTTTTGTCATTGACAGATGCACCTTCAGGGTATTCTTGAGCTTCCAAGTACCTCTTCACTTCATGATACCAAGGTTTCTCAGTTACCACCTCAGCCTCAAGATCACAACAATATGCAGGTTCGTCCAACTTCCAGATAATGATCTGGGGAGCCTCGTTGTCCCACTTGACTTTGAACATAGAAGACATCGTAGCCAACGCGTCCGCCAACTGATTCTCCTCTCTTGGGAAGTGTTCAAAAGTTATCTCTGTGAAATGGGGGATCAATGTCAACACATACTCTTTATAAGGAATGAGATTTGGGTGTTTCGTATCCCACTCGCCTCTGATCTGATTGATCACGAGAGCGGAATCTCCGAAGAAACTCAGAAACTTGATCCTTAAGTCAATTGCAGCTTGAAGACCCATGATGCATGCCTCATACTCCGCCATGTTGTTGGTGTAGTTGAAACATAGTCGGGCAGTAAGTGGAGTATGAATTCCTTAAGGGGATATGATTACAGCGCCAATGCCATTACCCAAAGCATTTGAAGCTCCGTCAAAGTGCATAGACCATCGGGATCCTTCCTCAGGTCTTTCATCCGGTCCAGGTACTTCACAATCAGTCACTACCATGATGTTCTCGTCAGGAAATTCAAAGTTCATTGACTGGTAGTCGTCCACTGCCTGGTGTGCCAAATGGTCTGCCAATACACTTCCCTTGATTGCTTTCTGAGTCGTGTACTGGATGTCATATTCTGTCAAGATCATCTGCCATCTCGCTATTCTTCCAGACAAGGCAGGCTTCTCGAATATGTACTTTATTGGATCCATTTTAGAAATTAACAGAGTAGTGTGAGTCAGCATATACTGTCTCAGCCGGCGAGCAGCCCATACCAAAGCGCAGCAAGTTTTCTCGAGCAGTGAGTATCGGGTCTCACAGTCGGTAAACTTTTTGCTAAGGTAATAAATGGCATGCTCTTTTCGGCCAGACTCGTCATGCTGCCCCAGCACACACCCCATTGAGTTGTCAAGTACTGTCAAGTATAGTATCAGAGGTCTCCCTTCAACCGGTGGCATAAGAATAGGTGGTTCTTGGAGATACTCTTTGATTCTTTCGAAAGCGGCCTGACATTCATCATTCCAACGTACTACCTGATCTTTCTTCAGCAGCTTGAATATTGGTTCACAGGTAGCAGTTAGATGCGAGATAAATCGGGCAATGTAGTTCAGTCGCCCTAGAAAGCCTCTGACTTCTTTCTCTGTCTTGGGAGCTGGCATCTCTTGTATGGCTTTCACCTTGGCAGAGTCCACTTGAATACCTTTGTCGCTTACGACGAAGCCTAGCAACTTTCCAGATCTTACCCCGAAGGTGCACTTGTTCGGATTCAACCTCAGCTTGTACAACTTCAGACGGTCAAACAGCTTCTATAGATGGTCAAGGTGTTCCTCCTAAGTTTGGGACCTTGCAATCATATCATCGACATACACTTCTATCTCATGATGGATCATGTCATGAAACAAAGCAACCATGGCACGTTGGTAAGTTGCCCCAGCATGTTTCAACCCAAAAGGCATGACCTTGTAGCAAAAGGTGCCCCACTGAGTAACAAAGGTGGTCTTCTCCATGTCTTCAGGAGCCATCTTGAGTTGATTATAACCGGAGAAACCGTCCATGAAGGAGAATACCTTATGCTGAGCAGTATTGTCGACCAGAACGTCGATATGAGGCAGAGGGAAATCATCCTTAGGACTGACCCTGTTCAAATCCCTGTAATCGACACACATTCGGACCTTACCATCTTTCTTCGGCACTGGAACCACGTTGGCAACCCACTGAGGGTAAGAAGTCACTGCAAGAAAACCGACGTTAAATTGTTTCATAACCTCAGCCTTGATTTTCCCGGACATCTCTGGACGCATACGGCGGACCTTATGTTTAACCGGAGGGCAGTCTTCCTTGGTAGGCAAATGATGGACCACAATGTCGGTATCCAACCCATGCATGTCTTCGTAAGACCAGGCGAAGATCTCCACATAATCATGCAACATCTGAATCAACCATTGTTTCACACTGAGCTCTAGATTAGCACCAATCTTGACTTCCTTTCTATCTGTCTCAGTACCCAGATTTACCGTTTCCACTGGCTCTTCATGCGGCTGAATGGCCCTCTCTTCCTGGAGTAGCAGTCTTGCAAGTTCACCAGGCACTTCGCAATCATCTTCGGCTAAGTTGATCGGATTTTCGAAGTCATAACTGGCAGTAGCAGAGTCGTTACCAGTGAGATCCAGAGTGGATTGGAACTTGTATGAGTGAGTGTGTGTAAATACAGCTGTTTTGCAATATGTATAAAGAAAGAAAGGGAGCGCAAGATTTGAAATGTGAAAAACGTCCAATGCTTTTATTCATGATATATGAAAGTGACAAACAAAATCCCTCACAAATAAAACCACGGTGCCCCGGGTAAGACACCGGGCCAGTAGAGTTTAGTAATATTGTTTGTTACAACTTTAAAACAAAAGAGTTCATTACTTCGTGACAAAAGTAATAGGTGTAAAGTCTTTTGCAGTCCAGTTGCTAGGTCCACCGTTGGTCGTTGGGTAGATCCAGCTGTCAAATTCAGATTCGTCCGCTTCGTCCTCAATAGCATTCACTCTCGGGTTGGTGATGAACACAGGAGGTCTTCCAATCCTTGCCTTGCGCACAGCCTTTTGAGCTTCTGCAGTTAAACCCAAGACAAATTTGTCAGTCTTTAGAGTAAAATCCGGAAGCCTGCCCCAGTTTGCGCACTCACCCTTCTCGATCACAGCCCGGGCGTCCTTTAAGGAGGCCATCTTCAAAGGAGAACCCTCTTCAGTCACTGTTTCTGCTGCTGCCAAAGTTTGTGGCACCTCTTCAAAATGTTGAAAGGGGGTCTCAATGAACTCCCCATCCATTTCCACGTACTTGAAGGAGTTGAGGTGGCTGACCATGTACTCCTCTTCCCCTTGCACCGTTACGATCTTCCCCCTGACCGGGTATTTGAGCTTCTGATGCAAGGTTGAAGTCACAGATCCAGCCTTGTGGATCCACGGGCGACCCAACAAACAAGAATAGGATGGACGGATGTCCATCACATAGAATTTTGAGTCAAATACCTGTGAACCAACCCTGATTGGGATGTCAACCTCACCATGTACCATCCTTTTGGACCCGTCAAAGGCCCGGACAACAATGTTACTTGGTTTGAGCTCTAAACCCTCACAGTCCAGCCTGTCTAGAGCTTTCTTGGGTAGTACGTTCAGTGAAGAACCTGTGTCAACCAGCACGTGAGCAAGAGTAGTGCCCCTGCATTCAATGGAGACATGCAGGGCATCATTGTGGTTCTTCCCCTTGGCCGTCAGATCAGCATCAGAGAAACTCAGACCATTATCAGCGGTTAAGTTGGCCACACAGTCGGTGAATTAATCAGCAGACGTTTCGTGGGGCATGTGGGCCGTCTTCAGGAAAGCAATCAGGGCCTTGGCATGGGCCTCTGAACACAGCAACAGTGATAGCATGGAGATTTTAGAGGGGGTGTGCCCCAGCTGTTCAACGACGTTGAAATCACTTTTCTTTATAATTTTGAGGATCTCTTCCCTCTCTTGCTTGGAAGCCTCAACAGTGGTCTTTGGTGCCTCCGTCCGGGTAGGCACATCAGTAGCAATCCCCTTGCCCCGAGCGTCAGATGACTCGGCAGCAGGGGTAGGAACTTGATCAGGAGGGGAAACAAGCACACTGGCAGGTGTGATGACAAGAGGCCTTTGAACTGTTGGAGGAGCAATGTCTGGTGAGAACAGTCTTCCACTACGAGTGACCTTAGCAAGCCCGGTGATATTGGCGACACCGGTACCAGTGTTGAACTCTTGTTTCACTCCCAGAACATAAACATCTGCCCCATAGTGCCATGGGACAGCTTTATCAGACTTGTAGGGGATGGGCCCCGGAACAATAATGGTTATAGGAGAAATCTTGTGAATAGGCAAAATTTTGATAGGCTTCTTTGAAGGAGCCTTGGAAGGGTTGTTGAAAATGGTAACAATTGAAACTTCTTCAACAGGGGCAGCAGGAACAGCAGGAATAGCAATCTTCTTGAACAAGATCTCTTTGCTATCTATCAGGTTTTGGACGCCTGATATCAGCAAAGAACAACTAGCAGGGGAATCAGCACACATATGGCAACCTTTACTACATCCCGGAAATAAACCGGCCAGCAACAGGTTCCTCTTGACGGTTAACAGTGGCGTAGCAACATCATCCACAGAAGCTACATACAGATCCTCCTCAACAGCGTTCACTCCATGCTGGGGCATGGGAGCGGTCACAACATTTGGCCTTTCGGGCGCCTCGAACTGTATTTCCTTGGCATCAATAAGGTCCTGAACCTTATTCCTTAGGGCCCAACAGTCATCAGTAGAATGTCCCAGGCTATCGGAGTGATAAGCGCAACGGGCGTTGGGGTTGTACTTCGGAGATGCTGTGTTTACCATCTTCGGAGCTTCCTTGACAGTTACCAGGCTAGTTGACAACAGCTGCGGCAGGATCTGTGAGAGAGTCATGCTGAGCCTAGTATACTGCCTTTTGGGCCTCTCAGCTCTTGGCTGGTTGTATTGTTGAGGAGCAGCAGCAGGCTTAGAAATAACCACCGCGTTGACAGCTTGGCGGCGTTCTGGTTTGTTTTGCCTCCTGGGACCATACACAGCACTGGCCTCCTTCTTGAAGGGCTTCTTTTCAGTACTTGAGGAGGCACCATTCTGTATCTTCCCCGATTTTATACCAGCTTCGATCCTCTCACCAGTTAGGATCAGATCAGTAAACCCAGCAGAGGAATTACCAATGAGATAATTGAAGAATGGACCGGATATGGTCCTCAAAAACATGTCCACTAGCTCACGATCCGTCAATGGTGGCTGCACCCTGCCAGCCAGGTCTCTCCATTTCTGTGCGTACTCCTTAAAACCTTCGCCCGTTCCCAGTGACATACCCTGGAGTTGGGTACGTATGGGAGCAAGGTCGGAATTATACTGATACTGCTTGTAAAAAGCAGTGGCCAAATCCTCCCAGTTACAAATGTTGATTCCATCCAGTTGATAGAACCATTCGAGATGAGTCCCTGAAAGACTCTCCTGGAAGAAGTGGATCCATAAGTTCTTGTCTGCTGTGTAAGGCTGGATCTTCCTTACATAAGAACGGAGGTGCATCTTAGGACAGGAGGCCCCGTCATACTTCACAAAGGTCGGCGCCTTGAACTTGTGCAGGATCACCAACCCAGAAGATAACCCCAAGTCTCCGAAATCCAACCCAGGCACACGTTGAATCTCCATAGCATTTAACCTGTCCTCCAGTTGTTTGTACTGGTCCTCAGCAGGAGGGTACTGTTCATCATTGAAGTCTGTCTCAGTGTTAGAGACCACAGGACTAGGGACCTCTCTCCCTTGGTGACTTCCCTCCCCCACAGATGGAGTAGTCCTTTTAGCTTCATTTTGCAGCGTGTTCCCGAGTCTGCGCCCAGTGTTGAATAGCACAGTCCTCTTCTTCTTCTTATTCTTCTTCAGGAGCAAAGCCTTCAGCTCTTGTTGTCCCTGGGCCAAGTTCATGACCATCTCCTGAAATTGGGCATTCTGGGCCTGGAGGGCCTTGATAGCTTGCTCGGTAGTGAGTTCAGGATTCATGATGCTTGAGTGCTGAAATAAACAGCGAAGAAGATTAAGCAACCTGTAGAAAAAAGGGTACCTGTTATGCACATGATGCATGATATGCTATTTATGCAATGCATTCAAGGGCTTGAAAGTTCAAATTCGTTGTAGCCAAAAAAGAACACTCTTTTTATTAGGAAATGAATTATTCAGTACATCAAGGCCTCATGGGCAAAACATTACAAAATAATTAATCCCAAAAGACACTGCGCATTCTCTTTGGAGCAATGTAAGTGTTGAGAGTCTTTTCCTTGTGCAGTAGACGCGTGAGCTCCAAGACCTTCTTCTCACTGGCATGTAGACTGGTTTCAAGAGAATTCCGTTCTTCCTTGAGTTGGATCCAACTTTTCTTCATTTCTTCCCAGGATGTGGAACGGTGTAGGGCACCTCTCCTTCCAAAACTGGCTCTCTGATCACGGGGAGAACCTGAGGATATGGCATCACCAGCTTCTGGGAGCGGGCTCGTACCCACTTGAGATAAGGCTCCAGGGGGATGGAGTTCTTGTGCCCCAGTGTCTTGCTGTCTACCCTGTTGGGCATCCTCCAAGCTCTGATAAATCTCTGGCGAAGTCCTTGTGCATCGTTATCGAAGTCAAAAACTATGTCAGGAATCAGCATATCATGAGGGCCATCCCTCCGAGCATATCCAAACTGTCTCAAAGCCAAGCATGGGTTGTAAGTAATACCTCCTCTGATTCCAAGTAAAGGAACATTAGGAAACTCCCCGCAACGATCAATGATAGTGACGTCTTCTCTGGACCGAGAACACCAATGTATATCAGCATGCGTAGGAGTCATTAATCGTTGTGACCATCTCAAACCCCGCTCATTCTTCAAAACTGATTGTGGAAGGTGCAAAATAAACCACCTTCCCAGGAGAGGAGTGCAGCACATAAGAACACCTCTTTTTCTCATGGTTCGAGTGTAACATGAGTGAAGGATGTCCCCAAGCAACGTAGGTATAGGATTCCTGGACATGAAGATCTTGACAGCATTGATATCTATAAGCTGATCTGGCTTAGGGAACAACACCAACCCATAGACAAGGAGGGCTACAACTTCTTCAAAGGCTTGTAGGTCAAGGGAATTCCAACACTCTTGGGCCTTCTCAAACAGAAACTTTGCCAAGAACCCTTTGATACCACTTCTGGTTTCCCAATGTCCCTTGATGTCAGATGGTTGTAGGCATAATGCTTTAGCAACCTCTTCAAGCTTTGGCTCCTTTTCTGTACCGTTGTAGGGTAGTTGACTAAGGATGGGAATCTTCAGAAGCTGAGAAAACTCTTCCAAAGTAGGCACCGACTGATAATTCGGGAAAGTAAAACAGTGGTGTAGAGGGTCAAAGAATTGGAACAACACTTTCACCATATCCTCTTCAATATTAGTATTGACCAAGCTGATGAGTCTACCATGTCTTTCACTGAATGAAGAATTCTCGGGAATCCTGGATGTAAGTTCCTTAAGCTGAGGAGGGACCCTTACAAGTTTGACCTGAATTGTCTTTCTGCGGATAGTTTCCATGTCCTACAAAACAAGAACAAAGATGAAGATTCGAACCCCTGAAGTGGTTAGTGGATGTATATGATGCTATATGATGTTATGATGCTATGATAAAACACACCACAAGTATTCACAAAAGCAAACATGATAAGGCACACAAGTCACACCACAGCCCTTAGAGTTTAGGCCAGCATGAAGTTTGGGGTACTACCCTCTTGAAGTTGGTGGGCTCAAAAACATGTCCTATCAAAAGTAACCGGGTTCTAAGGAGCTCAATATCATTGGATTGTTTTCTGTGTTCATCGTTTCGATTTAGCCACTGAACTGGCGATCAAAATATTCCAAGAAAACAACCCTCAATGAGTGTAGTATCGAGTATCAACCAACTTCGAACTGCACCAAAGTCAGTTATCTCACTACCCCTAAAGAGGCCAGGATGGTTCAATTAAGGTTCCTAAGGTCAGTTGATGCTTCACGACACCACGCGGCGGCCCCGTACTCTCCTTGACTTGACTCAAGGGTTACCGGTACTCACCAAAGTGCCACATCAACATAGCAGACTGCTTCAACCGTGTCGGTATACCCTGCACAGTTCCCTCACAGTCTTGTTGCTACTTTCTAAGAAGGTATCCCCCAGATCCGGGTTAGGATCTATAGAACTCCCAAGACAGGCCCAATAACATTAAAGCATACAAATCAGGAAATTGAAAACATAAGTATGATCTATCCTAAGGTACACCTCACTTTTAAGATATCCCAAGCAGAGTCGCCAGTTCTGTGACCGGTGAAAATAGAACTGACTGTTTAAAGCTGGTTTCGCGAAATGTCGCAGAAGCAAGAGTCGCCACCATCTTTTATTTTCTCCAACATGGAAAGGACAAAAGCACAGCAAAATTCCTTATGAGAATGTTTCTCGGTTTGGGAGGTAGATTTATAGAAAGGGAAGGTGTTAGCACCCTTTCTATCCATGGTTATCCATGGGCTCTTAGGTACTTGCTCTTATGTTTTTAAAAGATGTTTGCTTTTCAAATGTGAGTGGATTTTGAAAAAAGTTTCGTTTGAAAGATTTCTAAGTGACTCTTGTATCTGTTCTCAAGAGTGTATGAAAAATTTATTTTGAAATTTTTTGAAAGTGTCAGTGTGAAAAGATGTTTTGTTTGTTTTTGAAGAGAGCAAGTACCCATGAGTCATCTACCTACCCTAAGGAATTAGGCTGTGTAAGAGTCCTTTAGATAGTGCTATCCCACCATTGAGAGGTAGGTAGCACCACCGTTGGAGGTGTTCGGGTCAATTCGATTAAGGGACAGTGTAGTCACCGAAGCAATAGTAGGACACCTTAGAAGTAACCCTAATGTCCTAGATCCTTTTATCCGAGGCAATCGTTTCGAGGCAACTGTTTCGAGGCAACTGGATCTTTGGACTAAGGGTGACCTCTAAGACGTCCTATACTTGATGACCACGTTTCGAAGGCAACGAGTGAGGCGTACCCTAGAAGTGGTGTATGCATTGTGTGTTGTATTCAGTTAATGTTTGTCTTTGTTATTAGTGAGCTACGAGTTGTTTTTGTTTACATACATTCTTTCATGCAAGTTTAGTAGTTAAGGGGGTGCGGAAAGTAAATTGCGGAAACATAAATCCTACGCTATTACAAGGCGCGGGTTTATACATCCCCAAAAATACAAAAGACCCGTTTTTGGTAAATAAGTACGGAAAGTAAATAAAAACAGTAAACCTAATTAACTATTACATGTCTTGGAAGCAATTACATAATAATCAAACTGTGCGCGAATACAAATTAAATCGGAATGTTCTAAGGGTGTTGACCCTTTTAAGAAAAGAAATTGATTTTTTTTTTGTCTTTTTGTCCATTAAATGCAATTAATTAAATAATTAAACTAATTAATTAAAAGAAAATATATTTTTGTGTTTTTTATGTTTTTTATGAAATAAAATAAAAAGAAAACAAAATTAAAAGTTAACCTAATTTCTAAGTTATTTTGGTTATTTAAAAAAGTTAGAATGGCCTAATTAAAACTAATTTATTTAAGATTTATTTACAAAAATAAAATAATAATAATAATAAAAATAATGTTAGTTCTTCTTTTTATGATTTTTTTTTAATGAAAAATATTAGTTAATTATGTTAATGGATAAAATAAAAAAAGGCAAATAAAAATGAAAAAAAGGCAAAAATAAAAAAGGGAAGATTAAAACCCAAGGGGGTGTGGCTGGAATTTGAGGGTGTTGAATTGAGAATTGTGGCCTATTTGAACAAGGCCTGCTTGACTTTTTTGGTTGCCTACGCGTGCGCTGACTCCAGAGTATGGTACTCTTACTTTCTGGGCCTTTAGATCTGCCTCCAATGACACTTGGCTTGTTGGATGTGTGAGGCTCATGGTGTCCAGCGCTTGGAATGCTGCACAGGAAAGCAATTGAAAAAACAATATGGAAATTATAAGGGGACCTGGGAATCGAACCCAGGTCCCAAGGATGCTTGGCCACGTCTCCAGCCACTGAAGCACTCATGCGCGTTTGTTAAATATTTACACAACAAATATTATATATGAAAAAACAAAAACTATGCTGAGACGCAAAAAAAAAACGCGCTAAGATTTGAACTCTCCAATCACAGGATGCCACGCCTGTCTTTGTCTTCGTTTTCCTGCAATAACATGAACAAGATAGCGGGGGTTTTAAACCCCCACTAAGTGCAATAGTGAAAAATAGCGAATAGAAGAGGAGATAATATAAAAAAGGCGTGAGGGTCTTAATAGTTTCGTCTTGTCCAGCTGAATTCGTCCATGCCTGTTTGGAGGTTCAATTTTACAGTATATAAAAACCCCTAATTCGAAGCTTTGAAAAACCTAGAAATTGTCAATGGTGATTTTCGATTTAAAGCATCATTCTCAAATTAAAACACATGGAAAGCTTTGTAACAATGTCAGCAATGCAAATCAACCAAAAGAATGTATTAAAAACGCATGGAATGTGATATGTAAATTTGAGAATGTATGCAAACCGTATGAGTTGGTGAGGATGATTCCTTGAGGTTTTTGACTTGTTAATGATTGCAAATCGTCCCTGGCAATGCAAGGAGTGTATTTGGATTGAAATGGAAGCTTGAATTGTACTGCAACTAAGTTTTCAGTTTGTGATTTTTTTCTTCAAAATTTGGAAATGGCTTATGTTGTATGGGGCTCTCTAGGTCGTGAATGATATAAGGAATGCTTGCATATGTGTTATGTAATGAGTATCAATCCAAAAAATGGACATTAAGCCTTTGCACTTATGTTTGAGATTTTGCCATAACCTCCATTTAAACAACTTGCCACTTTTGTGAAAATTTGAATTTCTTGCTTGGAATAGGCCTTGTACGAATTTGGTAAGTACTTCATGGTGCATCAAAGCAATTCAACACAAAATATATCCCTCTATTAATTTTCTTGATTTTTATTTGAATTTTAAAGATTTAAAATGAATTAAATCAAATAAAATTAAATAAAAATGGAAAAATTAATTTTTAATTTTGAAATAAATTGTGGGACACGTGGGAGGCATGGCCAAGCTGAATCAAGTGGAAAAAGTGGGCCCCTTTTGTCAAAAATGAAGTTTCAAGGATAATTGACTTTGGCCATTTCACAAACATTTCCAAACTTCTCCAATGCATATCTTGCTCAATTTTGAAGCTATGAACATGTTCCTTGACATTTTGGAAAGGACTTGATGTCCTCTAACCAATGTCTTTGGTCCCATGTCATTTTGATTTACCAATCTCAAGTTATGGTCTTTGACTTAAAGTGCCTTTTTGTTGACTTTTGAAAATGACCTATAATGTTGAAATTGATAACTTTTTGTGAGAGCATTTCTTGGACTTGGAATGTGAAGATGAGTTGTTGGAAATGTCCTCCCCTTCAAGATGAGCATTGGATGGGATTTTTCTGATGAACCATGAAAAAGTTATGCCTTGGTCAAGTTACAGTTGACTTTTCAACTGTCCAAAAATAGAAACTTTTGACACCTTGATGATTTTTGAGCCATTCTTGTGGAATCATGATCAAGACTTGATCAAATGATGATTGTGGCTTCAAAATAAGATGTTGACCAAAATTTTTGACTTTTGACTGCCAAATGACCATTTTGCCCCTACAGTTGATTGTGAGGCAATTAGGGTTTTTGACTGTGCAACTTGACCTTGTGAGCCTTGAAACTTGACATGTGGATGCTTGACAATGTATATGAGCATATGGGACTTGATTGAGCCCTTGAAAACCTCAACTTCCTTGCAGGAGCCAAAACCCTAGTTTGACTGGCTTAGGAGGGTGCTTGACTGGGCAACCCTTGAGTAGACTTGAGCAGATGCTTGTCAAAAACTTTGAAGAATATGGGAGGACAAATTTTGGGGTACAACAAAGTGTATTTTGAATGTTGAGGAATGTGTATATACGTTGATTATGAGATGAGAAGTGGTGATGTTGTTGACCTGATTTAATATATTAATTATCATGCGCTTTATTATATTGTTAGATATCTCACCCCTTCTGTTTGAATGTTTCCCTTATGTTGGTAACGTGAAGGTAATCGAGAGTGAAGGGTGTATACCTTCAGTAGTTCGCGTCGGTGTCATTGCTCTGATATGTAACACTCGGGGGGAATGAACGTTTGTTGCTTTTGATTGTTGATTATTCAGTTGTTGAACTTTAAGTTGATTATTATTAAGTATTTTTTGTTGAAGTCCCTCTACTGATGATAGAGATGTTATTAAGAATTCCGCTGCATAGTTGTTGAATTATTTAATTAAAGATGTTATGATGATGGTTCATCCGATGTTTTAAAAGTGTTATATATCCACGATGAATGCAATGAATTTGTTAGAAGAATTTATGACGTCCCGATTCGTTTACACGATTAAATTTTATAACTCTGATTTATTTATATAATTTCTTGGGGTAGAATTGGGGTGTTACACCGTGACACATTCAGACCATCACCTAAGTCTCCCTGCAGTGGCGAGCTCCTTACAAAACCCATTACATTTCCTCTAAGCCACAATGCATCCACAAACTCAGTATATTGCTTCTAAGCCGCAATATGTCATCCAACTCAAACACATTATCTTTAAGCCGCAATGTATTCGTGAAACTCAGTATATTGCCTCTAAGCCGCAATATATCGTCTGACTCAAACACATTGCCTCTAAGCTGCAATATATTTCCAATACTCAACACATTTCCTCTAAGCCGCAATGTATTATCCAAACTCAACACATTTCCTCTAAGCCGCAATGTTTTCGCAAAACCTAGATCATCGCCTCAGACTTTATGCAGCGATGCTCGAAAAAAAACCTAGCTTATCGCCTCAGACTTCACGCAGTGATTTATGAACCTAATCCATTGCCTCAGACTTCATGCAACAATGTATTTCGTTATGCCAAGGTCTAGACCACCATCTCAGACTTCATGCAACGATGTTCAAAACAACACTTTTAGCTTATCACATCAGACTTCACGCAGTGATTTGCAAACCTAACACATTGCCTCAGACTTCATGCAGCAATATGTTCCAAACTCCAGACCGTCATCTCAGACTTCATGCAGTGATGTTTGAAACCAAAATTAGATTATCAAATCAGACTTCACACAGTGATTTGCAAACCTGACCCATTGCCTTAGTCTTCATGCAGCAATGTATTTCTTTATTCCATAAAATCCAGCCTATTGCATCAGACTTCACACATCGATTTATGAACCAAACCCATTTCCTCAGACTTCATGCAGAAATGTACATTTATTTACTCTTTAATACAAACCATCGCCTCAGACTTCATGCAGCAATGACCGAAGACCAAATCTAGCTTCACACAGCGATTTGCAAAACTCTAATCCATTGCATCGGACTTCATGCAGCAATACATTTTGTTATTCCATAAACACTGATCATCGCCTCAGGCTTCATGCCGTGATGCTTAAAAGTAAACAAAAACTTTAACCCATTGCATCAGACTTCATGCAGCAATGTGTTTCTTTATCCCATAACACAACCCATCGCCTCAGACGTCAGCAGTGATGCTCAAAAGAAAACAAAACTCTATCCCATCGCCCAAACGTCATGCAACAATTTGCAAACACGATCCATGGCCTCAGTTTTCAAGTTTCCGTGCATTATCAATCAAGTGTTGTTTATCCTCCAAATGGGTGAAAAAACCAAGATATATAAAATTGCGCTCTTAAGTTCAAAACTGTCTGCCTCGTCATCATATCTGGGTAAAGTGATACATCATCATCTTTGCCTACTCTCTTCCTTAAGACTCTTAAGGGTATGCTATATCTGTGTAAATTTATGTTTGTCAGACAAATTTTTGGATACTTCAAGTATTCAATAAACTTCCAATCAGAATGCGTAAGACTTGAGTTTTCTCACGTTATTCGACCGGAAGATGATTGAATAGGGGCAGCTGTTGTACCCCAAATTTGTCCTACCTCGACAATTTTATTCTTCAAGATTAAAATAGAAGAAATATTTAATTAAAGATGGTACAACAGTATCTGATGGCCCATCTTTATCCAAGACTAGGGGATGCATTTTAAATTCAGGAAAGCAGAGCTTTCTAAACCAGAAAGACTCACGTGTCCGTGAACACATTCGCAAAGCATGTTGGCCAAAGGCCCGTGTGATTCGAAAATGGAAAACTATTTTGATTACAAATTATTGAGTTTTAGTCGTATAGTTAAGTCCATTTAAGATTTAGTTTTGTTGAGTAAAAGGGGAGGTGGAAATCCAATTTGGTTTGGTCCATTTCTGTTTTGGGGGGTAGGTTCATCAATTTGCTGGCCCATTAGGGTTTTTTGTAAGCTAGCCCATTTGTTTATTTTAAGAAAACGGTTTTGAATAAAAATGATTATTAGAATATTAATAATTTACTATTAATCTATTATAGGATATTTTCAAAGATATTGGTTCACATTTCTGTTTTAGAGATTTATAAGAGTTTTGAGTGAATCTAACTGTTGTTGGCTCAAATGGGTTTGTTTCAGGCCCAGTCTGCAGCTCATGGTGAAAAAAAAATCCGTTGGTAATAAGCAGTTTTGTACCTAGGAAATTTAAGGCCTAAATCTAGTTATGCTTTTGATGGGAAGAAGAAAGATTAAGTACGTAGGCCCAAAGTCACAAACTGGCACTATTTGGATCAAGTAGAAAACGTGGAGATAAAACACTTATTGTACAGATTTTGATACCAAATTAAATCTCTTCACATAATTAAAATAAATCAAAACCTTATCTAATAAACAGAATAAAGAACTACAACAGGAAAAAATCAGTGAATTAAATTGCAGTAAACTAAATCCACAAAACAAGCATTCAGCAAATCCAGAAAATCGCATAATAACAAAATCTGAGAAGTCTTATTACATTCAATACAGAATAAGTAGATAACGTTACAGAACTTAAAGCAAATCTCTAGGATAACAACAAATCCAGAAACAAATTATACAAATTAAATTCAAATCAAATCTGGAAAATTATACAAACGAGATTCAAGTAAGATCTTTACAAATCCGAAACCTTCATTACAATAAAATCTCTAAATCAAAACAATTACAATCAATTACAAGAAAACTTCTAAATTCCTAATTGAAGTGAATCATAACTGCAATACCTAAAACCCTAAAAATCCATAACTATATAAGAGAAAGGGAGTTTGACAGAGAAGGAGGAGGCTGAGACGATTTTGAGGGAAAATGAAGAAGAAAAATTTGAGACGTAGAGACAAACCCTCTTGCACCGATGAAGACCAGAAGAGAAGATGATTAGAGTTTCCAAATCGAAAACCCTAATTGTCCTTGAAGAAAGTAGAACAAGGCAAACGCACGAAGGTAGCATCTTAGCTTTTTATTTTTATGTTTGTATCGATTGGGGTTTGAGGGCAGAGTTGTGGTAGCCGCCACCGCGAAGGGGATTGAGGTTAAGGTCACAGGGAAAGGGCTGTAAGAAGAAGAGGAGAATGGGTTTGGGTTTAGCGAGAGGGAGAGAGAGGATAAAGACTTTTTGTAAAAAATGAAAAATGAAAATGAATAAGGAATAAATCTCTTATCCTTTTGTGTACCATGCAGCACGCCCATCTAGGCTATCATATTCCCTCGCTTATCATCCACTTGATTTTAATCAAACGGTCCATAAGGGCAAGCCGCACCCTAAGGCTATGCACTGCGTAACACACAATCAACCTGCCTCCTCCAAATCGTGTAATTGGCCTAAGCCCAATAATTTTTACACCCTCCCTATCCTCAATTACTGAAACTCCAAATGACTCACACCCCCCCCCCCCCCCCCTTGCCTGAACTATCTTAGGCCTAAACCCAGATTACTAAACAACACCCCTTGTTTTTGTTGCACAACTAGAAACACACCCCCTCCCCCAGATTTACTTAAATTATTATTATTTTTTATTATTTCTTTTATATCATTTTTTTATACTATACTTTTTTAATTATTTATTTCTTTTTTCATTTATAATTATTATTATTACTATTAATTTTCATTATCATATTTTTCTATTATTATTATTATTATTATATTATCATTTGTTATATGTAAATATTGTTATATTAGCATATCAATTATTTTCTCAAAAAAACTCATGTACATATATTATTTTCTCATATATTGCATTAAATATTTTTTATCATGCATTAATCAAGATTTTCGCAATTAATACAATTAAAAAACACAAACCAAGCAACAAACTATTTTTGCAAACAAATTAAGCTAATCAATAGTCTTTTTTGCAAATGGGTTTCAAACTAATTTTGACTTACTGTGCACTCAGTCAAAATCTCTGCAATCACTACTCCCGACCGAGTGCAAAGTGATTCAAAATATGTTTGCAAACCCCTAAAAGACACCAACCTATACGAACTATGAATTGGGACTCTGATTCCTCATAAGAGGATACGTAGGCATACGATCAAAAATCGTAGCGAGTTCTACTATAAAAATTTAAGACACTTTTATTTCTAATAAAATTTAAACTCCATTTTACCCCAAACCTAAACCTAGAGCTTAGTATCCTTGTGAACAAGGTTGATGAAAGGTTCCTAACACCTTCCTTTCGTCTAATTGAGTCTGAAACCTATAATCTATGTCTGTGAATTAGGGTTTTCTGTTAGTTTCCCTTCCCTATGATAAAAACTAATAATGGAGACTTTGATTTTAAAACCAGTCGCTACAACTCTCAATTCCACTATCCCTTTCCATAATCTATCCCCCTTGTTGTCATCGATAAAGTCCAACTGCCTTCTATTGTTCCTGCAAATTATTGAATTTTCTGAGTGTTCCCCATGGAAGGTAGGAATGGCGTTAATGTTGGAAATTTCAAAACCAGAATTGGATGAAAGTGCCAGGTTAGGTTGGCTGAAACACTCACGCTTGAATTTTTCAGAAAAAATGCCCCTTTTTTTCCAAACTGGTTTGGGCCTATTGGGCCTCTTGAGTGTCATACCCCTCAAATCCACTACATTTTAAAACTTTATTCTTTTATTTTTCCTCCTTTTACTTTCCACGTGGCTAACAGAAATAACTAAATCATCCTTAAAAAAGTATCAACCAAGCAATCTACCTTTGTTCCATTGGAAACGAATGTTGACATATCCAAAGCCTTGGCCCCACTGATTTTAACATAATGACACTTCTTCTCTTTTGCCTTCCATATAGCTTCATGGAAAACACCACCTTTTGACAGACTAATTTAGGCCTATCTACTGAGCCTGGCGCTATAACCGTGGGGTGATAATTGGTTGCTTTTTCGTCACTATTCATGTTCATCATCTTTCTTTCTTCATCACCATTTTGTTCCTTAGCCCTCTGAGATGAAAAAAACCCAAAACCCTCCAGATCATTCTCTCCATAATCAGCAGTGTTATTCTCATGTCAATCCTCAATTAAGTCTGAAGAATCAGAACTCACCGACCTTTCCTTGAGCACCTTCTTCGAGATACACATTAGCCCATATTTGTCTTCCAGGAGAATCAACTGAAATTGATTTGCATCCACTTCAACCATAATGGTATCGGCCAAAATAATAGAGGTAGAAATTTTGATTATGATACGAGCTACATCCATATTATTCCTCTCGACCGTATTCTCGTCAATGCAAATAAAAGTTCCAAGAATATTTCCAAGCGCAACAAAAAAATCCTCGTCCCAAGCGTGAGCGGGAAAACCAAACACCCTCACCCATATTACTCTGACCGTATCCATATCTACCTCCTTCCACTTCCTCATCTCCCTAAACCATTGTTTCCACCAAGTCTCACCCTCTTTGATTAAGTCATCAATGACGCCACTTTCTGTTTCTTCCAAAAGACAAAAGTTAGCCCCCATTGAGGTAACCTTCATCAAAATAAGCCTTCTACTTCAAAAATAGTCTAGTTATTGTAAGTGGAACCAAGGTAAATAACCTACCCTATATACGCCCTTGCAAACCTCTCCTTTACTCCATTTTTGACCCGAAGACCAAATAGAGCTTCTCCTTTGTACCTTTATGTTGATTCCCTTGCGCCACAATGTCGACTAAAGACTGAGGCCCTCTAAAACAGCTTGAACAACCAACTTTGAATGCCTGAACATTCGAAACCATCGTCTGTCTGACCATACCTCTCCAATTTGACATGCAAAACGCCCATTTCGAATCTAGGCAGATTCACATGTATGTTGACACCATCTATTTACACATTGTCAAGTCTAACCGCTAACATTTTTGCTTCTTTGATAAGAGATAATCTAGAAAAGCCGAATCATTTTCCGAACTTATTCAGCCTTGGTGCAATCGCTACCCCCGTCACCCCCTCATCGATGCAACCGAACAACTCAAACAAATCCCTTATTTAGATTCTTAAAGGAAAATCTAAAATGAAAATGAAATTGAGGTCCTTTTTCTCCCCATCCACGATGATTCTTAAATTCAAAAAAGAATCCCATCTAGCCCCCAAATTCTTGAAAGCATTCCGCTTTTCCTCCGTCCAACGGTGACCACCGATCATTGATCGCTGAGAAAAAAGAACCAACACCACAAAGCTAGAGAGAGGCCAAAATTGATCTCACTAAGAAATATCAATTATGTTTTAGGTGTGGCTAAACTATGAATATGAATTGTATGTGAATAATTCATTAGTATGTGTATGTATATGGAAATGTGTGGTAATTCAAGTTTGATGAATTATTGAAGATATGCATGACTGTTAAGATTAGAGAATGGTCTTAATTGCATATGGTTGTTGTAATTGCACATGCATAATTTATTGTTAAGAGGCATGCTTGTTAGTTCCGAGGGAGCTAGTGAATTGTCCCAAACATAGAGAGGGGTTTTAAAACTTAGAGGACGGGCTTTCTGTGTGTTATAGGTCTAGAGGACATACCTTGTTTAAAGTAAAAACTGAATAAAATTAACAGTGATTGGTACCACATGCATGAATATTGCATTTGAGTTGCATTGAGTCATATCATGTGTATGTTTGCAATATGGAATTATGTGAACTATGTGGGATTGTTGTATTTTATGAAATTGTAAATGATGAATGAATACTTGTGAATAGTATGCGTATTTGGGTGATGTTTTGTTTTTTAGACGTATGAAATGTGAGAGTGTTATTTTTATACATTAATGCTATATATTATTGTGATACAGTGACAGAACTGATTGTTTAATATTGGTTTTACGTTTTTTGTTCCAAATATTGTGGTAAGAAAGAGTCGCCACCGACTTTTCTTTTATCCAACAAAGGAAAGGGTGAAAAGAACAAAAAAATACCTTTTTCGAGATTTTCTGAGTAAGGGGGGTAGATTATGGAAAGGGAAGGTGTTAGCACCCTTTCCATCCGTGGTTTTCCATGGGCTCTTAGGTACTTGCTCATTTTTGAAAACTGTTTGTGTTTGTGTGTTTTGAAAGATTTTTGTTTTCTTTATGGTAACTCTTGTATCAGTCCTCATAGTGTGATAAAGCGTTTTTGAAAATAGTTTTTGAAAAGTGTGTAAGTGTGAAAACTTAGGTTTGAGCAAGTACTTAAGAGTCATCTACCTACTCGAAAAAGAATATTCTTTTCCTCCTTTCCTTTAGATAGTGCTATCCTACTATTAGTGAGTAGGTAGCCCTATCGTCGGATGTTGAGGGACTATCGAAAGGGATGCTATGGTCATTGAAGGCAACATGTAAGGATATCTTAATGTTTGGAGGGACTGTCATCATGTAGGCAACATCGAGGGACAAGATTATTTCTTGTAGGCAACTCGAGGGACAATAAGGTACCATGATCTTCTAAGATATCCCTATATTCGAGGGACATGACCATTGTTTTCCGAGGCAACCAAGTGAGGTATACCCTAAGGGTGCAAGTGTGTAACAATGTGCTTTTTCAGTTATGTGTCTTGAGATTAGTGATCTAATGGTTAATTGATTAATCTTGTCATGCATGCCTAAGTTACTAACAATTATATACAAGCATATAAGAAAGGTAAAAGCGAGAAATAAATCCCTACAACTATTACAGGGCTTTGTGATAGTTACATAAAAAAGTGCAAAAATGAAGTGCGGAATTTTAAATCTAGACTATTACATCCCATAATCAGTTACATTATTATATAAAATGCGAGAATAAAAATAATGCACGCGAAATAAGATATTACGTCTAAAAAAATCCTAAGAATGAAAGTCTTTTTTGGTTTTATTTTTATTATGAAAAGAAAGTAATTAGACTTAAATTCTAATCCATTTTTAATTAAGAAAAAGGTTAAAGTTTTAATTAATTAATTAAAAAAAATTAATTATTTAATTAAAAAAGTCTAAGCCTAAATTCTTTGTGAGTTTTTTAATTATTATAATTAAAATGATTAAGAGATGAAATAATTAAATAAAGCAAAAATAAAAGGAATTGGGCTTGACATCTGAAGTAGAATGGGGGGTGCAATTGAAATTTCGCTAAGCCCGGATAGTGAAGCCCAGGTCCATCCTTGGATCCAGTGTGGCAAGTACTTGATGGTACATGTTATCTCATGTTCTAGATGTCATGCATTCCATGTAAGTCCCCTAACCTGCTCTAAGGATATCCAGAAACTCATATACACACATTAGAACATTCAACAATTAATAAAAATAGAGATTCGAATTTGAGATTATACCAAAATGGTGATAGTTTGGATCCGGTGATATGGGACCTTGTAAGATTTGAGGATGGTTGGAACAAGTCCCTGGGAACCTCAAGAGCAATGTATGATTACTAGTTCGGATCAAAAGTACCTGCAAAGTGGGTTTCGAATTTTTACCGCTTTTGATAATTTTGAAAAAATGGTAGAGCTCTCTCTAGGCTGTGTAGGCGTCTGGAAATGCTTGCTAGGTGCTTGTGTTTATAGATAGGAATGAGGAGACAAGAAAACAAAGGTTTAAACAACCTTAAACAAACGTTTCAAAGTCATGAATGAAATTTGTAGCTTTGGCCAAAAACAAGGAAACTTGTCATTTTTTGAATTTGAATGAATGTGGAAACCTTTGCACAAAACTTTATGGGCCTAGGCTGTCCAAAACATCAACCCAAAGCTCAAATCCCATTTCCAATTATTTTATACATTTTATTTTATATTTATTTGAAATAAATTAAAATAAATATGAATAAAATAGTTAGCAAATGCAAGGCATGGAAAGAATAATTTTATAGGTCCTCTATTAAATTAGGAAAATTCTTGAAGTCCAAGAAATTGAGCCCTTTCCTTAAAACTTCAAATTTGCTCAATGCATAATTCTTGAAAATTCCCAAATTTTCCCAACTTGGGCAAGCCATAAGTTGCTCAATATTTATCTCATAATGATGATCTTGGAGTTTTTGGAAATCTCAAGATGTCTACTTGAATCCCTATTTTGATAAATTTTGCATTTGAAGATTTTATCTTGATATAAAAGGTCTTGGCAAAAAGTGGCTTTTGTTAACTTTCTGAAAATGACCTGTAATGTATGAGCTTGTATCTTTCAAATGGTGCATTTCTTGGACTTGAGGGATGAAGATAAGTTGTATGGAATTGGGTTCTATTCAAAATGAGATTTGGTTGGAAAATTTCTGATAAAGTATGAGAAAGTTATGCTTGGTCAAAGTTTGGTTGACTTTTCCTATAGAAACCCTAATTTTCCATTTTTGACTTTTGATGAATTAGGAGCATTTCTTGAGGAAGCATGATAAACCCTTGATAAAATGATGTATATCACTTCAAAATATTGATGTTGACCAAAAATCTTGAAGTTTGACTGTACATGTGCCACAATTAACTTTTGACCTAGCACAATTGATTTTCTAATACTTGAGCAATTGACTGAGCTAACTTATTATGCAAGGCATGGAATTTAGGATGGATAATCTTGAAGGCATATTAGGACCATGGGAAGAATTTGAGACCATTGGAGCTCAACCATCTTGATGAAAATTAAAACCCTAGTTGGGGGTTCATTGCCTTATTAGGAGAATTGTCTGGTCAATTCTTGGTCAACCTTGAGCAATTGAGGACTTATAGGAATATATCTTGTGTGAAAATGGGAGGGAAAATTTTGGGGTACAATAGCTTCCCCTGTTCAATCTTCTTAGACCTGAGGATGTATATTGGCTTGTCTGTCTTTCGTGATCTGAAGGTGGAAGATGATTGAACACTAGAGTGCCTAGAAATTTGCACTCGCCCGAAGTGAGACTGTTGGTGAATAATATCGGGAATGGGCTTACAGATGCCATTTGGAAAAGATGACAAAAGACTGTCGGAGATGAGTTTAAAGATGCCATCCAAGGAATATGACGGAGAGTCGTCGGAGATGGGCTTAAAGATGCCATCCAAAATAGATGCTGACTTCGTAAGGAGTCTTCTTGTGGGGATTCTTGTTCCTGCTGTCCGAGAAGGAGTCCGCTGGGGAATTTTTTTTAGGGGAATAGAGTCTAGGAGCTTCGGTTGTCCATTAATCTACTGGGGAGTCATCTCTTGACTGAAGAGACGAAAGTGAACTACTATTTGGTCAGGATATAGGCTTCGCAGTGAGCTGCTGAGGATGATAAGGCTGACTGCTATCTGGTCGTATTCCAGGCTTCACAACGACTTACTGGGGAAATGAGATTAGACTGTTGTCTTGCCATACTCTAGGCTTTGCAGTTTCTCAAACTAGAATAGAAATCAGAAAAATCTTAGTGTCGATTTAACTGAACCAGGGAAAGGATCTATCGGAAAATAATAAGTAATAAATCAATGGTTGATTCAAACTGAACCAGCAGAGGTCTTGACTTATCTTTGAATGGATAAGAATCAGAAAAATCTTAGTGTCGATTTAACTGAAATAGAAAAAGGTCTACTGGTAAAGAATCAGTAATAAATCAATGGTCGATTCAAACTGAACCAGCAGAGGTCTTGGTTTATCTTTGACTGGATAGGAATCAGAAAAACCTTTGTGTCGATTTAACTGAACTAGAAAAAGGTCTACCGGAAAAGAATCAGTAACAAATCAATGTTCGATTCAAACTTAGCCAGCAGAGGTCTTGGTTTATCTTTGACTGGATAGGAATCAAAAAAATCTTAGTGTCGATTTAACTGAACCAAAAACAAGTCTTGGATTATCTTCAACTGGAATAGGAATCAGAGAAATCTTAGTATCGATCCAACTGAACCATAGGAAAATCTTGAATTAACTTTGTTTGGAATGGATATCAGAAGAATCTTAGTATTGATTCAACTGAACCAGATAAAAGTCTTGGAACATCTTCAACTGGAATAGGAATCAGAGAGATCTTAGTGTCGATCTGACTGAACCAGAGAAAAATCTTGAATTAACTTTGACTGGATAAGAATCAGAAAAATCTTAGTGTCAATTTAACTGAACCAAAAAAAAGTCTTGGATCATATGCAACTGGAATAGGAATAAGAGAGATCTTAGTGTCGATCTGACTGAACCAGAGAAGGTCTTTAATTAACTTTGACTGGAATGGAAATCAGAAGAATCTTAGTATCGATTTAACTGAACCAGGAAAAATTCTTGGAATATCTTCAACTGGAGTAGGAATCAGAGAGATCTTAGTGTCAATCTGACTGAATTAGAGAAGGTCTTTAATTAACTTTGACTTGAATGGAAATCAGAAGAATTTTAGGATCAATTCAACTAAACCAGACAAAAGTCTTGAATTAACTTCGACTGGATAAGAATCAGAAAAATCTAAGTGTCAATTTAACTGAACCAGAAAAAAGTCTTGGATCATCTTCAACTGGAATAGGAATCAGAGAGATCTTAGTGTCAATCTGATTGAACCAGAGAAGGTCTTTGATTAACTTTGAATGGAATGGAAATCAGAAGAATCTTAGGATCGATTCAACTGAACCAGACAAAAGTCTTGGAATATCATCAACTGGAATAGGAATCAGAGAGATCTTAGTGTCGATCTAACTGAACCAGAGAAGGTCTTAGATCAACTTTAACTGGAATGGAAATCAGAAATTTCTTAGGATCGATTCGACTGAACCAAACAAAAGTCTTGGAATATCTTCCACTGGAATAGAAATCAGAGAGATTTTAGTGTCAATCTGACTGAACCAGAGAAGGTCTTGGATTAACTTTGACTGGAATGGAAATCAGAAGAATCTTAGTATCAATTCAACTGAACCAGACAAAAGTCTTGGAATATCTTCAACTGGAATAGAAATCATAGAGATCTTAGTGTCGATGTGACTGAACCAGAGAAGGTCTTTAATTAACTTTGACTAGAATAGAAATCAGAAGAATCTTAGGATCGATTCAACTGAACCAGACAAAATTCTTGGAATATCTTCAACTGGAATAGAAATCAGAGAGATCTTAGTGTCGATCTAACTGAACCAGAGAAGGTCTTGTGAGGACATCTTTCTGAGGAAATTGTTGAAATAGCCTTTCGTTAGACGTAGCTTTTAAGAAGACTACCATGTCACATAAGTAGCCAACGGTGTTTGTTGATTTGATCTTTTCCCTGAAAAAGGAAAAGAGTTAGTTGTATGCAATGTCATGATGTATGCAATGCATTATGATGATGTTCCTAAAATAAATGAGATTGTGGTGTATGCGATGTGTATGCGCATGCCATGATGTATGAATATGGGATGCTATTGCGATATTTCTTAGTCTGGAAAAGTAAATCCCAGACTGCTGCTGGAGAGTATAAGGAGGCTGAATCCTTCATTTCTGTTGAGGATGATGAATGAAGATGATTCGCTGGGGATTTCCTCTTTCTGTCTGAGGATATTCTGCCGGGGATTGAATCTGCTTGAGAATGACTCTGTGGAGGGAGGATGCTTTGTTGTCTCGTTTTGCCGATGTAGAGAAATAAACTCTATTGGGTAATGAGCTTTTGTAGTTAGAGAAATAAACTTTACTAGGGAGGAAGTTTTATAAACTGTTTGAAATTATAAAACTCGGCTGGGGAATACAGATTTTCGCTTTCTGAAGTAACTTTGCTGGAGAAGGTAATTTGTTGGAGGAGGTAATTCCTGCCTTGGGAAGGAGAGATCAAAACTTTGGTTGTTTCTACTTTGTGGGGAACATAGATGTCACGGGGTCGTATATAGCGGTGACTTCGTCTCAAACTGTCTCTGCCCCTATACCTGTTGGAGGGAGTAACTGTCGGGACTGCAAATTGTTTTTTTAGACTTTGCACCATTCCTTAAAGTCATTAGTAATTGTCTTTTTGTTTTTTTATGCAAGTATTTGTGAACCGTGATCATATTTAAATGCATATGTCAAAAATAAGCCATTGGATGTTTTTTCAAAACAAAACAGAAAAAGAAAAACAAATAGTTTTGTACTTTAAAGACTTGTATTAATTTTTGAAGGTTGCCTATAACAGGCATTTTGTACAAAGAGACTGACGTTCTAGTAAGAGAACGCCGCCATGAAAGTGAAAACTATACAAAATAGTGTACAAAGAGAAAACAACTACGTGTAATAATCCCATTGAGTTTCAATTCTGCTATTGCCTCTATGTCCTTGAGCGTCTCATCACTTTGCTACTCGTCCGAAGCTGAATGGATTGATCGGTACCGTATGAGCTTGATAGTCGATACTGAGGTCTGGTCGCAAGGTGATCCAATGGGACTTAGTTGTACGCTTCAAATCCATAACTTTTTCCTGGACCGCCCTTACGGGATTTCAGTCCACCAGGATACCCTTTTTTGCCCAAGCCTCCTTTGCAGGTTTTCGACTTGATGGGTGTACATGTTTTTTGTATTTATCCCTAATTTTTGCCCAAACCATTTTGGTTCGCTGGGATGCCTTTACTTTTTCCTAGGCCATTCAACCTAGAGGGTCTTTATTCATGCGTATTATCTTTTCACTATGTCCGCATTAACAGGGCGAGGAAGGTCGTCACCATCCATGGTGGTCAGAATCATGGCTCCACCGGAAAATATGCCTTTGATCACAAATGGCCCTTCGTACGTGGGAGTCCATTTTCCACTGGGATCACCTTGCGGCAGTATGATGAGCTTGATCACTAGATCACCCACTTGATACACTTGACGTCTGATCTCTTTGTTGAAAGTCTTGATCATCCGTTTTTAACATTTGACCATGACAGACAATAGTAAGCCTTTTCTCATCAATCAAATTCAGTTGATCAAGTTGAGTCTGGATCCAATCGTCTTTGTTCAAACCCGTATCCTTCATGATCCTTAAAGAAGGGATCTGGACCTCAATAGGCAGGACAACCTCCATACCATATACCAGAGAATAAGGTGTTTCCCCTGTTGACGTACGTGCTGAGGTGCGGTAACCATGAAGAGCAAATGGTAATATCTCGTGCTAGTCTTTGCATGTCACCGTCATCTTCTGTATGATTTTCTTGATATTCTTGTTAGCATCCTCCATAGTGCCATTCATCTTCGACCGGTAAGGGGAAGAATTAAGATGTTGGATCTTGAATTGTTTACAGAGTTCGGTGATCATTGTATTATTGAGATTCATACCATTGTCTGTGACAATTCTCTCTGGAACACCATACCGATAAATCAGGTTATGCTTGATAAATCGCGCCACAACATTCTTGGTAACAGTAGCAAAAGAGACAGCCTCAACCCACTTCGTGAAGTAATCAATGTCCACTAGGATGAAGTGATGCCCATTGGAAGCGGTAGGCCTAACCTCTTCGATCATGTCAATGCCCTAAATTGCAAACATCTAGGGAGCCGTCAAGACGTTCAAGGGAACCGCAGGTACATGTACTTTATCAGCATAGATCTGGCATTTGTGACAAGTTCGGGAGTGCTGATAATAGTCTACTTCCATATGGACCAATAGTATCCTGCCTGTAGGATATTTTTAGCCATGGTGTGTCCACTAGAGTGAGTTACAAAGGTACCTTCGTGTAGATCTTCCATAATCCTCTCTGCTTCATTCTTGTCTATGCACCAAAGTAAAGTAGAGTCATGGTTGCGCTTGTACAGGACTCCATTATTGAGGAAGAACTTTGTGGCGAATCTTCTCAGAAACTTCTTATCATTGACAGTTGCCACCTCAGGATATTCTTGAGCCTCAAGATACCTTTTCATTTCATGAAACCAAGGTTTGTCTGCTACTTCTTCAGCATCAATCTCACATAAGTATGCTGGTTCATCCAACCTTTCGATAGTGATCCGAGGAGCCTCGTTGTCCCACTTGACCTTGAACATATATGACATAGTAGCTAGCGTGTCCGCTAACTGGTTCTCTTCTAGTGGAAAATGTTCAAAGGTGACCTCTTCAAAGTGTGGAAGCAATGTCAGCACATGTTCTTTGTAAGGGATAAGATTCGGGTGCTTCGTGTCTCACTCTCCTTTGATTTGACTTATTACCAAGGCTGAATCCTCGAATACACTCAAGAACTTGATCCTTAGGTCGATAGCAGCTTTGAGACCCATGATACATGCTTCATACTCCACCATATTGTTAGTACAGTTGAAACATAATCTGGCGGTGAAAGGAGTATGACAACCTTCGGGAGATATGATTATAGCACTAATACCATTTCCGAGTGCGTTGGAGGCTCCATAAAAAACCATGGTCCATCAGGATCCTTCCTCAGGTCCTTCATCCAGTCTAGGTTCTTCAAAGTCAGTCACTAACATAATGTTCTCATTCGAGAATTCAAAGTTCATGGATTGGTAGTCATCCACAGCCTGATGAGCCAATTGACCAGCTAGTACACTTCCCTTGATTGCTTTCTGGGTCGTGTATTGGATATCGTATTCAGTCAAGATCATTTGCCATCTTTCTATTCTTCGGGAGAGAGCGGGCTTCTTGAAGATGTACTTGATCGAATCCATCTTAGATATCTACAAAGTGGTGTGGGCTAACATATACTATCTCAATCGGCGAGCAACCCATGCCAAAGCACAACATGTTTTCTCGAGCAGTGAGTATCTTGTTTCACAGTCGATAAACTTTTTGCTAAAGTAGTATATTGCATGCTCTTTTCGACCGAACTCGTTATGTTTCCCTAGCACACACCCTATTGAATTATCTAACACTGTTAAGTACATTATCAAAGGTCTTCCTTCAATCGGAGGCATCAGAATTGGAGGCTCTTGAAGGTATTCTTTGATTCTCTCAAAGGCGGTTTGGCATTCGTCATTCCATTTTACCACTTGATCTTTCTTCAGGAGTTTGAAGATGGGCTCACAAGTAGTAGTTAAATGGGAAATGAACTTGGAAATGTAATTTAGGCGTCCTAAGAAGCCTCTGACCTCCTTCTCAGTGCGAGGAGCCGGCATCTCTTGTATAGCCTTCACCTTTACAGGGTCTACCTGAATGCCTTTGTCATTGACAATGAAACCTAGCAGTTTACCAGACCTTACCCCGAAGGTGCACTTGTTCGGATTTAACCTTAGCTTATATGTCTTGAACCTATCAAACATCTTTTGTAGATGATCAAGGTGCTCTTCCTCAATTTGAGACCTGGCTATCATGTCATCAACATAGACCTCTATCTAATGGTGAATCATGTCGTGGAACAGAGCTACCATAGCTCGCTGATAGGTTGTCCCAGCATTCTTCAATCGAAATAGCATCACTTTGTAATAGAAAGTGCCCCATTGTGTGACGAAGGTTATCTTCTCCATGTCTTCAGGTGCCATCTTGATCTGATTGTAACCAGAAAAACCGTCCATGAAGGAAAATATCTTGCACTATGCGGTGTTGTCAACCAGAACGTCAATGCGGGGGAGCGGAAAGTCATCCTTGGGGCTTGTCCTGTTTAAATATCGGTAGTCCACACACATTCGTACCTTATTGTCCTTTTTAGGTACTAGGACTATGTTAGCAACCTACTGGGGATAAAAAGTGATAGCTAGGAACCCAACATTGAATTGTTTCATAACATCTGCTTTGATCTTCTCTGACATTTCAGGGCGCATGCGACATACCTTCTGCTTTATCGGAGGGCAATCTTTTTTAGTTGGCAGACGATGAACCATAATATCTGTGTCTAGTCCCGACATGTCTTCATATGACTAGGCAAATATCTCAACATAATCATGCAACATCTGAGTCAAACATTGTTTGACACTAAGCTCCAAATTTGCACCTATCTTGACCTCTTTTCTGTTCTCTTATGTGCCTAAATTCACTGTCTCAACTGGCTCTTCATGAGGTTGTATAGCCCTTTCTTCCTGTTGTAACTGTCTGGCAAGTTCTCCGGGTACCTCACAATCTTCTTCACCTTCGTCCTCGGCTTGGTTGATCATATTTTCAAAGTCATAACCGGCAATAGCAGAACAGTTATCAATGGGATCCATAGTGGATATGGATCTGCAGTTTGATACGTGAGTGTGTGTCAGAGCATAGCTGTATTGACAAAGTAAAAAGAAAAAAAGAAAAACAGAGAGTGCAAAATTTGATTGCAGAAACGTCCAATGCTTTATTAATGCCATATGAAATTAAACATGATAACCCTCACAAGTGAAACCATTGTTCCCCGGGTGAGACACATAGCCAAAAAGTTTATATTGTTTATTACATATCCAAAAACAATAAAGACAATTACTTCTGAATAAAAGTAATTGGTACAAAGTCTTTTGTTGTCCAGTTACTGGGTCCACCGTTGGTAGTAGGGAAGATCCAGCTATCCACGTCATAGTCACTGTCAACATCTTTTGTGGCAGAGACAACATCAATAACATTGATTCCCGTGCCATGTTTGGGCATGAGTGCAGTTATGACGTTGCGAGTCTCAGGGGGATCGAATTCAATCTCATTTTCTTTGATTAGATCCTGCACCTTGTTCTTCAAATCCTAACAATCGTTCATGTCATGCCCCAGAGTCTCATAATGGTAGGCGCATTGAGCATTTGGATTATAGCAGGGAGAAGCAGTATTAGGATTCTTCGGAGCTTCCCTCAAAGTTACCAGATTGGACTTCAATAATTGTGGCAAGACTTGAGACAAAGTCATATTTATCCGGGTAAACTGTCTTACTGGCCTTTCTGCTCTAGGCTAATTATTCCTTTGCTGATCAGGTGCAGATTTAGAGATCATAACAGCCCCTACCGCCGGACGGCACTCAGTTATGTCATGATTCCCTTGGCTATAAGTGGCAATGACCTCCTTTTCCCATAAAATGGCTTTCTTACTGTACTGGAGGATGCATTCTTTTGAATCTTACCGCTCCTAATTCCAGCTTCCACTCTTTCCCCTATCAAGATTAATTCAGTAAAGCCGGCTGAGAAGCTTCCAATCAAGTGATTGAAAAATGGACCAGTCAGGATACACAAAAACATATCCACTAGCTCCCTATCAGATAGGGGGGGGGTTGGACTCTTCCCGCTAAGTCCCTCCACTTATGAGCATAGTCTTTAAAGCCCTCACTCGAACCCATAGACATATTTTGAAGTTTTACGGGTGGGAGCAAGGTATGCATTATACTGATACTGCTTGTAGAAAGCAGCAACCATGTATTCTCAATTTCGAATGTTGGCCCTTTCCAGCTGGTAGAACCATTCTAGTCAAGTTCTGGACATATTATCCTGAAAGAAGTGAACCCATAAGTCCTTGTTAGTAGTGTGAGGCTGGATCTTCCTCACATAAGATCGGAGGTGCATATTGGGACATGAAACCCCATCATATTTGGCGAACACCAGTACCTTGAACTTTTGCGGGGTGATAACTCCAGAGACCAAGCCTAACTCTTCAAAATCCATACCCGGTACCTTCCAGACCTCCATTGCATTTAAACGATCCTCTAGCTGTTTGTATTTTTCATCAGCGGGAGGATACTGCTCCTCATCATAGTTAGATTCATCATCAGATTCTTTTAGACTGGAGTCTTCCTCTCTTGTTTCCTCCTCTTGATTGTCTCCTTCCTTTGATGAAGTTACCAGTTCATAGGCTCGCCGTACTGGTCCTCTGATCCTTCTTCCCAAGTTCACCATACCAGCTGGTTTCCTTGGCTTCTTAGTCTTCTCTTTAACAATCAAGGCTTTCAGTTCCTCTTTCCCCTTGGCCAGAGCCATGATCATCTGTTGAAACTGAGCATTCTGAGTCTGTAGATCCTTCACTGTTTGTTCTAGAGCCATTGCTTAAATAAATAGCGAAGAGGATGAGAAACCTGCTTTGAAACCTGCCTATGCAATGATATGTATGATATATGTATGCAATGTTTTCAAGGATTTCTAAGAATCAAATTTTCTTAAACAGAAAGGGAACAAATGTTAATTGCATTAAGATGTTTTATTAATCATAATAATTCCTCTTGGGCTCACAAAGGGAACAAAGAAACAATAAAATTTTCCAAGCAAAAGTAAGACTTCAAGCTTCCCACTGGCGCATCCTCTTTGGTGCAATGTAGGCATTTGTGCCTCTCTCCTCATTAAGTAACTGAGTGAGCTCTAGAACCTTCTTCTCGCTGGCGTAGAATTGGGTTTCGAAAGTATCACATTCTTCTTTGAGTTGAATCCAAGACTTCCGTAGCTCCTCAAGATCAGTTGGCATGTCAGGATGAAGATCAACATAAGGAGTGTCTCTCTCAACAATTGGCTCCATAGTCACAGGTAAGATGGCGGGGTAAGGCATCATAAGACATTGAGCACAAGCTCGCACCCATTTGAGGTAAGGCTCAAGAGGGATGGAATTCTTATGCCCCAGTATCTTGTTGTCAACTCTGTTCATCATGCCCCAAGCTCGAATGAACCTCTTACGATAACCCTAAACATCATTCTCATGGTCAAATGTGATTCCTTGGACGAGTGTGTTGTGAGGACCATCCTTTCTAGCGTAACCGAACTGTCGCAATGCCAAACAAGGATTATAAGTGATTGCTCCCCTAATGCCTAAGAGAGGGACATTAGGTAATTCCCCATAACGATCAATGATGGTAACATTCTCCGAGGATCGTGAACACCAATAAATATCTGAATGTGTAAGGGACGTCAGCCTATGAGACCATCTCATACCCTGCTCATTTCTCAGAATAGATCGGGGTAGGTGAAAAATAAACCATCTAGCCAATAGAGGAGTGCAACACAGAAGGGTACCTCTTCTCTTTAGAGTTCGAGTATGCAGAGAGTGTAGAATATCCCTAAGTAAGGTAGGTACCGGATTATAAGACAGAAAAATCTTAACCGCATTCACATCTATGAGTTGGTCCATGTTAGGGAATAGTACCATCCCATAGATGAGAAGGGCCAACACCTCTTCAAAAGCTTGTAAATCCAGGTTATCCCAAAAATAGTGAGCTTCCTCAAATAGAAACTTGACTGGAAATCCTTGGACACCTCTTCTGGTTTCCCAATTTGCCATTACATCAGACCATTGTAAAGACAGAGCTTAAGAAATCTCTTCAGGCTTTGGGTCTCTTTCTGTACTGTTGAATGGTAGTTGATTAAGGAAAGGTACCCCCAATAACTGATAAAACTCCTCCATAGTAGGCACTAACTGGTAATCAGGAAAAGTGAAGCAGTGGTGCAACGGGTCAAAGAACTGAAAGAGTACCTTTAACATTTCTTCATCCGAGTTTGAAGTGAGCAAATTGAGAATTCGACCATGTTTTTCAGTGAAGGGAGAGCTTTCAGGAATCCTTGATGCTAATTCCTTGAGCTGAGGAGGTACTTTCACAAGTTTGATTTGGAAAGTGTTCCTGCGAGCGGATGTAATATCCTACAAAACAGGACAATGATAAGCCCTAGAAAGTCCTTCAAATCGTTAGTATGATATGCCATGTTATGATGTGATGATTATGCCAAGAAATCACATATATAGCAAGCAAATCACACCAAGACCTTAGGTTTAAGGCTTGCATAGGTTTTAAGGTAATACCCTCTTGAAGTTGGATTGGTTCAACTTGTCCTATAAATAGTAATCGGGTTCTAAGGGATCTCAATATCAGTGATCTTTCCCACAAGTTTCGTTCGATAGGCGACTGACTCGCAACCAAACAAAACTCAAGAGTCAAATCTCAATGAGTGTAGCATCGAATATCTGCCGACTTTGGGAATACACCAAAGACAGACATCTCACTATATCCTAATGGCCAAGTTGTTCAATTAAAGGTTCTAAGGTTAGTTGACGCTTCATGACACCACAAAACGGCCCCGTATTCTCCTTGATTAACTCAAGGGTTACCGATACCAACCAAAGTGTCGCATCAACGTAGCCATCGCTTTAACCGTGTCAGTATACCCCACATAGTTTCCATGATCTATTGCTACTTACCTAAAAGATTTCCCCAGATCCGGGTGTAGGATCTATAGTAACCCCAAACAGTACCCTTAAAAAATAAAGCAAACAAACAGTCAAAGAAGCAAAATGATCTAGCCCCTAAGGTAAACCCCACTTTATTATTTTCCCCAGCAGAGTCACCAGTTCTGTAATACGATGGCAGAACCGAATGTTTAATACTGGTTTTGTGTTTTTTGTTTGCAAATGTTGCGGTAAGCAAGAGTCACCATCGACTTTTCTTTTATCCAACAAAGGAAAGGGTGAAAAGAATAGAAAAAGACCTTTTTCGAGATTTTGAGTAAGGGGGGGGGGTGTAGATTATGGAAAGGGAAGGTGTTAGCACCCTTTCCATCCATGGTTTTCCACGGGCTCTTAAGTACATGCTCATTTTTGAAAACTGTTTGTGTTTGTGTGTTTTGAAAGATTTTTGTTTGCTTTATGGTAACTCTTGTATCAGTCCTCAAGAGTGTGATAAAGCGTTTTTGAAAATAGTTTTTGAAAAATGTGTAAGTGTGAAAACTTAGGTTTGAGCAAGTACTTAAGAGTCATCTACCTACTCAAAAAAGGACATTCTTTTCCTCCTTTCCTTCAGATAGTGCTATCCTACTATTAGTGAGTAGGTAGACCTATCGTTGGATGTTGAGGGACAATCGAAAGGGACACTATGGTCATTGAAGGCAACATGTAAGGATATCTTAGCGTTCGGAGGGACTGTCATCATGTTGGCAACATCGAGGGACAAGATCATTTCTCGTAGGCAACTCGAGGGACAGTAAGGGACAATGATCTTTTATGACGACTTTTATACCGAGGGTCTTTGCTAAGATATCCCTATATTCGAGGGACATGACCATTGTTTTCCGAGGTAACCAAGTGAGGTATACCCTAAGGGTGCAAGTGTGCAACAATGTGCTTTTTCAGTTATGTGTCTTAAGATTAGTGATCTAATGGTTAATTGACTAATCTTGTCATGCACGCTAAGTTACTAACAATTATATACAAGCATATAAGAAATGTAAAAGCGAGAAATAAAGTCCTACAACTATTACAGGGCTTTGGGATACTTATATAAAAAAGTGCAAAAATGAAGTGTGGAATTTTAAATATAGACTATTACATCCCATAATCAGTTACGTTATTATATAAAATGCGAGAATATAAATAATGCGTGCGAAATGAAATATTAAGTCTAAAAAAATCCTAAGAATAAAAGTCTTTTTTGGTTTTATTTTTATTATGAAAAGAAAGTAATTAGACTTAAATTCTAATTCATTTTTAATTAAGAAAAAGGTTAAAGTTTTAATTAATTAATTAATTAAAAAAATTAATTATTTTATTAAAAAAGTCTAAGCCTAAATTTTTTGTGAGTTGTTTTATTATTATAATTAAAATGATTAAGAGATGAAATAATTAAATAAAGCAAAAAGAAAAGGAATTGGGCTTGACGGCTGAAATAGAATGGGGGTGCAATTGAAATTTCGCTAAGCCCGGATTGTGAAGCCCATGTCTATCCTTGGATCCAGTGTGGGAAGTACATTTATGGTACATGGTATCTCATATTCTAGATGTCATGCATTCCATGTAATTCACCTAACCTGCTCTAAGGATATCCAGGAACTCATATACACACATTAAAACATTCAACAATTAATAAAAATAGAGATTCAAATTTAAGATTATACCAAAATGTTGATAGCTTGGATCCGGTGATCTGGGACCTTGCAAGCTTTGAGGATGGTTGGAACAAGTCCCTTGGAACCTCAATAGCAATGTATGATTACTAGTTCGGACCAAAAGTACCTGCAAAGTGGGTTTCGAATTTTTACCGCTTTTGATAATTTTTCAAAAATGTAGAGCTCTCTCTAGGCTGTGTAGGCGTCTTGAAATGCTTTCTAGTTGCTTGTTTACATAGAGAGGAATGAGGAGACAAGATAACAAAGGTTTAAACAACCTTAAAGCAAACGTTTCAAAGCCATGAATGAAATTTGTAACTTTGGCTAAAAACAAGTAAACTTGTCATTTTTTGAATTTGAATGAATGTGGACACCTTTGCACGAACTTTTATGGGCCTAGGCTATCCAAAACATCAACCCAAAGCTCAAAGCTCATTTCCAATTATTTTATACATTTTATTTTATATTTATTTGAAATAAATTAAAATGAATATGAATAAAATAGTTAGAAAATGGAAGGCATGACAAGAATAATTTTATAAGTCCTCTATAAACTTAGGAAGAGGCTTGAATTCCAAGAAATTGAGCCCTTGCCTTAAAACTTCAAATTTGGTCAATGCATAATTCTTGAAAATCCCCAAATTTTCCCAACTTGGAAAAGCCATAACTTGCTCAATATTTATCTCATGATGATGATCTTGGACTTTTTAGAAAGCCTAAGATGTCTACTGCAATCCCTTTTTTGATCAATTTTAAATTTGAAGATTTTATCTTGATGTAAAAGGTCTTGGCAAAAAGTGGCTTTTGTTGACTTTCTGAAAATAACCTGTAATGTATGAGCTTGTATCTTTCAACTGGTGCATTTCTTGGACTTGAGGGATGAGTAGAAGTTGTAGGAAATGAATTCTCTTCAAAATGAGCTTTGGTTGAAAAATTTCTGATAAAGTATGAGAAACTTATGCTTGGTTAAAGTTTGGTTGACTTTTCCTATGAAACCCTAATTTGCCATTTTTGACTTTTGATGAATTAGGAACATTTCTTGAGGAATCGTGATCAACCCTTGTCCAAATGATGGATATCACTTCAAAATGTTGATGTTGACCAAAAATCTTGAAGTTTAACTGTACATGGGCCACAATTGACTTTTGACCTAGCACAGTTGATTTTCTAATACTTGAGCAATTGACTGAGCAAACTTATTGTGCAAGGAATGAAATTTGGCATGGATAATCTTGAAGGCATATTAGGACCATGGTAAGAATTTGAGACCATTGGAGCTCAACCATCTTGATGAAAATTGAAACCATAGTTGGGGGTTCATTGCCTTATGAGGAGAATTGTCTGGTCAATTCTTGGTCAACCTTGAGCAATTGAGGACTTCTAGGAATATATCTTGTGTGAAAATAGGAGGGAAAATTTTGGGGTACAACAATTATATATTATTATATATTATTATATATTATTATATGATTTCCATAATTATGTGAATTCTCACCCTTCTGTCGGAATGATGTTTTATACGATATTACTCGGGTACTGAAGATTAGAGTTGCTTTGGCAAGAGTAAAGTTTAAGAAGCTAACTTTATTTATTTCCATATTTATTTTGGGTTGAGTCATGCTCTGATCATGTAATACTGATAAAATGTTTGGATTCATGTTTTGAGAGATACTTGGTATACTCTATTTTATTTTGTTATTTTATTTGAATTATGTGGTGAATTGGCTTTTATGCCTAACTTATTCAAATGAATGAATTTTTATGAGACTCCAATATTGTGTTTGTTGAAATAATTAATTTCGCTGGTACATGCTTATATGAAAGTGTATGGAAAGCATGAATTTAATTTAAATGTTATTGAGCATGACATGTATTTTGTGATGTCTAACTTGTGTGTGACACCCTTTGATTGATATTGTAGCGGTAGAAATGTTCAAGACTAAGCCATTAGATTGGCTAGTCTTTATACAAATCAAAACAAAAATCGCCACCGCGCTTTATTGTTTCCCAAAGAATGGGAAAAGAGCGAATAACCCAAAAAAGGGGGGAAAGATTCAAGGTAAGGGGGTTGGTTATGCAAAGGGAAGGTATTAGCTCCCTAAACATCTACATTACTCCGCAGGAACCTCTTTGTAAAATCTATGTATTTTGGATATAAAATGTGTTATATATAAAATGGACGGTGGAGGTGAGAAGAGAAATATTTTTTTTATGATTTTTGCACCTGCCGTGGTTGCGAACCTTAATGCCTACGTACCACCTTTCATGCAATAGGGGATCAGGGTACACGTAGTTCATCTTTTAAAAATTTGAAACACAAGAGTGTTGGTTGATTTTAAGAGATAAGACATCATCGTTATTGTCTGTATGGAAAACATACTTACTACCCACAATCATGAGAAAGGAGAATTTGCATAATCTCAAAGTGGAGGATATGGCTTGGATTTTGAAATCAACAATGCCTCACTCAACACCCAAGTGGAAAATATCTCACTTCACTATATATTTTAGAAGTATAGTTGTTTGCATCACTACAAGGATTGACAAGAGTCTAATCTTTTGAGAAAAGTTTAAAGATAAAAGCCAAAGTGGCAAAATGGTTTGAAATGAGATTGATTGACTTTTGGTCTTCTCAAAAAAAAAATGTCAAGGTATTATTAAGTTTATTGAAGTTTATTGATGAAAATGTTTTTTGAAAATGCATGGACCTAAGTCCAAGTTTATTATGAAAGTGTTTCAAGTTTTAGAAATAAAAAGAATTTTCAAAAGGAGGGAGAAGATTTTTGAAATTAAAGAAGATGGGAGGAGAAGAAGAGGCTATCCTAAAGCATAAGGTAAAAGCTAAGGATAAGATCCATCTAACCAACAAGAAGCCAAAGCTTGACATTTATGAGCCAAGATAGAATTCCCATTCTTTGGATTGAAACCAAGCAAGCAAAGATACTAGACCTCTTCCATTGTATTAAGTCTTCACAAAATTGGACAGAGTAACAGCTGTATACAGATGAATTCCAGATTAGAAACAGAGAATGTAATCACAAAAATCTGCACACAAAAACAAACAAGCAACCCAATGTCTTGAGGTAAACCTCAAGAACTCCAGACAAAATAATCAGATAAGATCACAAGGTCTCCAATATAGGCCAATGTTTCTAATCCTAAGTCCAAGAAAAAGTCCTATGCTCCACAATACCAAGGATAGTAACCAAATAGCCCAAGTACCATTAAGAGTTTTTTAGGGTTTATGTTGATTATTAGGTATCTTAAGAAAAGAAAAGAAAAGAAAAGAAAAGAAAAGCTCAAGTGAGCAAATTAAAAATGACAAGAAAATAAATGCTCAAATGAGCAAAGATGAAAATGGCATGAAATGTAAACTGAAAAATAAATAGTACATAAAGCATAAAAAGAATAAAAGCATAAGATAAACAAGTCAATAATTAGTGGTTAGTTGGATGACCATCTTGAAACATGCATTTGTAACTCATTAGAGGATTGGTAGAACCAAAGCCTCCACACAACAAGTTGCATTTTCTTTTTGTCAAGTATATCATCCATTTGGAATTCTCACAAGTACCATTTAATGATCAATGATGTTTAAGTGATCCGCGTTGACCAAAGGTGTTGTAGATCCATTAGAGGATTGGTAGAACCAAAGCCTCCACACAATGAATCTCAAGGTTATTGGATCAAAGAGATCAAATTAACATATTTGGGCTTGCAATCATAAGTTTGGGCCACGAATTATCATTTATTCGAATCGGGACAAAATTTAGCACTATGTTAAGCAATTGTAAGTGGACTTATATAGAAGTCGAACCTATTTTGAGGCCGGTCAATAGCAATCTATGCACCATTTGTTTTGAGACATGATATAGAGATCATGCTCCAACAACATTCAGTGCAATGAGAAGGGGATGAGATGAAGAGGGATTAGGGAAAAAAGATGAATAAACCACTTTTGAATTAAAAAAAATAATCAAACTATTATTAAAATCATTTATCCTTTTTGGTGGAGTTGAACTCAACACCCAAGATCCAATGATGTTAATAAAGTCATGATCAAAAAATCAACTCAAGACAGCCAAAAAATAATCACAAAATAATACCATATTTAATATATACATTAAAAGGGTTAAAAAAAGTTTAAAAATAGAAAATAATGAGGAAAATATCAATTATGTTCAAATTAATCAAGAAATGAAAAATAAGGCCATAGAAAAATCAGAAATGGATCCAAACATTTTTATAAAAAATTTGGTAATTTTTAAAAGTCAGAAACTATTTTTAAACTATTTAAAATTGCTAAAACAAACATAAAATAGATCAAAAATAGTAAACCTCAAATTAAAAATTCCATAAAATTTTCAGAAAGTTAAAAATGTGCAAAATAATATTTATGAATTTTTCCAGAATTAAAAAATGTCAGAAAGTATTTTTTAAGTAATTCAAAGAAAGCAAATAATACAAAAAATATAAAAAAATACCAAATGTCAAAATAAAAATGTGAAAAAATATTCATGAGATCAGAAATAATTCAAAGTAGTTTTGTGAATTTTTTCATAATTTTTGGATAAAAAATAAAAGAGTTATGAATTTTTGAAAATTTAATCAAATAAAATATAAAATCAGAAAATAAAATAAAACCAAAAAGATGTGGACCATCAGATCATAGTCAAAACGCGTTAGTAAGCTAATCCAATGGACCAGACGCGTTGTGCTTGATATGGACCTTAGTGAAACACATATGTGATCAGAAAAAGGGCAACCAATGAAATTAAAAAGCTTGGCACGCTATCATTGGCTGAGACGAGACATGTCATCGTCTTCAACCTCCAGACACCCTCTAATGGGGATTTTGTGAGATCCTTCAAATGGAAAAATTAGGATCCCTGGCTAGCATCATTGAACTCGTCTCTTTAAGACGATTCTAACACAACCATCGCGCCAAATTTATATAAGGTATGGAGAGACATATGAATCAAAAACCCAGAAAATAGAAAGCATCTTCAATTTGAGATTTCTCTCTCAATTCTCAATAGATTTAAAAATTGTAAGCAACATTAGAATCAGATAAAGGAGTAGAATAGATTAGTGCTTGGTTTGGATCCAAATGGTGGAGAATTCTACCTTTTCGAAGTTCAAGTAAGAAGCTTTGAAACTGGACTTCTGTAGCTTGAATTATGGGTCGTTTTGATTGGTTTAAGTGCTGGAGAGTTTGTATGAAGTTCAAGGATGATGAATGCGCAAAGAATTTTGAAAAAGGAAGCTTAAATTTCAAAAACTGAATTAAAAAAAATGGGTTCGTGTGAGGTTTTGGCAGGGTGTTCTTGGCTCTCTAAGCTTGGGAAAACGAATGGGATAGTTAATGTATTTATAGGAGAAGCAAATGGGATCAAAAGGAAGAGTGAATGATGCATTTTGGAGGGAAGTCGTGTGGGTCTGCATCATGAAGAAAGTGTGACTCAATTTTGATCAAAACTCAGCTAAATCGTGTGTTTCATGATGCTAAACACTTTTGGGAAGTTGCTAATCATGACTAGAAACAAAAACTCATGGAAAACTTGTGATTAGAAGCCAAAACAAAGATTTCAAAATCCCGACTTTGTAAAAAATTCAGTTTCAAGTTACCAAATTCAAATCCATGGCATTTCCAACTCAAGGGGTCTTAGGGCATAATTCTTGATGCTTTGGAAAGATGAGGTTACAAGCTTTGAAATGGAAAAAGAATGGAATCAAATGGATGCTTGAGTTGAAAGTTATATGGAGTCAAAGTTGAAGAAAAAGAGTTGACTTTCCATACTTAGAAATATTTCAAATTCTTCTTCAAAAATGACTTATAATCTTTTGTATCCAAACATTACCTTCCACTTAGAATTTTCTATTGACAAAAAAAGATGGAATGAAGTAGATCTCTTGAATGATAATTTGAAATTTGAACCACTCAAAATCTCCAAAAAATGAGCAAGTTATGACTTGTTTAAGTTGGCCAAAAATCATAAAATGACCTATAATCTTTTGTATTCTTAAGGAAACTTCCACACATTTTCTCACTTTGAACATAAAAGAAGGCATAAAGTACACATCTTTAAGATCATCATGGAAAAATAATGGACTCAAGGTGATAAAAATTGACCAATTTATGACAAGTTGAAGTCACATATGGAAAATTGGGGATTCATCTGGATGACTTGTAATCTTTCTTCTTCACCAAATTCCTTCCACATGAAAACTCCTTGGAAATTTTGAAGTGATTTGTTTCTAACTCTTTGAAGAGAAATATGTATTTGGAATCACTCAAAAATACCAAAAGGTGAGAAAGATATGCTCCTTTGAAGTTCAAAACCCTAGCCTCTAGATCAAGAGAATGCTTTGAGGAATTTTGACAAGTTTGAACACACTTCTTGTGCCAATATTCTTTCTTTGTGAATAGAAGTTGTTGAGGATAATGATGAGGACTCATAGCCACCAAAACCACTTCCATATATTGAAATTTGAGAGAAATGTGCTCTTGTGACCAATAGGAACAAGACCTTGTGCAATCATGACAACTTCTTCCCTCAACCTCTTGTACTTTTGAATCAATTTTGATAATTTTGAAATGTGATGAGCCAAAGCAACTTTGCCATGCCAATTCTTCCAAAACCACTCCAATGGTGAGGTTTGAACTCCTCAAGATATGTTGACTAGGGCATGGAAATAAACTCATGAACCCATGAAGCAACTTGCTAAAACCTCATTGCCTTTACCTATATTATTAACAAGTAAGGCAAACTAACATTGCATTTTATTAATAAAAAAGAAAATCAAAGCAAAATATTCATGATCACAAAAGAAAACATAAGTCAAGGTGCTTGGTAATTCCTCAAAAGGGGAAAGCTAAATGTAAGGAGGGGAACCAAGAATCCTAGTGTGATCTTGTTGTGAGTGAAACAACATGGTATGATGAAGGGATCTTAGGGGCAAAAATTGGGGTACAACAGCTGCCCTTATTTAAGTTTCTTCTATCCGGAGATACGAAGGTTGAAAATCTTCGTGTCGACGTGATCGAAGATACTTAAAGATAAAACAAACCCTATTTTTGGCCTTAAGATGCCATGCAAATGCTTATGCATGTGAATGCATATGAGCAGTACCAAAGAGACGCAAAGTATCACTGGGGATGCAACAAAAATGAAGAAACAAAGGAGCAACCCCACCAGGAAAATAAGTCATTGGTGAACCAAAAGAACTGAATCAGAGAGGAAGATAACAAGCATCGACATTCACTGCCGATGGTATACCAACTTTCATTGAAGGTAGAAAGAGAATATTTATCATATCATCGCCGTTCACTGACAATGAACTATCAACATTCACTGATGATAGCAAAAAGATAATAAACATCGACGTTTACTGCCGATGTCCTACCAACATTCACTGAAGGTAGACAGAGAAAATATCATATCATCGTCGTTCACTGACGATGAACTATCAACGTTCACTGAAGATAGAAAAAAGATAATAAACACTGAAGTTCACTGTCGATGTCCTACCAATGTTCACTGAAGGTAGAAAGAGAAAATATCATATCATCGCCGTTCACTGACGATGAACTATCAACGTTCACTGAAGATATCAAAAAGATAATAAACACCGACGTTCACTGCCGATGTCCTACCAACGTTCACTGAAGGTAGAAAGAGAAAATATCATATCATCTCCGTTCACTGACGATGAACTATCAATGTTCACTAAAGATAGCAAAAAGATAATAAACACCGACGTTCACTGCCGATGTCCTACCAACGTTCACTGAAGGTAGAAAGAGAAAATATCATATCATCGCCGTTCACTTACGATGAACTATCAACGTTCACTGAAGATAGCAAAAAGATAATAAACACTGAAGTTCACTGCCGATGTCCTACCAACGTTCACTGAAGGTATAAAGAGAATATCATATCATCGCCGTTCACTGGCGATGAACTATCAACATTCACTGAAGATAGAAAAAAGATAATAAACACCGACGTTCACTTATGATGTCCTACCAACGTTCACTGAAGGTAGAAAGAGAAAATATATCAAGTTTTCCCTAAAATTCAGGTGTTTCACCTAGAACGGGTCTCAACTTCTTCTTTAACCAAGGAAATCTACCTGAAAAAGATCAAACATAAGTTGTCTCAAATAAAGAGACTTGTTACTTGTTGTCATGGAGAATTGCAAAAAGAAATGACTTTCTGGGGATAGAAATATGACTTCCCGGGGAAATGCCACGATATTCCCACTGAGGAGATAAAGTCTTCTCGTGCAAAATAAATGCACAAACCAGAACTCAAAGTTTTCAGAAATCCAAAGTAAATAATATTACCATGCAACCACAGATCCAAATCAGAAATAAACTGGAGCAAGACAGTCAACGAAGATACATCCTTTGAGAAATAAACTCAAGAGGGAAAACCAAATCCATCTAAGCAAGGAGCGCTGCAGGAAGGTCAGAACACAATATCAATGAACAATGATTTTTCAATTTTAGCCATGCATGATGTATGTATGAATGTATGAGTGCTATCATGCATATGCTGGTAAAACAGATACACAATCAGTAGGAACAAACAAACAAAACCGCCTCAGGTACTAACAACACTTGGCTAAACTTCAACCAGAAAGATCATTCCAAGAAAGGTAAAGGCCAATTGCGGAAACCAAACCTATTGCCTGCCTTTAGCTTTACTAAAGAGGAACATAACTTGGAGGTAGACAAATTAAACAGATACTGGGATAGATCATCCTCCTTCCGGCTTCATCGAAGAAACCAGTTTTTCTTCAAACGCAACATGCCTACTGGAGATTGCAGAACCAGCCTCAAATAAAGCAGACTGACGCAGAAACAACCAAACCTCATTGGGGAATTCAAGCCTACCTCCCTGGAGAAAAATGCGGATTGAAACTTTACATCATGAAAACTTATTCCAACAAAATATGACATGGGATAGCCTTTCCGGGGAATCAAGAAGTCAACATTATAGAAAGAGGGACATCTCAACACACCAAGGGAATAAAACCTTTCATCATATGAGGGAAGACTTCGCTAAGGAATCTGGGACAGAGGCTTCTGACCATGCAAACCCAAAATCAAACATGAACCAAGACCTGACTGGGGACAATGGGATTACAAACCCAATACTGCACCTTACACCGATTGGTATCGTCTTTGACTATCTGAGAAACATACAAAGATCGTGCATGTGATACGGTGGGAAAGAACTGACTGTTTTTTGATAATGCTGGTTTGCGTTTTGGGTTTGTTTTTGCAAAATGTCGCGGTAAGCAAGAGTCGCCACCGACTTTTATTTTATCCAACAAGGAAAGCAAAAAAGCACAGAAAAATTCCTTTTTCGAGATATTTCTCGGGTTCGGGGGGTAGATTATAGAAAGGGAAGATGTTAGCACCCTTTCTATCCGTGGTTATCCACGGGCTCTTAGGTACTTGCTCATATTGTTTTCAAAATATTGCTTTCTTTGTGCTTGTGGGTTTTGAAAAAGTTTTTGTTTTGAAACTTCAATTTAACTCTTGCTTCTGTCCACAAGAGTATATGAAGTTTTTTTGAAAACTTTATTCGAAAAGTGTAAGTGTGAAAAGTTTTTGTTTTTTTGAAAGAGCAAGTACTTAAGAACCATCTACCTACTCAAAAAAGGGAATCATTCTATGCTATCTTCCTTTAGACAATGCTATCCCACTATTGATGAGTAGGTAGCACCGTCATTGGAGTTTAAGGGTCAATTCGAATTTAGGGACTTACGGTCACCAAAGCAATGTTAGGACGCCTTAGCAGTAACCCTAATGTCTTAGATCATTTATTTTGAGGCAACAATATCCGAGGCAACCGTTTCGAGGCGACCATGATCTTTGGACAAGAGGGCGACCTCTAAAGTAACCTATACTTAATGACCGCGTACGAAGGCAACCAAGTTGGGTGTACCCCAAGAGTGCGCATGTGCGAGTGTGTCGTTTTCAGTTAATTTTATCTTTGTACATGTTAATGGTGATCTAAGTTGATTTTAGGTTAAACATTCATTCTTGTCATGCATCCCTATTATCAAACATCTAACAGTTATATTTTGCGGAAAATAAATTGCGGAAATTAAATTACAAGGCGTCGGGTATTTACATCGCCAAAAGCAACCCTTTGAAATTTAAATGCGAAAAAATAAATAAAGCGATAAATAAATGGTCCTAATTATCTATTACAAACCGGGAACAAGTACAATATTGAATAAATAGATCGCGTGCGGAAAATTAAATCGGGTGCAAGTTTAGGGTTTTGACCCTTTTTGTTAAAGAAAAGATTTTTTTATGTTATTTTTGAATTAAGAAAGAAATTAATCTAAGTTAATTATTAAATTAAATTAATTAATTAATAAAAATAAAGTATTTTGGGTTTTTTAGTATTTTAAGAAAGAAATAAATCTAAATTAATCACTACATTAAATAAATTAATTAATTAATAAAAATAAATATTTTTGGGTTTTTTTTTTTGTATTTTAGGAAAGAAATAAAAATTAATTAATGTTAGTAAAAAACCTAATTAAATCTAATTGAATTTTAATTATTTACAAAAATGTGAAATTTATTCTAATTAAAATTCTAAATCAATTAATTAATGTTTATTAACAAAAATAAAAGTTAGAATTTAATTTGATAAAGAAAATGTTTTGTGGTTTTTTTTAATATTTTAAGAAAGAAATAAATCTAAATTAATCACTACATTAAATTAAATTAATTAATTAAATGAAAAAAAAAGGTTATTTTTGGATTTTTGGTTATTTAAAGAAAGAAAATAAAAATTAATTGAATTAGTAAAACCTAATAAAGTCTAGTTAATTTTAATTATTTGCAAAAAGGGTTAAAATTATTCTAACATTAAAACCTAAATTAATTTAATTAATGTTTATTAATAAAAATAAAAGTTAGAATTTGATTAAATAAAAATATTTTGGTGTGATTTTATTTTAAAGAAAAATAATTTTAATGATTGGTTAGAATTAAAAACAAAAATAATAAAAACAATTAATAAACAAAATAAATAAAATAAAGAGAGAGAGAGGTTTGGGCCTGAATTTTGTGGTGCATATAGCAATGCTGAGGCCCACATGGATCTGGCCTTATTGACTTTTCCTGGATCAGGTGAGCGCTTGTTGATTGGATCTATGGTGGACCATCATCTCTTGGCCACCAGATCTGACCAATGGCCATCTGGCAATTGATTGAATGATGGTGTATGGTGAGCTGCTGACTTGAATATGTACAAGATCGCCTGAAAAGCAAAATTATCAAAGAAGTGAAGGACCTGGGATTCGAACCCAGGTCCTGAACGCGATTGCCAGCTCGCCTTGCCACTACGCTGAATCAACTTGTTTGTTAATAATATACAAATAATACATAATAAAAGAAAATAAATTAATGGCCAGAAAAGACAAAAAGCACGCGCGTAATATTTGAATGGAGCAATGGTTGAGGGCCACGTATTATCTTCAACCTTCGTCCGTGGCTAAAAACCTGTAAAACCTATAGCCACGGACATAGCCCGTCACTAAAAGTCATACAAACTCCAAAATCGGCTATGAGCCATGAAAATGAATTCTAAGGACATGGTGGTGCCCGTCTAATCATCCCGGTTATAACCATACCCTTCTTGATAGCCAATTTTTCCTGAAACGAAAACACCCAAAAATATCCACGAAAACCTAGCTATGGCATTTTGCAGTATAGGTCAGATAAATAAAATTAAATTATGCCAAAAGCTTGGAAATTTTATGAGGATTTCAAATATACCAATAATTTACTCAAATGATGCAAGAGTAATGATTTACGAATTCAAGAAAGAAGCGGATTATCGTGGTACTTACAGCTCGTTGTGGTGTCTGAGAATGATTGCTTTTGATCCAGGAAGGTTGAGTGTACGTCCAGGAAACGATTGGGACAGGTCTAAGCTTCTGAAATTGCCTCTAGCTATGGATTCGATTCCACACTTTTTAGTGAATTTTGCAACTTTTGTATTTCCTATTCTTGCAGCCTCCAACCCTCAATTTCGTGTGCCTCTCTTTCTTATGTATGATACAAGGTATTAGGGTAACAAATATGGATGGAATCCCTCTAAATCAATGCCTTATGATTTGATTTGATTCATCCTTTAAAGCTTGCCAATTTTGTCAAAAATCCATCTTTTTGTTCATGATATGGTGAGATACGAATTTGATGCTGATCATGATAATTAAGACCTATAACAACCAAAAAGCTCCTAAGTAATCAATATTTGGATTTTATATGATTTAACTTGATTTAAAATGAAATAATTCAATAAAAAATCAAATAAAATAATAAAAAAGAAATATGATCCCAAGGCTGAAGCTAGGACATGCGGGCAACTATGCAAGCTCAAATCAAGTGGAAAAGAATGAGCCCATTTGACAAATTTTGAAGTTTTGGGGATAGTTGACTTTTGGCAATTTTGCAAAAATGCCCAACTTCAACAATGCATAACTTCTTCAATTTTGAACTTTTGGAGGTGTTCTTTGACTTTTTAGAAAGATTTAGATGTCCTCTAACCAGCCCTTTTGGTCTCATCTCATTTTGATATTCCATGCTCAAGTTATAAGTTTGGAAAAAATGTGTTTTTGTTGACTTTCAAAAATGACCTATAATGTCCAAATTTATAACTTCTTGTGAGTGCATTTTCTGATCTTGGGGTATGAAGTTGGATTGTAGGAAATTGCATCCTATTCAAAATGAGCTTTGGATGGGTCATTTCACATAAAGTATGAGAAAGTTATACTTGGTCAAAGTTGAGTTGACTTTTCCTACAAAACCCTAATTTAGCAACTTTTAGGTCTTGATGAATTTTGAGCAATCCTTGATGAATCATGATCAACCCTTGATAAAATGATGAAATAACCTTCAAAATTATAATGTTGACCAATAATCTTGAAGTTTGACTATTTGTAGGTCACAGTTGACTTTTGCTCTAACACAGTCGATTTTTGGACCCTTTGAGCATTTGACTGAGCAAACTTCCTCTACAAGGCTTGAAATTTGACATGGATGACCTTGAGAACATATTAGGACATTGGGGAGAATTTGAGGTCATTTGGACTCAAAGATTTTGATGCAACACAAAACCCTAATTTGGGGTTAACTGCCTTAGGAGATGACTTGACTGTCTAACTCTTGAACAACCTTGAGCCACTTGGAGATTATTCTTGCAATGTTTTGAGATATATGAGAGGGAAAATTCTGGGGTACAACAGCGCACATACCAGCAAAATGACCTGAGAGAACCTTCATGAGGGAAATAAATCTTCTCAAAACAACCAGAGTTTGTTCATTCCTAGGATGACCATTTTTGTTGTCATTGTGTCATCACAAATCTCAAAGTAAATTGAATTGTAAAAATATCACCTTTTTTTGAAAAGTCAATTTTGATTTTTAATCTTTTTGCTTTGAAAGTTATCATCAGTAATAAATGGAGTCTTTGCAAGCTAAATAAAATAAGAACACAAAGAATTGGGTAAAATCTCGAATTTCATTAAGAGAATGGTAGTCTGCGAATGGAGAGACTCCATGGATGATTACAAAGTTTGGGAAATGGTAATACATAATGGAAAAGATACATTAAGATACAATGACCACTATTCCCCCTAACAACTTTTGAAATCCTGAGCAACAACTTTTGTTGAAGTATGGTGAGGATCCGAGAAGATTGTTGCTTCAACGATCAAGTCTTGTGTGACGTAGTTACTTGCCAAGAAAAATCCCTAAATTTTGCCTAAGCTTCCCTTGCGGGTTTTCAACTTAGCGGGAAATTTATTTTATTTATGTCTCTAATTCTTGCCTAGACCGCCCTTTCGGGTTTTCGGCCTACCGGGACGCTCCTTTTTGCCTAAGCCGCCCTTTCGGGTTTTCAACTTAGCGAGCTGTTTCTTTTATTTCTTTAGGCGAAGTATTTCTTGACTACGTCAGCATTCATGGGACGTGGGAACTCCTCGCCATCCATAGTTTCAAGAACTAATGCACCACCAGAGAAGGCTTTCTTGACAACATACGGGTCTTCAAAATTGGGAGTCCACTTTCCCATAGAATCAGTGTTGAAAGACATGATCTTCCTGAGCATGAGGTTACCTTCTTTAAATTCATGAGGTTTGACCTTTTTATCAAATGATTTCTTCATTCTTCTCTAATATAACTGCCCATGACATAAAGCTGTCATTCTCTTCTCTTCAATCAAATTCAATTGGTCAAACCTGTTCTGGACCCATTCAGCCTCTGTCAACTTGGCTTCCATTATCACACGCAACGAGGGAATTTCTACCTCGACAGGGAGTACAACTTCCATTCCATACACCAGAGAGAAAGGGGTTGCTCCTGTTGAAGTGCGAACAGATGTTCGATATCCATGCAGAGCAAAAGGGAGCATTTCATGCCAATCCTTATAAGTAATAACCATTTTCTGGATAATTCTCTTGATATTTTTATTAGCAGCTTCAACAGCCCCATTCATCTTTGGCCTGTATGAAGATGAATTGTGATGGACAATTTTGAATTCTTCGCACAGTTCTGTCATTATCTTGTTGTTCAAATTCGAGCCATTGTCATTGATGATTCTGCTCTTCACACCACACCATAATATAAGATTATTTTTTATGAAATGCACAACCACTTGTTTGGTAACATTGGCATAAGAAGCAGCCTCTACCCATTTGGTGAAGTAGTCAATTGCTACCAAGATAAAACGGTGCCCATTTGAAGCTTTGGGTTCTATCATCCCGATCATGTCAATACCCCACATAGAGAAAGGCCATGGGGAGGAAATCACATTGAGAAGTGTCAGAGGCACATGGACCTTATCTGCATAAATCTGGCATTTATGGCACTTCTTTGCAAATCTGTAACAGTCAGATTCCATTGTCAACCAATAATAACCTGCCCTTAGCATCTTTTTAGCCATCAAATGTCCATTAGCATGAGTGCCAAATAAACCTTCATGAATCTCACGCATCAACATGTTTACTTCGTGTCTATCCATGCATCTGAGCAAGACCATGTCATAATTTCTCTTGTATAAAACATTTTCCCCGAGGAAGAAATTGCCTGCTAATCTTCTCAGTGTCTTTCTATCTTTCCTCAATGCACCAATCGGGTATTCCTGAGTTTGTAGAAAATGCTTGATATCATAATACCAAGGTTTTTCATCTTCTACCTCCTCTGTCGTAAACACATGAGCGGGCCTATCCAGCCGTCAAACTGTAATTCGGGGTATATCATTCCAAGTATTCACTTGGTACATGGAAGCCAGAGTTTCCAGAGCATCCGCCATTTGATTTTCATCTCAAGGGATGTGATGGAATTCAACTTTATTGAAGAAGGGTAATAATCTTCTAGCATAATCTTTGTAAGGGATCAAGCCAGGATGACGAGTATCCCATTCTCCTTTAATCTGATTTATTACCAAGGCTGAATCACCATACACATCTAGAATTCTGATTCTGAGATCAATAGCTTCCTCAAGACCCATGATGCAAGCCTCATATTCTGCCATATTATTAGTGCAATCAAATGTTAACCTTATAGTAAAAGGAATGTGCGATCCATGAGGAGTGACAATCACAACATCAATTCCTTTACCATAAGCATTCACAGCTCCATCAAATATCATACTCCAATGAGATTCAGGGTCAGGGCCTTCCTCAGACAATGGTTCATCACAATCTTTCACTTTCAGGAACATCACATCCTCATCGAGGAATTCATATTCTGCAGACTGATGATCTTCCACCGATTGGTGAGCAAGGTAATCTGCCAACACACTACTTTTAATAGCCTTTTGAGTGCGATACTCGATATCATATTCAGATAACAACGTCTGCCAGCGGGCAATTCTCCTAGTAAGAGCAGGCTTTTCAAAAATATACTTGATTGGATCCATTTTGGAAATCAACCAAGTGGTATGATTCAACATATACTACTGCAAACACTTTGCCGCCCAGGCCAAAGCACAACATGTCTTTTCTAGCGTAGAATACCGTGACTCACAATCGGTGAATTTTTTGCTGAGATAATAAATGGCGAACTCCTTCTTCCCTGTTTCATCTTGTTGTCCCAGAATACAATCCATGGGTTTATCTAACACTGTTAGATACATAATCAATGGTCTTCCTTCTACGGGAGGGAGCAAGATAGGAGGTTCAAGAAGATATTATTTAATACTCTCAAATTCCCTTTGGCAGTCATCCGTCCATACACAACCTTGATCTTTCTTTAACAACTTAAAGATCGGTTCACATGTTGCAGTCATGTGGGAAATAAATCTGGAAATATAATTCAAATTCCCGAGGAAACCTTTGACTTGCTTTTCAGTTCTTGGTGCTGGAATTTCTTGAATTGCTTTGACTTTATCAGGGTCAACTTCAATTCCTTTCTGGCTAACAATGAAACCCGACAATTTTCCTAATCGAACATCGAAGGTGCATTTATTTGGATTCAACAAATCTTCTATATGCCCTTCTTCAGTTTGGGATTTGGCAATCATATCATCAACATATACTTCAATTTATTTGTGCATCAGATCATGGAATAGGGTTGTCATAGCCCTCTAGTACGTTGCACCAACGTTCTTCAACCTGAAGGGCATCACTCCGTAACAGAATGTTCCCCAGGGTGTGATAAACGTTGTTTTTTCCATGTCCTCTGGAGCCATTCTTATTTGATTATACCGGGAAAATTCATCCATGAACGAGAATACTTTTAATTTTGCAGTGCTATCCACTAACATGTCGATGTGAGGCAATGGAAAATCATCTTTTGGACTAACTTTATTTAGATCTCTGTAATCTACGCACATGCAGACTTTTCTGTCTTTTTTCGGTACTGGGACAATATTGGCAATCCATTGAGGATACACTAACGTCACAAGAAAACCAGCATTAATCTGTTTTAGGACTTCCTCTTTGATCTTTACTTCCATATCTGGGTGGGTTCTTCTCAACTTTTGTTTAACTGGCGGACACTCTGGCTTCAACGGAAAACGATGCTCGACAATATCTGTATCTAGACCAGGCATATCTTGATAAGACCAAGCAAAAATATCCACATACTCTTTCAACAACTCAATCAACCAGCTCTTCACATCGGGATGCAACGATGCTCCAATCTTGACTTCCTTCGGATCTTCTTCTGAACCCAAATTAATCACTTCCAAAGGCTCTTTATATGGTTGAATGGTATTTTCCTCGTGCTCAAGCAACCGTGAGACCTCTTTTGAAATCTCATCATAATCTTCTTCTTCTGCCCCGAACACAAGACATTCAAAGTTGGGAGAGGGTGCAGGGTCATTGTATTCAACAGGCTTTTTAATTAATCTGCACATATGATTTATGATTGCTTTTTAGAAACTGACACATATAATAAGTGATCATGCAGATTAATTTTCATTTATTATTTATTTTGAAAGGTTTTTTTTTATTACCATTTTCCAAGAAAAGTATAAAATAAAGACATAATTTGAGAAGCAAAGACAACTTTTATTAATGATCTTAAAAGTCATAGCAAATAGATAAGCCCTACAACATTAATACTTCCACCTTGGGCAGAGTGAAAGTTTTCAAAAGAAAGAAACAGATTAACAAAACAAATTACTTTGAAACATGTATGCAAGAAGGAACATCAATGGTGACCCAGTTCTGAACTCTGACTCCATGCGTCACATGATTCGGTACTTCCTGCTCTGCTTCATCCTCTTCAACAACATTAATTCCAGAACCAACTGGATGGAGGTAGCCTCCGCTGCAGAAAACATCTTGATAACTGTTCCCAGAAGACTTTGACTTCAAACTTTCTCCTTTGCCATTCCTCTAAGAGAAACCTAAACCAGCTCTATTCTTGTTCATGGGTGGATCCACAAGTCGTCCCCAAACTGCATTATGACCATTGCGCACAACCTGTTGCGCGTCCTTCAGCGAAACCAAAAAATTCTCATTTCTCCGTATGTTGTCAATGGATAGGGCTTGGAACTGGGTTCCAACAGCAGCCTCATCCGCTTCTACAATACTGAAAGAGGATAAATGGGACATCAACAACGCCTGCTCCCCATTTATGATCACTACCTTCCCTTCACGCACAAACTTTAGCTTCTGATGCAGAGTTGAAGTGACAGCCCCTACTTCGTGTATCCATGACCGTCCTGGAAAACATTTATATGCGGGAATAATGTCCATGACCTGAAAGGTTATTAGGAACAAATGTGGTTCTATATGGATGGGTAAGTCCACTTCACCGATGATAGATTTCCTCGACCCATCAAAAGCCTTCACAATGATGCCACTCGGGCGCATATGTGCTCCTTGATACTTTAACTTCATGAGATTACTCCTCGATATAACATTCAACGCGGATCCATTATAAATTAGCACATTGGATAGTGAATCATTCTTGCAGTTCATATATATGTGGAGGGCCAGGTTGTGATTCCTCCCTTCATTTGGTAATTCATCATCGCAGAAACTCAAGTTGTTACATGACATAATGTTTCCAATTACGCTGCTGAATTGATATAATGGCATGTCACTCTCCACAAAAGCTTGGTCTAGTACTCTCATAAGTGATTCTCTTTGAGCGGAGGAATTCATCAATAAAGCTAGGATAAATATCTTTGAAGGAGTCTGCAGTAGCTGATCTACAATTCTATAGTCGCTCATCTTAATTATCATCAAAATATCATCCACTTCTTTCTCTAATGTGGCCCCGCTAGTCTCTCCTGTAGCCTTCTTAGGCTCATCATTCTCAACAATTTTCTTTCCAACAACAATATATCTTCGTACAACCGGCGCAAACACATGATCGCTACGGGTCACCGTGCTATTTTCAGCTACATTTCCAACATGGGACATTGGCTGGATGGGAACTTCCACCCCATCTTCTAAGATTGTAGCATTGTATTTATAAGGCACAACCTTATCTGATTTGTAGGGAATAGGACCTGGCTGACTAATTACCAATGGGGTAACAGCTGGTTTGCTATGGTACTCCACTTCAAGGTGAGCGGGTGCACCAAAACAAGGCACAATGATGTTTACCCCTTCTTCAACACAATCAGTCATCAAAAAGTCATTTTTGGGAAACAAATCTTCGTCTGAAGAGAAAAACTCATCCGCTGAGGCATACTCTTCCTCTAACTCTTCTTCCGTTAAACAAACTCCAACTATATCAACGTCATGATAATCATATCTCTGACCTGTGATCTTGATAGTTCCATTGTTTAACAGCAACTCAACACCCTCCCTCACAATAGAACATCCTCGGTGGTCTCGACAACAAACTATGAAAGATCCATATTGGTGTTCCACCTGACCAGCAGTACGACAGAAGGTAGCATGCAACTGCATGAGATCCTCATTCAAATACTCCACATCAAAAATTATGAATTCACCAGGACATCTAGAAACGATATTCACTTCCTCTTCATACTCCTCCCTAGGCCTGATTATATGGATTAAACCCTCATCCATCATCTCCTATAAATCAACCTTTATCTTCTCGCAACCCTGTATGTCTGTACTGCAAACAGCACAACCGGCATGGTCATGCGTATAGTAACTGAATTCACAGAGGTCTGCGTGCATCTTCACCAAATCTCCTCGAACCAGATTAATGTCAAAAATCTGAAAGTCTCCCGGACAACCGGCCACCATATTTACATCATTCACTCCCCCGTGCTTGGGTAGAGGATTGTCTTTCACATTAGGTCCCATGTCTTTGAAAGATAGAATTCCAGACTTCACCAACCTTTGCACTTCAGTCCTCAAAGGATAACAATTCTCAACACCATGCCCTGGTGCTCCTTGATGAAAAGCACACGTTTGGTCCGCCTTATAATACCAAGGAAATGGTGATGGCACAATGGGAGGTGGTCGTGTCTGGATCAACTTCTTCTGAATCAATGCCGGTAATAGTTCTGCGTAGCTCATGGGAATAGGGTCATAGTTCTCCCTTCTCTGATTATTCCCCTGGTTCCCTTGCTGAGACGTTCTTTGATAAGCAATGGTAGTCGGAGCGGAATTCATAACAGGAGTAATTGAGGCGACTTGCTGGTGACGCTGATAATTCCTTCTTGGAGCGTTTACTCTCCTCTCTTGTATAACAACATTTGAGTCCCCCTCTTTCTTCTTTGTAAACCCATAAGATGGCTTCTTCATACCTCCGGATCCTTCACTCTTCGTTAAACGGCCTTCTCTTACAGCCTCTTCTAGGCGGACACCCATTCCTACCATCTATGTAAAATCACTTGGTGCGCTTGCTACCATCCTCTCGTAGTAGAAAGCACCCAACATCTTCAAGAAAATCTTAGTCATCTCCTTCTCTTCCATGGGAGGAATCACCTGGGAAGCTACTTCGCGCCATCTCTGCGCATACTCTTTGAATGATTCCCTGTCTTTCTGAACCATGGCCCTAAGTTGGTCACGATCGGGCGCCATGTCCACATTGTACTTGTATTGTTTGATGAACGCTTCTCCCAAATCATTAAAAGTATGGATGTTAGCACAGTCCAAACTCATATACCATTTTAGTGTTGCGCCGGTCAAACTATCCTAAAAAAAGTGAATCAGCAGACGCTGATCATCGGTGTGGGTAGACATTCTTCTTACATACATCACCAAGTGAGCACGAGGGCAAGTGTTGCCCTTGTACTTCTCAAATTCTGGGACCTTGAACTTAGCAGGTATTTTAACATTCGGGACCAAACACAACTCATTCACATTCTGCCCAAATAGCTCTTTTCCCCTAAGAGCCTTCATCTCTCTTTGCATTCTATCAAACTTCTCTTGAAAATCATCCATTCTGTCATAAAGACCCAAGTCTTCACTCTGTGGAGGGAAAGGATGACAGACATCTTCATTAACAAACGGAACCAAATTCACCGAAGGAGGTGCAACAGGAACAATATGCACCACAGAAGGTGCAGGAGTAACAACAGTCTAAACCACTGGATCATCTTGAGGACCAAGATTGAAACTTTCAGGTGTAGAATTCTCTGGCATTCCCCATGGATAACCTTGAGGCATACGGTTTTGAACAACAGCCTGAGTAGTGGATACAGGAACAGTCAGAACTTCAGTATTTACCCTTGTTGGTTGAGGTTGAACACTCGGTGGTTGATTCTGAGCAACCACCAGAGCTTCCAACAAAGTAGTCAAATTGGCCAAGTCGGCCTTCAAAGCAGAAACTTCTTTGCGCAGCTCGCGATTCTCCTGTTCTAAGTTGTCCATCTTCTTCTTGAAATTAGCCCGAGTGTTGTAGTGATGAGTCAGCTTGCGGAATGAAGTAAAGAAGCTTGGTAAGACACCTGGGTATGCATAACAAATGCAATAAATATGTGCAATATGATGCGTGATGTGCAATGCATATGATTATTTTTACTTTATTATTTAATATTTCAAGGGATTTACGATTTATAGACATATTGCAAACATCAAAGTAATAAAGCTTTCGAAATACTGAAAATTTTTATTATAATAACTTCAAAATGGATTACAAGTTTCAATGATCCCAAGTACAAGATGAAAATACAATCTAAAATCCTGAGAAAGAGAACTGATGGAGATTAATCTGCACGCTGGCGCTTCCCTGTGAGCCTGAAAATCTGAGCCCTCAACCTCTGATTTTCTTCCACATGTCTGATGGCAACCTCCTTCCAATCATCTGAATCAAGAAGTGAGTAATCAGCACCTATTTTAGGCTTAGGGGAAAATAAATCCCCTTTCCTCTCCATAGACTCTACCGCTCGACTCTCAAGGATCTCGATCAAATCGTCTTTCTCCTTCAGGTCTGCTCTGTAGGAACTCTCTAAAGTCTGGAACTTGTTCTTCCAAGCATCCATTTCCTGTTGCATCCTAACCAAAAAGAGTTGCAGCTCTTCTAGATCATCTAATAAGGGAGGGGTGGTCTTCACAAATATATCAGGCATAGGTGTCTCCCAAGTATACGATATCTTCAACTGAATTGCTCTCGATCAGACCCACTGAAGATATGGCTCCAAAGAAACAGCACCCTAGGTCCAAAATCCTTCCTACTCTTCTTATGAATGTGACGCCAGGCCTTCACAATCTTCTCCCTAGCTTCCCTGTGGTCTTTTCCTTCCTTCAGAAAGAAACTATTCAAATGAATATTGTTCGGTTTATCCCTCATTGGATAACCAAGCTGTCGTCGTGCAAGAACAAGGTTATAGTTAATTCCTCCCTTTGTACCAAGAAGAGGTACATTGGGGAAACTACCACAACTGTCAATAATCTCCACATCCTGATAAGCTCGATGATACCAATCAATATCCGAGTGAGTAAGTTCCATGATCTTAGGATCCCAACGGGGTTCCTTCTTGACATCCCAAAAAGCATCAGACTGAGGCATATGAGAGATGAACCACCGGTACAACAAAGGCATGCAACAGATAATCATTCCCCCATGATAGGAATTTCGAAGATGAATAGAGTAATAGGCATCACTCAACAGTGTAGGAATTGGGTTTCCAATCATGAAAATCCTGATAGCGTTAATATCGACAAACTTGTCCACATTAGGAAATAAGAACAATCCATAAGCAAGTAATGCAAAGATGGCCTCAAAAGCAACCGTACTCTTCATTCTGGAAAAGTAACGAGATTTCTCCAATAAGAACTGAGATGGTAATCCTCTAATCCTTCCTTTGGTAGTCATATGGGCTTCCACCTCAGACTTCCCCAGATGAATCAAAGCAGCAATCTCATGTGGTTTTGGCTCACCCTCCAAACCAGTAAAAGGAACACTATCGGTAACGGGTAAATCTAATAGATAAGAATATTCCTCCAGTGTAGGCATCAACTGATAATCGGGAAAAGTAAAGCAGTGATACATCGGATCATAGAACTGGATCAAGGTCGAGAGAATACCCTCCTTCATCTTCAGCTTCATGAGAGGAATAATGGATCCATACTTTTTCCGAAAGTCTACAGAACACTCGATCTCTGGAATTAGACTGACCAACTCATCTATCTTTGGATCCTTGAAACTGTATTTCCCGGTCTTTCTCTTTCTAGAATCCATGGTTAAAAGTACCTGAGATATTCAAAATAGTCAACCTTTAAATCCCTTGAAATATTGTTTTCTTCAAAAGATACTTATGAGTGCATGGATGCATGATACAACAATCACACACAAGATCACACATATAGGGTTCATAGGTTCAACGTTATGAGCATGAGGTCGAAGGTACTACCCATAAGGTGTTGGTCTAAAAAGTTATCACCTGCCGAATAAGGTTCTAGAGGTTCCCAGAGTCTACATCCTTCCTTCGGATATTACCAACTTCCCAATTAACTCGGTAATTAGTAATATTCTCAAGAAAGACTCGTCCGAGCGTAGTATCGTGTGACAACTAATTCTGGATTACTACGTCATAGCTTCCGCACTACACCTAAAAGGCCAAGATGGGATAGGTATTCTACAGTCCTCAGTTTCAGCAGGCTCCCGGGTCGAAAGCAGTACGTCTTCCCGATTACTCGGTAAACGACACTACAATCAAAGGGGCTTCCACCAAGTGGGGGATCTCATGCCTTCTTTTTTTGGATTACTCCCTCAAAGTTAACATGACTATACCGCCCGTTCTATCTTAAAGTTTGCCCAAGTCCGGGTATAGGACTTATGAGTAATCACCAAGCACCTTAAAAACCAGGAAAATCCAAACAAACATATATACAAAATATAACACATAAACACAATAACACGTATACAGATATAAACAAAGATATGCTTAACCCACTTAGGGATGGACCAACAAGAGGTTAATCTTTCCCCAGTGAAGTCGCCATTTTTTTGTAGCGGTAGAAATGTTCAAGACTAAGCCATTAGATTGGCTAGTCTTTATACAAATCAAAATAAAAATCGCCACCGCACTTTATTGTTTCCAAAGGAATGGGAAAAGAGCGAATAACCCAAAAGAGGGGGAAAGATTCAAGGTAAGGGGGGTTGGTTATGCAAAGGGAAGGTATTAGCACCCTAAACATCTACGATATTCCGCAGGAACCTCTTTGTAAAATCTATATATTTTGGCTATAAAATGTGTTATATATAAAATGGATGGTGGAGGTGAGAAGAGAAATATATTTTTTATGATTTTTGCACCCGTCGCGGTTGCGAACCTTTAGTGCCTACGTACCACCTTTCGTGCAATAGGGGATCAGGGTACATGTAGTTCATCTTTTAAAAATTTGAAACACATGTGTTTTGGTTGATTTTAAGAGATAAGACATCATCGTCATTGTCCGTGTGAAAAACATACTTACTACCCACAATCATGAGAAAGGAGAATTTGCATCATCTCAAAGTGGAGGATATGGCTTAGATTTTAAAATCAACAATGCCTCACTCAACACCTAAGTGGAAAATATCTTACTTCACTACATATTGTAGAAGTATAGTTGTTTGCATCACTACAAGGATTGACAAGAGTCTAATCTTTTGAGAAAAGTTTAAAGATAAAAGCCAAAGTGGCAAAATGGTTTGAAATGAGATTGATTGACTTTTAGTCTTCTCAAAAAAAAGTCAAGGTATTATTAAGTTGATTGATGAAAATGTTTTTTGAAAATGCATGGACCTAAGTCCAAGTTTATTATGAAAGTGTTTCAAGTTTTAGAAATAAGAAGAATTTTCAAAAGGAGGGAGAAGATTTTTGAAATTAAAGAAGATGGGAGGAGAAGAAGAGACTATTCTAAAGCATAAGGTAAAAGCTAAGGATAAGATCCATCTAACCAACAAGAAGCCAAAGCTTGACATTTATGAGCCAAGATAGAATTCCCATTCTTTGGATTTAAACCAAGCAAGCAAAGATACTAGACCTCTTCAAGTGTATTAAGTCTTCACAAAAATTGGGCAGAGTAACGAATGTATACGGGTGAATTCCAGATTGCAAACAGAGAATGTAATCATAAAAACCTGCACACAAAAACAAACAAGCAACCCAATGTCTTGGGGTAAACCTCAAGAACTCCAGATAAAATAATCAGATAAGATCATAAGGTCTCCAAGATAGGCCAAGGTTTCTAAACCTAAGTCCAAGAAAAAGTCCCATGCTCCACAATACCAAGGATAGTAACCAAATAGTCCAAGTACCATTAAGAGTTTTTTAGGGTTTATGTTGATTATTAGGTATCTTAAGAAAAGAAAAGAAAAGCTTAAGTGAGCAAAGTAAAAATGACAAGAAAATAAATGATCAAATGAGCAAAGATGAAAATGGCATGAAATGTAAATGCTGAAAAATAAATAGTACATAAAGCATAAAAAGAATAAAAGCATAAGATAAACAAGTCAATAATTAGTGGTTAGATGGATGACCATCTTGAAACTTGCATTTGGAACTCATTAGAGGATTGGTAGAACCAAAGCCTCCACACAACAAGTTGCATTTTCTTTTTATCAAGTATATAATCCATTTGGAATTCTCACAAGTACCATTTAATGATCAACGATGTTTAAGTGATCTGCGTTGACCAAAGGTGTTGTAGATCTATTAGAGGATTGGCAGAACCAAAGCCTCCACACAATGAATCTCAAGGTCATTGGATCAAAGAGATCAAATTAACATACTTGGGCTTGCAATCATAAGTTTGGGCCACGAATGATCATTTATTCGAATCGGGACAAAATTTAGCGCTATGTTAAGCAATCGTAAGTGGACTTATATAGAAGTCGCACCTATTTTGAGGTCGGTCAATAGTAATCTATGCACCATTTGTTTTGAGACATGATATAGAGATCATGCTCCAACAACATTTAGTGCAATGAGAAGGGGATAAGATGAAGAGGGATTAGGGCAAAAAGATGAATAAACCACTTTTGAATTAAAAAAATTAATCAAACTATTATTAAAATCATTCATCCATTTTGGTGGAGTTGAACTCAACACCTAAGATCCAATGATGTTAATAAAGTCATGATAAAAAAATCAACTCAAGACAGTCAGAAAATATTCACAAAATAATATCATATTTAATATATACATTAAAAGGGTTAAAAAAAGTTTAAAAATAGAAAATAATGAGGAAAATATCAATTATGTTCAAATTAACCAAGAAATGAAAAATAAAGCCATAGAAAAATCAGAAATGGATCCAAACATTTTTATAAAAAATTTGGTAATTTTTAAAAGTCAGAAACTATTTTTAAACTATTTAAAATTGCTAAAACAAACATAAAATATATCAAAAATAGTAAACCTCAATATAAAATTCCATAAAATTTTCATTAAGTAAAAAATGTGCAAAATAATATTTATGAATTTTTCCAGAATTAAAAAATGTCAGAAAGTATTTTTTAAGTAATTAAAAGAAAGCAAATAATACAAAAAATATAAAAAATACCAAATGTCAAAATAAAAACGTGAAAAAATATTCATGAGATCAGAAATAATTCAAAGTATTTTTGTAAATTTTTTCATAATTTTTGGATAAAAAATAAAAGAGTTTTAAAATTTTGAAAATTTAATCAAATAAAATATAAAATCAGAAAATAAAATAAAACCAAAAAGATACGGACCATCAGATCATAGTCAAAACGCGTTAGTAAGCTAATCCAATGGACCAGGCGCGTTGTGCTTGATATGGACCTTAGTGAAACACACATGTGATCAGAAAAATGGCAACCAATGAAATTAAAACGCTTGGCACGCTATCATTGACTGAGACGAGACATGTCATCGTCTTCAACATCCAGACACCCTGCAATGGGGATTTTGTGAGATCCTTCAAATGGAAAAATTAGGATCCCTGGCTAGCATCATTGAACTCGTCTCTTCAAGACGATTCTAACACAACCATCGCGCCAAATTGATATAAGGTATAGAGAGAGATTTGAATCAAAAACCCATAAAATAGAGAGCACCTTCAATTTAAGATTTCTCTCTCAATTCTCAATGGATTTAAAAATTGTAATCAGCATTAGAATCAGACAGAGGAGTAGAATAGATTAGTGCTTGGTTTGGATCCAAATGGTGGAGAATTCTACCTTTTTGAAGTTCAAGTAAGAAGCTCTAAAACTGGACTTTTGTAGCTTGAATTATGGGTCATTTTGATTGGTTTAAGTTCTTGAGAGTTTGTATGAAGTTCAAGGATGATGAATGCGCAAAGAATTTTGAAAAAGGAAGCTTAAATTTCAAAAACTGAATTAAAAAAAAAGTGGGTTTGTGTGAGGTTTTGGCAGGGTGTTCTTGGCTCTCTAAGCTTGGGAAAACGAATGGGATAGTTCATGTATTTATAGGAGAAGAAAATGGGATCAAAAGGAAGAGTAAATGATGCGTTTTGGAGGGAATTCGTGTGGGTCTTCATCATGAAGAAAGTGTGACTCAATTTTGATCAAAACTTAGCTAAATCGTGCGTTTCATGATGCTAAACACTTTCGGGAAATTGCTAATCATGATTAGAAACAAAAACGCGTGGAAAACTTGTGATTAGAAGCCAAAACAAAGATTTCAAAATCCTGACTTTGTGAAAAATTCAGTTTCAAGTTACCAAATTTAAACCCATGGCATTTCCATCTCAAGGGGTCTTAGGGCATAATTCTTGATGATTTGGAAAGATGAGGTTACAAGATTTGAAATGGAAAAAGAATGGAATCAAATGGATGCTTGAGCTGAAAGTTACATGGAGTCAAAGTTGAAGAAAAAGAGTTGACTTTCCATACTTAGAAATATTTCAAATTCTTCTTCAAAAATGACCTATAATCTTTTGTATCCAAACATGGCCTTCCACTTAGAATTTTCTCTTGACCAAAAAAGATGGAATGAATTAGATCTCTTGAATGACAATTTGAAATTTGAACCACTCAAAATCTCCAAAAAATGAGCAAGTTATGACCTGTTGAAGTTGGCCAAAAATCATAAAATGACCTATAATCTTTTGCATTCTTAAGGAAACTTCCACCCATTTTCTCACTTTGCACATAAGAGAAGGCATAAAGTACACATATGTAAGATCATCATGGAAAAATAATGGACTCAAGGTGATAAAAAGTTACCAAGTTATGACCATTTGAAGTCACATATGGAAAATTGGGGATTCATCTGGATGACTTGTAATCTTTCTTCTTCACCAAATTCCTTCCACATGAAAACTCCTTGGAACTTTTGAAGTGATTTGTTGGTAACTATTTGAAGAGAAATATGTCTTTGGAATCACTCAAAAATACCAAAAGGTGAGCAAGATATTCTCCTTTGAAGTTCAAAACCCTAGTCTCTAGATCAAGAGAATGCTTTGAGGAATTTTGACAAGTTTGAACACACTTCTTGTGCCAATATTCTTTCTTTGTGAATAGAAGTTGTTGAGGATTATGATGAGGACTCATAGCCACAAAAACCACTTCCATATCTTGAAATTTGAGAGAAATGTGCTCTTGTGACCAATAGGAACAAGACCTTGTCCAATCATGACAACTTCTTCCCTCAACCCCTTGTACTTTTGAATCAATTTTGATAATTTTGAAATGTGATGAGCCAAAGAAACTTTGCCATGCCAATTCTTCCAAAACCACTCCAATGGTGAGGTTTGAACTCCTCAAGCTATATTGACTAGGGCATGGAAATAAACTCACGAGCCCATGAAGCAACTTGCTAAACCTCATTGCCTTTACCTTTATTATTAACAAGTAAAGCAAACCAACATCGCATTTTATTAATAAAAAAGAAAATCAAAGCAAAATATTCATGATCACAAAAGAAAACATAAGTAAAGGTGTTTGGTAATTCCTCAAAAGGGGAAAGCTAAATGTAGGGAGGGGAACCAAGAATCCTAGTGTGATCTTGTTTTGAGTGAAACAACATGGTATGATGAAGGGATCTTAGGGGAAAAAATTGGGGTACAACAGATATGCATGTTAATTGCTCTATTTTATATTGTATTATTCCACGGGGTTTTAGAGGGTGTTACATTGGTCACATTAGGTCAGAATGTCCCACGTTCCTTAATAAACAAAAGAATGTCACACCTTGATGATGATGAATCAGAAGATGAAACTAAAGTTTAGACTGCTAAGTATGTGACTGCTCTCACTGGCAGATGGGGATTTGATGTAGAATCTTGTGATGAGAATGTTTTGTATGAAAATCTGGATGTGTCTTACAAGGAGCCATGTTCCAAGTGTGAAGAAAGTTATAAGACAGAAGAAAATCAGAAGAGAATCACAACTCAGCTGAAGAATAAAAAGGAGAAACTTCTGTGTACTTTGTTTGATCTTCAAAATGAGGTAACTTCCTTAAATTCAAAACTTGGAAACATGACCAAATCCTTGATAAGGATTAACAATGGAACTAATATGATAAAAGAGGATGGAAACATTGGTGTTAATGATCAATCTCCTAATCAATAAGGTAAAGTTCCTATAAAGAGGTTCACTCCTTGTGTAAAGAAGAAAGTGGTCACCATGTCCACCCATATCTTACAACATCCTGGAAGACATCTTGAAACTCTATATAAATCCAAGTCCTTACCTTGGAGATTTCATTATTATGGTGAGTATGGTCATATAAATCCTTCTTATTATAAACTATATGGGGTTCAAAAACTTCCAGTTCATTCTAGGGTTAATCCTTTAAGTAAAAAGAGAAGATATAAAGATATGAATATTAATCTTATAAACCATACTTATTTGAGAGCTTTGTCTAGAGAATATTAGTACTTTGACAATGGATATTATAGACATATAATAGGGGATCAGAAGTTTTTGGTGGATATCAGATTTTATTCCAAAGGTTTTGTCACATTTGGTGATGGATCCAAAGGATAAATTAAAGGAGTTGGAAAGTTAGTATGTACTGACTCATCTTGTCTAGAATATGTTCTTCTTGTGAATGGACTAACTAATAATCTTATCAGTATTAGTCAGTTGTGTAATCAAGCTTTAATTGTCAACTTTACAAAATCAGAATGTGTGGTCATTAATAAGGAGAACGAAGTAACGATGAGGGGATCCATGTCTAAGGACAATGTATACTTATGGACACCTTAAGCAATTACTTGTTCCTCCACATGTATGTTGTCCAAGGAAGAGAAGTCAAGTTGTTACATCAAAAACTTGGCCATCTACATCTGAAAATTATGAAGAAGATTGTGTCTAAAGAAGCTATCAGAGGCATTCCTAAGCTTAAAATTGAGGAAGGAAGAATCTGTGGGGAGTGTCAAATTGGAAATCAGACCAAGATGTCACACCAGAAGATTCAACATTTGACAATTTCAAAAGTTTTAGAACTTCTTCATATGGAGTTAATGGGGCTTATACAGGTTGAAAGACCTGGTGGAAAGAGATATGTACATGTGGATGTTGGTTTTTCAAGATGTGCTTGGGTGAACTTTATCAAAGAAAAATCAGATATCCTTGAAGGCTTTAAAGAGCTTTGTAAATTCATTCAAAGATAATAAATAAGAAAGATGGAGCCCAAAAGTAATGAAGGGATATTTCTTGGTTACTCTACAAATAGCAAAGCTTATAAAATCTTGAATTCTAGAGCAAAAGCCAAAATGGAATATATAAATATTGTGGTTGATGACTCTATCATTCAAAAAGTGACTGATGTCAAAGAGGTGTATATTGAGTCCAACATTGAGCCTACAGGGTATTATGATGAAAACTAGGTAGATGATACAAATGATGGAAAGAGTGATTCTGGAGGGTGTTTCTTCTTGGGGAATAATCTCATCTTTTGGTTTACCAAGAAGCTAAACCGTGTTCTTTATCTACTGTTGAAAATGATTATATTATAGTTATGATATGGTGAGATAACCGAATTGGTGTTTTGCATTTTATCACAATTGTTGTGGATAGCAAGAGTCACCACCGACTTTTCTTTTATCCAATAAAGGAAAGGGTGAAAAGAACAGGAAAGACCTTGTGAGAATTTTTCTTGAGTTCAGGGGGTAGGTTATGAAAAGGGAAGGTGTTAGCACCCTTTTTATCCATATTTATCTATGGGATCTTAATTGCTTGCTCACTTTGAAATGCTTTGTGTTTGTGTAAGCTTGAAAGTATTTTGAAAACGCCTAAGTTTGGCATACTTTGCAATGATTCTCGTATCGTTGAGAATGTATACAAAGTGTTGGTTTTGAAAATATTAGTTGAAAGGGAATGTTTGGAAATATGTTTTGAAAATGCCAATGTAAGGTAATTTTGTAATGATTCTCGTTTCGTTGAGAATGTATACAAAATGTTTGTTTGAAAAGTGTTTTGAAAGTGTGAAGTGTGGAAATGATTTTGTGAGCAAGAAATTATGAGCAATCTACCTACTCAAAAAATCTTTGTTCTTTTCATCCTCCTTTAGATAGTGCTATCCTACCATAGTTAATAGGAAGCCATATCATTGGATGTAAGGGACAGGCGTGGGACATCATACAGTCACAGAAAGCAACTTGTAAGATGTTTTAGCAATTGCCATAAGGGACTAAGATTGTTTACTGAAGGAAAAATTGAAGGGTCATAGAGGGACTATAATCTCTTAATCGAGGGTCTTTGCTAAAACATCCTACGTTCGAGGTACATGATTGTTTACATCCGAGGAAACAAGTGTGGATTACCCTAAAGGTGCATGTGTGCAAAGTGATTGATTTCAAGTATGTTATCTTTGAATTAGGGTTTTGCTAATGTTTTGATTTTAATCTTGTCATGCAAACTCTAATTACTAGCAATAATAAGGAAAGCGATAAATTGCTGAATTTAAATGTCCTACGCTATTACAACGCTTCGAGAATGGGGGGTACAATTTTGTAAATAGGGGGAGAAAGCAATAAAGCCCTAATTACTATTACAAACCATTGAAAATGAATTACAACAATAATTATGCACACAAATGTAAAGACGAGGAAGAAATTGGTTTTTGGGTTTTTGATAGAAAAAGGTTTAATGTTAACCTAATTAAACTAACTAATTTTATTTACAAAAGAAGTTAATTAATTATTTAATCAAAACCTAAAATTTAAGTTAATCAAAATAAAACCTAAGTCTAATTTAATTTGTTTAGAAAATAATCTTAATGGTAATTTAGAAAAGAAAATATCTTATGATGTAAATGAAACTAATAAAATCTAATTTAGTCAAAGAAATAAAGTATTTAAATTAAAATATTTTTAATTTATGAAAATATATTTTATTTTTTTAGCTTAAAAAAATAATGAAAAATATAAAGAGTGTGAAAGATATTGGGCTTGGGGTTAAGACAACAAAAGGGGGGTAAAAGTAGAAAAAAGTGCATTAGGCTCAAATGTGTGTTTTTTATTTTTAAGTCAGAAAAAAATTAATAAAAAATAGATGGGCCTGAGTATAAGTAAAAAGGGGGTGAGGGCTCAAAAATAACTCAGGCCCAAACACAAATGTGAGCCCGGAGCGTTTGATTTGAATTTAGGATGATCATGTGGTGAGCGAATGAAGAACACCATGCGCTTCTTGGACTTGCCTATATACAATCTCATAGAACAAATATGAAAGAATTAAAAGGGTATCACTAGGGCCCGAACCCAGGTCCCTATAGTTCGATGCCTTACATGCATTTCTCCTGCCACTGGGGTGGCTGTTTCATCCGTTATTAAGATAACTTGCAATAAATATAAAATAAACCCTTCCCTGATTGCACTTCATCCCTAACCTCGCCCCAACCTCCATTGACAAGATTTTTGAATTTCTGATCTGGCTCATTTCTCAACCATTTTCAAAAGTATAAACATGAAACTTGCTCCATTTTTCAATACGAATTCAACCATGTTAATAATTAAAGCTATAAATCAAATATGAACATGAATTTCTGTTTGTACCAAATAAAACCTAATTTTTTTCCAGAAAGTTCAAACTCAAAATTCACATCAACTTAAATGAAAACTAAGGGCATGGTTAGCTTCAGGGTTATGATGTCTACATTTTTTATTCACAAAGTAACCATTAATGATGCTTGTAGAGAGAGTTCAAAGTTGAGAAAACTTACCTCAAAACTGGAAATCGTGTATGGAGTTTGAGCACTTCTGGAGGTGTGGTGATTATTTGAATAGCTTCACTAGACTCCAAGGAAGCTAATGTAACTCTTACTTCATGCTGAAAGTGGCTGAATTGTGCTGGAGGAGTCAAGTTGCAGAGGTGTAAGTGAGGTTTGGACAATGATGGAAATGGAGTTACAATTATGAAACATGGATGGGGATGAGTTGTTTATGATGTATAGATTCTTTGAGAATGATTTAGAGGGAAAACGCACAAGTGAATTATGAGATTGGAGTTTTGGGACAGAAATGATAAATAATGGAGGTTTTGATGCAATTCTGAGTTTGAGGGAGTTTAAGGGCTTGTAAATTCGTGTCTCTATTTTTTTGGGAAAGGTTGGAGAAGCTCAAGTTGATCAGAATTCAAAATCACATGTTAAGCTCAACATGTGATTTTATTGAAAAATCAAGTTTCAATGTATTCTACCTTTGATCATAGAGTGGTTAAAAACTTTAATCACATTGCTTCTGACCTTGTAGATGGAGTGTGATCCTAGGGAACAAGTGAGATGCTCAATAATTGACTTTGTGCATAAAGATGGCTTGTCATGAATGGCAATGTTAACTTTCTCTCCAAAATGGCAAATTGACTCGGACAATGCTTAAACAACTTGGATCATAGTTCAAAAGTTTGTGTAATCCATTAATTATGGATAGATAAACAAGTTAGAAGGCCTGCAAAACAAGGTTATACAGCATAACATTGAGAATGGATTATGTGTTCATCAAGAAAATGACTTGTAATTCAAGAATGAATGCCCAACTTCTTCTCTTCGATTCTCTTAGCTCAAGAATGATCTCTTCAAGTTCTTGGAAATTTCATAAAGCTTAAAACATTTTTTACAACCTTCATGTTGACCACTTTGGCTAAATCATCTTGGAACTAGGTGAAAATTGGTCAAGAAGTTAGGTAGAAAATCTACCTAAACTTGTTGAAAAATTTACTAAGTGTTTTATGAAAAATGTCATGACTTCATGAGCATATATCTTAAAATCTAAGAATTTTTTGGACATCAATCCTTTAATACAAATTTGTAGAGTTCATCAAGATCTACGGCTTTCATGTTGAAAGTTTTCCTTGAATCATCTTGCATCTTGGTGAAAAATTGTCATGAAGTATTGAAATTATCAAGGTTAAAAATACTTAGAAATTTTCTAAGTATTGAAAACTTTGACTTTTTGTGGACTTTCTTGATCCTTGATGATCAAGTTTGAAATTTTTGAGTATCTTGATGAATCTTGATCTTTGAAATTCATTGTTGATAAAAAAGTCAAAGTTTGACTTTTTGTGTATCAGTTGACTTTTCATCAGTTGATCCAAAATTCAACTATCAATCCATTGATCTTGAGAAATGATTTGAGCCATGAAGTTAGATCAACATGTTGTATTTAAATCCTTGAAATCATGCTTCAAGCCATTGGGTCATGTATTAGGTCAAAAGTCAATGATCAGTCCATCTCAATCAAAACCCTAATTTTGACAAATTTACCCATTTGATGATTTGAGTGCTTTTCTTGAGGAATTGTGATCAACCCTTGGTTAATTGATAAATATCACTTCAAAATGTTGATGTTGGCCAAAAATCATGAAGTTTGACTGTGTATTGACCATAATTGACTTTTTACCCAATATAGCTGATTTTCAGTCATCTGAGCAATTGACTGAGCTAATTTGTGATGCAAGAATTGAAACTTGGTATGAGAAATATTTGAGACCTATAATGAATCATGAAAGTCATTTGAGCCATAAAAAGTCCAATTTTCCTTGAGAAAACCAAAAGAATCAGAATAAATCTTTGGGCGATTTAAACTGAACCAGCAGAAGTCTTATTTTTATCTTTGACTGGATAAGAATTAGAATAAATCTTGAGTTGATTTAAACTGAACCAGGAAAAGTGTCTATCAGAAAAGAATCAGAATAAATATTTGGTCAATTTAAACTTAACCAGCAGAATTCTTGTTTTTATCTTTGACAGGATAAGAATCAGAATAAATGTTGAGTTGATTTAAACTGAACCAGGAAAAATGTCTACCAGAAAAGAATCAGAATAAATCTTTAGTCGATTTAAACTAAATCAGCAAAAGTCTTGTTTTTATCTTTGACTGGATAAGAATCAGAATAAATCTTGAGTTGATTTAAACTGAACCAGAAGAAGCGTCTATCGGAAAAGAATCAAAATAAATCTTTGGTCGATTTATACTGAACCAACAGAAGTTTTGTTTTCATCTTTTACTGGATAAGAATCATAATGAATCTTGAGTTGATTTAAACTGAACCAGAAGAAGCGTATACCGGAAAAGAATCAGAATAAATCTTTGGTCGATTTAAACTGAACCAACAGAAGTTTGTCTTGGAATGACCCTTTGAGGAAATTGCTTAAATAGCCCTTTGTCAAATGGAGCCTCTGAGAAGACCGTTGGGTCGTATAAGTAGTTGGTGACGTTTTTCTATTGATTGATCATTTCCTGAAAAGGTAAAAAGTTAGATGTATGCAATGTCATAATGTATGAAATGCATTGCGTAATGATGTTCTCAAAATAAATGAGATTATGCTATATGCGTTTCGTATGCATATGTTATGTTGAATGAATGTGCAACATTGTTGAAGTGTATTTGTCTTGGAAAATAAATACATGACTATTGTTGGGGATGAAGAGTATGTGTATCTTCAACCTTGTCTAGAATGCTTCCACTGGGGATTCCTGGTCACTTGTTTGAGGAAAATTTGTAGGGGAAGTATTGATTTCTGTTTGGGGTGTAGAGTTTAGGAACATTGGTCGTCCGTTGCTCTATTGGGGAATTTATTTCTTATATATCCTGACCGGGGATAAAAGAGATAGATAATCTTACGACTTGTCTGGGGAGGATAAAGTTAACTTGTATCTGGTCAGATTCCAAGCTTTGCAGTAACTTTCTAGGGATAGTGGCAATTTTACTAGGGAGAAGAATTATGTCAGTGGTTTGAGGAATAGACTCGAGTTGGGCAAACCATAGGCTGTTGTGGAAATAAACCCTGTTGGTGGAGAAATGCTTAGTTGAGGAAAATAACTCTCTCGGGGGAATTTGGATTTGCTAAAGAGAAGGACTCTGCAAGGTTTCTTTTTCAGTTTTGGAGGAATAAACTCAGTTGTGGAAGAGAAATTCCATGCATTGTACTGATTGGAACTCCGTAGGTTGGTGATATTGCCGAGAAAGAGATTATAATCTTTTATCTGTTGGAGTGATCTGCCGGGGAGATTGTGGGGAATGTATCCTTATTTGTGGAGATTACTCTGTGGGAGATAATCTCATATAAGTGGCTATGGCGACTTCGCTGGGGATAACCTTATGAAAGGGATTCTGTCGGGCTTTATGGACAACTTGAGTGTCATCCTAGCTCCTAAAGTTTTGAGTAAATGTTTTAGTCTTGTTCTTATGCATATATTTGTTAACAGTTAATCATGTTCATATACATATGCTTATTCAATTTTAGTCATTGGACGTTTTTGCAAGCAAAACAAAAGAAAAAAAGTTTGGACTTTAAAGTATGTTTGTATTGATATTTTGCCTATAAACAGACGATTTTGTACAAAGAGACGGAAATCCTAGTAAGAGGAAGTCATCATGAAATGAAAATAGTACAAAGTGAAAACAAATATATAGCCATGTGGAAGTGATCCCATTGGGTTCCAACTCCGATATTGCCCCTATTCCTTTCAACATCTCATCTCTTACTGTCGAAAGAAGTTGATTGAACTAGTCTTGTACCATTTAAACTTTTGATCTTGGTAATAAAACTTGCATGTAAGTGATCCAACGGGACATAGTCATACGCTTTTAATCGCTAATTTTTTCTGGGACCGCCCTTTCGGGTTTTCAGTCCACTAGGATACCCTTTTTTCCCAAAGCCGCCCTTTCAAGTTTTTGACTTGCCGGGTGTACAATCTTTTGTATATATCCCTAACTTTTGCCTGAACCCTTTTGGTTCACCGGGATGCCCTTATTGTACAATCTTTTATATATACTTTCTTGACAACAAATGGCCCCTCGTATGTGGGAGTCCATTGGCCCATGGGATCGCCTTGTGGTAGAATGATGTGCTTTATCACTAAGTCACCAGCCTGGTATACCCCATGCTTGATCTTCTTGTTGAATGCCTTGACCATACCTTTTTGATACATTTGTCCATGACAGACAACAGCCAACCTTTTCTCATCAATCAAATTTAACTAATCCAACCTAGTCTGAATCCATTCACCTTCACCTAAGTCTGCTTCTTTCATAATCCTTAGAGAAGGAATCTGGACTTCAACAGGCAAGACAACTTCCATGCCATAAACCAAAGAGAAGGGGGTTGCCCTAGTTGATGTTCGCGCCAAGGTACGATAACCATGAAGACAAAACGGTAACATCTCATGTCAGTCTTTGTAGGTCACAGCCATCTTTCGCACAATCTTCTTTATATTTTGTTAGCAGCTTCCATTACGCCATTCATCTTAGGTCAGTATGGAAAAGAATTTTGATGCTTGATCTTGAACTGCATGCAGAGTTTAGTGATCATGGCGCTGTTAAGGTTGGTGCCATTGTCAGTGGTGATCCTCTCAGGGATGCCATACCAACATATGAGGTTATGCTTGATTAACCTGGCCACGACGTTCTTGGTAACTGAGGCAAATGAAGCTGCTTCAATCCACTTGGTAAAGTAGTCAATAGCGACAAGAATGAAACGATGTCCATTAAAGGCAGTAGTCTTGATTTCTCCAATCATATAGATGCCCTAAATTGCATATGGCGAAGGAGCAGTCATGACATTCAAGGAGACTGGAGGCACGTGAACCTTATCAACATAAATTTGGCACTTATGGAAAGTCCTCGAGTGGTGGTGACAATCAGTTTCCATAGTCGACCAAAAATAGCCAGCTCTAAGAATCTTCTTGGCCATAGTGTGTCCATTGGAGTGAGTTCCAAAGATACCTTCATGCATATCCTCCATGATCTTCTCTGCTTCCTTCTTGTCCATACAATGGAGCAAAATTGAATCATGGTTGCGCTTGTATAAGATCCCATTGTTCAGGAAGAACTTGGCTGAGAACCTCTACAGGAATTTCTTGTTGTTGACTGACGCCCCTTCAGGATACTCTTGAGCTTCGATATATCTTTTCACCTCATGAAACCAAGGCTTATCCACTAAACCATCAGTGTCAATCAAATAGCAGTGTGCTTGTTCATCAAATCTTTCGATATTAATCCGGGGAGCTTCGTTGTCCCATCTGATCTTGAACATAGAAGACATGGTAGCTAAAGCATATGCCAACTGATTTTCTTCCCTCGGAATATGTTCAAAGGTAACCTCTTCAAAGTACGGGATCAAGGTTAGCACAAGTTCTTTGTAAGGGATAAGATTTGGATGTTTTGTATCCTACTCTCCTTTAACTTGACTGATGACTAAAGCTGAGTCTCCATATACACTTAAGAATGTGATTCTTAAGTTAATAGAAGCTTTAAGATCTAGGATGCATGCTTCATACTTGGCCATATTATTGGTACAGTCGAAGCAAAGTCTGGTAGTAAAAGGCGTATGGAAACCTTCAGGGTAAATAATTACAACACCAATTTTGTTACCCAGTGCATTGGAAGCTCCATAAAAGACCATAATCCATCGGGATCCTTGTTCAGGTCCTTCATGCAGTCCAAGATTTTCACAATCTCCAATCAGCATGATATTCTCCTCAGGGAATTCAAAGTTCATAGATTGGTAGTCATCTACAGCTTGATGCGCCAAATGATCTTCCATCACACTTCCTTTGATTTATTTTTATGTAGTGTATTGGATGTCGTACTCAGTTAAGATTATTTTCCATCGGGCTATCCTTCCGGAGAGAGTTGGTTTCTTAAAGATGTACTTAATGGGATCCATCTTGGAGATTAATAGAGTAGTATGAGTCAACATATATTATCTTAGCCGGCGTGCAGCCCATGCCAAAACGCAACAAGTTTTCTTGAGCAATGAATATCTTGTTTCACAGTCGGTAATTTTTTTGCTAAGGTAGTATATTGCATGCTCTTTTCGACCAGAATCATCATACTGCCCCATCACACACCCCATTGAATTCTCTAACACGGTTAAGTACATGATAAGAGGTCTTCCTTTGAATGGTGGCATCAGAATTGGTTGTTCTTGTAAGTATTCTTTGATCTTTTCAAAATCTATTTGACAATCATCATTCCATCTTACCACTTGATCTTTCTTCAGCGACTTGAAGAGTGGTTCACTAGTAGCAGTCAAGTGAGAGATGAATTAGGCAATGTAGTTGAGTCATCCTAGAAAACCTCTGACCTCCTTCTCAGTACGAGGATCTGACATTTCTTGGATAGCTTTAACTTTTACAATATCTACCTCAATTCCTTTTCCACTGACGACGAAATCTAGGATCTTCCCAGACCTTACCCCAAAGATGCATTTGTTGGGGTTTAGCCTCAGCTTATACTTTTTCAACCTGTCAAACAACTTGTGCAGATGGTCAAGGTGTTCTTCCTTAGTTTGGGACCTTGCTATCATGTCATCAACATAGACTTCTATATAATAATGAATCATATCATGAAATAAAGCCACCATAGCCCATTGATAAGTTGTGTCTGCATTCTTTAGCCCAAAAGTGATGACCTTATAACAGAAGGTGCCCCACTGTGTGACAAAGGTTGTTTTCTCTATGTCTTCAGGTGCCATTTTGATTTGGTTGTAACCCGAAAAGCCATCCATGAAGGAGAACACCTTGTGTTGAGAAGTGTTGTCAACCAATACATCAATATATGGTAGTGGGAAGTCATCTTTCGGGCTTTCCCTATTTAAATCCTTGTAGTCTACGCACATATGAACCTTACTATTGTACCCCAAAATTTACCCTCTTCATTTCGACCTTTTTGGCTTATATTTCATCATTACATACACGCGTATCATTGGTTCTATGGTTATGGGATCAAGGTATCTTTAGCAAGCCTCTTCAGGTTACAAGTGACGTTTATTTCGCAAATGGATGTTCTCAGAGTATTTTCTGTGTTGAAGATTGATTCGCCGTTTCACAATGATTTGGGGTTCAAAGATTCACAAGTTTAACCCGGCACTTCATATTCAAGTGTTCTTTTGCCTAGATATCCCTGGTAACATATTCTCAAATTCAGGTTCGGCTCGAGAGCCAATTCTTTAAAGAAGGTCTCTGAATGTGCGAGTTTTCTCAAAGAAATGTGGTGAAAAAGTATGCTGAAAGTGCAGTTTTTACGCACTAAAAATTCATAACACCTATGGCTCGTTTTTAACCCATTCTGGTGGCCAAAATTCAATCTCGATGTCATCTACATTTTCATCTCTCATGGCTAGAAGCCAATTTCGATCAGAAGGTCTTCAAAAATTCGGATTTATCAAGTATTTTTGTACATAAAATTTGTGATAGAAGTTTATCTGTGTCATGTTCAGAAAATCATAACTTGGTCGATTTTCATCATATCGAGCTGGTTTCGGTGCCAAAATTTCACAAACTAAGTTGGATACGTTTTCACAGGAGGTTACAGGTTCGAAAGATATCCAAAACGTCTTCGTATTTCACCAAGAGTGCACGTGACACGTCGAAAATCTTGAATGCTGAATATTATTTCATCTGAATCGAAACTTCAAAAATTTATAACTCGGTCAATTTTTATCATATTGGGCCCATATTTTTACACAAGGTCACTAACTTAGAGATCAATAAATCTGCTTATAAATTCGAGACCTTATTCTGCTATGATCAATACCCATTTTTTATTGAAGAACATGTCAAAGTTAACACTGGAGCCCAAAATAAGTTTGTATGAGGCAAAACTTCAAAAATTCATAACTAATTCACCGTTTATCCGATTGAGCCTATTTTCGGACATGAATTTGTCCTCGATGTCGGCTACATTTTGTTTTTACATTTTATCTTCAAAAATTGCACTGAGGCCCCTTTGATTTAACCTGGAACGTGTCATACTACAGTGAATAAAAATCTGCACTTTTGCTTGTGGTTATTGGAGGCCCAATTGCACATGTAAAACTCATATCTTTGCTCTAATTTCCATTATATAATCTCATTATTTTCACATAAACAAGGACACAAAAAAAAACCTTGCCACAACCTTGTAAAATATCAAGTTCTTTCAAGAACACTAGAAATATTGAGATCCTTAGGGTAAGGCTGGTTCGATCTCCATGATCAAAAGGGTGTAGAAGCATTCATACATGCCATATCGATTTTAACATTACAAAATTTCATATATTTGTTTTCTTTGTATTTCATAGTATACTAATTTGTGTAATGTATTCATGAGATTCAACACTGTAGGTTTGGACCATTGTAATGGTCCGATGCATGTTTATTACAAAATATGTTGAGGCCAGATCATAACACCAACCAATATACGACAAAGGCTAAGGGCATGAGTTCAACACGTATCCCTGATATTTTGTGTGATTTTGTTTATAATTTGTTTTTTCCTTAATGCAGCGTAGAAGGCTAAGGGCGTGGGTTCAACACCCACCCCTGACATTTGTTTGATTTTACTTCCAACTTGTGATTTTTTCCTTAATTCTCTTCCCATAAACCATAATTCTTTTGGCAAACTTAACCCTAAATTCATCTAACCATAAAACCACAAACCTTTTTACAAACCTAAAATAATTTTTTTTGTTAATTAAAATTAGTTAATTTTTTAGGTTTTTTATCATTTACCTTTTTTTAGTTAATTTAATTAATCAATTATTTTATTAATTAAAATAAATTAGTTTATAGGTTTATTTTAATCATCATTAAAACAACATTTTCCATAAAAAAATCATCAAACACATTTTTTTTCTCTATTTTTATTTTATTTTATTTTCATAGATAAAGTGTATAGGATTCGCAATTTTTAAATAGTCTTATCTTCCACTTTTTCATTATTATGTAACTGCTCTAGTATTTAATAACTTAGGATTTCTATTTCCACTTTTCTATTATGTAACTGCCCCAAGGCCATGTAATAGTGTAGGAATTTTATTTTCCGCACTTTACTTTTCCTGCTATTATTTTACTATATTGTTGTTAATAATTAGAGTGTATGGCAAGATAAAAATCAAATGATAGAAAACCCTAATTGCAAGATAAATGAATTGAATCAAGCACACTTTGCACACTTCACCTCTAGGGTAACCTCTCTCGTTACCTCATAAAAATAATGGTCATGTCCCTCGAACATAGGGATACCATTAGCAAAGACCCTCAGTTATAAATTATCATAAAGATCATGGTCCCTCGATGTCCCTCGAAGTTACCTACGACATATGATCTTGTCACTCAATGTTGCCTATGAATATATATGATGAAAGTCCCTTCAAATTGATAAATGTATCCCTACATGTTGCTTTCAATGACCATAACGATGACCCTACGCCTGTCCCTCGAACATCCAAAGATAGGGCTTCCTGCTAACTAATAGTATGGATAACACTATCTAAAGGAGAAGGAAAAATACAAGAAAGACCTTGAGTGGGTAGTTACTGTTAATTACTTGCTCACAACTTAAAACACTTTTTCACACCTCACACTTTCAAAAACATTTTCAAAACGCTTTATCAACACTTTTGAGGACTGATACAAGAGTTATCATAAAGAAAACTGCCTTGCTATTTGGCATTTCAATACTTTTTCAAAAGCACACACACAAAACAAATAAAGTGAGCAAGAAATTAAGAGCCTGTAGATAACTACAGATGAAAAGGGTGCTAACACCTTCCCTTTTCATAACCTATCCCCCGAACTCAAAATCTATCAAAGGTCTTTCCTGTTCTTTTCACCTTTCCTTATTTGATAAAAGAAAATTCGATGGCGACTCTTGTTATCCGTACAATTGCGATAAAATGCAAAATAAACCAAGTCAGTTGTCCCACCATATTACGGAACTGGAGACTCTTCTACGGACAAATACATAAAAAGAGAGGTTACTTTAAGATATTAGGTCATATATACTTGCTTTAAACTGTGTGCTTTGATTGCTTTACATTTGAGGTTTTTTTTGGGTATTCTCTTGCAAAGATCCTACACCCGGATCGAGGAACACCATTAGGCAAGTAGCAATAAATCATGGAGAATGTACGGTGTAGACCGATATGGATGATATGATAGCTACGTTAGTGTGATACTATGGCTTGTACTAATGTTCCTTGAGTCAGTCAAGGATAACATTAGGCTTCCACATAGTGTCATTAAGCACTAACTGACCTTTAAAACCTTAAATTGACTCATCTTGGCCATTAGAAAGTAGCGAGATGGTCGGCTTTGGTGAAGACTGAAGTTGGTTGATACTCGATGCTACACTCATTGAGATTGGACTTTTGGGATATTTCGGTTGCAATTCAGATGCTTTAGCTGAAACAATGCCTGAGAGAAAGATCAATGATATGAGATCCCTAGAACCCGGTTACTATTGCTAGGACAGGTCGAGCCAACTAAACTTCAAAAGGGTACTTACCTATAGACCTCATGCTAGTCTTTAAACCTAAGGTCTTTGTGTGACTTGTTTTTGTTTGCTATTTTATTTTAAGCATAAACATGACATCATAAACATCATAACATCATAACGTTATATTATAGCATGTCGTTAAACATTTCAAGGATGTCAAGGGCATGTGATACAGGTTATCATGAACTAGACGCCTAGTAAGGGGCAGGAGGATTTATTTTCCTCTAACCAAAGGCCTCCAAAGTATGATGGACCAGACGTCTAGCAAGGGGCAAGGGGATTTATTTTTCTCTATCCAATTCCATCAAAGCACGATGTCTTGAGTCAGTGGCTATGACCCACTCGACATGGTGAGCTTGATTCTCGTAGAAGGACATTCAACGAGACGAAGTTCTTCAATCAAGGCTGCTACCAAATTCAATTCAAACATCTTCTTGTGTTTACCCTGTGAGATCCTTGAAAACATTGCATGCATATCATTACATAACAGGTATTCTCAAGACATGTTTCTCACTTTCTCGTTGTTTATTTCAGCAAGAAAAGTGGCTCTCGAACAGAACGATAGGGATCTCCAAACTCAAGATACTCAGTTCAAGGAAATGTTCCTGAATCTATCCAAGGGACAAGAAGAATTAAAAGCACTCCTCATTGGGAACATGACCACGAAAAATCCCGAAGATAACAAGGATGACTAGTTGGAACAATTGCAAATCAAGATGGAAAGGATGAGAATCCATATGAGCAGTCAGATGACTCTTGTCCAAAGTTTTGCTCGGGGACAAGAAGAATTGAGGATTCTCATCATCAAGCTTCATCAAGACAAATACGACCATCTGGGGCAAACTGCTAGAGCTTGGGGCCTAATCAATTATCAACCTCTCTTCGCGGACAGGGAACTAGGTGACATGTTCATGCGGTTACATGTTGAAAAAAACTCAGCAGTAGTGAAATTTAGGGGACTGCATCTTCAAGTACTCAGAAGAGATCATACAATGGAAAGAAGGAGTCCAGTACTGTGTACGACCAGAAAGATCATAATAAGAGTGATCTCAACCAATCTATGGGGGTAGTGTGGATCTCTACAGTGCCGACGCAACAACAACAACAAGGAAGTCAGTGTAAGCAAGGCAAGCACAAAAGGCAATTCACCAAAATCAACATGTCCTCAGCTCAAGTATTGCAACACATGTAAAAGATGGAGTTGATAACATTAAAGGGTCCTCCTCAGAATCCCAACACCGCCTCTCCTCAGTACAATCCTAATGTGAGATGCGCTTATCATTCTAATAGTCCGGGGCATGACACTAATAGTTGTTGGGCATTGAAAAATTAGATTCAGGACTTGATCGACAAAGGAGTGCTGAAGTTCACACAAGACGGTTCGATTGAATTCTTTTGCCATCCCTCAAAGGCACACCAACTAAAGTGACAAGTTTAGACATAGAGACTTTTTTTTCATTAGAATTTTCAAATTGTAATTTCTTTTGATTACTTCGAACACTTATTTTATGTCAAACTTTGTTACTCCATTAATACATTTCATATGTTTGTCTTGAATTAATCCATTCATTTTCACTATACTGAAACCATGTTTTTACTTCCTTTTTGTGATATTAAAATATCAATAAAAATCTATAAGCCTTTGGAGGGAGGATGAAAAAAACAATATCATAATCTCATACAGTATGCTTTTGAACAGACCTTGCTGACGATGTACATGTGTTGTTTCAAATCCTAAATAGTGGAGTTATAAGGAAGATAATCCCTAGTCAACCCCTTTGAGCCTAAGAAGTAGGAGTTTTCTTTTTCACACAAATTGAAACATTTAATCCTAACCCGGGGCAGGGTAGTTTCTCAGTTAATTCAGATGCGCATTCAATCACAATCTTTCACTTCGTACACAGTGAATGGTATCGAAGACGTCCTTCCAAATCAAAAGATGGTGATGGTTCTCCGTAATCATTAAGTCACGCAGTCATTATCTCTCAAAAGAAAATCCCACTAAGTCAAAAGCTATGAAGGAGACTTAAGAAAAAAATGGGGGCATCCCACTGACTGTAATCACAAAAGAAACAGTTCAGGAAAAAGGTAGGGATGATAAAAAAGAGGTCGCCAAAAATCCTCAACAAAACAAAAATATTACAAAAAATGAGTGTCTCCTCAAAATAAACTTTCAGTATCCGAACTGTCACCGAAATATCAGGGGCAAAGATTCCATACTCAATTGGGATCTAAATGCACAATTAGCTGAGCATAGGACTGAAGAACATTGCGAAGAACGGGTTGGGTACAACTAAATTTCGAGCCTTTATCCTTTGTTTCTTAAACCGTGAACCAGGCCACACTACAACCCTTAAAAGTCCTAGCTGAAGCATGGGTTAGTTCGAAAGCATATTGTTACAAAAAGGTATCCTGACTCCTGTAAGGTTTGCTATAAATCCTGAGTTGATATCACATTCTTGCAAATTTTGTTTTACTAAAAAATGCACTTTTAGAAACTTTAAGACAAACATAAGCTTTGCATTTTTAAATGCCATTTGTGACTAATTGTTCGACAATAGAGAAATCCGCACGACGGATACTCAATGAACGAAAATCCTCTCAATGAATAAAATCACCTCAAGTGGAAAGACATTTCTAATAACAGGCCTTTCATAATCAAGGGGAATGGCACGGTGTCCAACTGATCTGGGGGAAGTCGATTCAAGATTCAAGGAATTTCTCAAAAGTGATGAATAGCCAGGGGCAGACTTCCATCTGAATCACCCGGGGTATTGAACATGAGTTCCAACAGAGGATCATGTACGATCAAGCAAAATATTTCTGGCAGTGGACAATGAAAATTCTCCGCACCCTGCAAATGCGGACATAGTTGGAAAATATTACGCATGAAAAAGACCCGCTAGGTTGACTGACTTAGGCAAAAATAAAAGGCATCCCGACAAACAAAAAGTTTGGGGAAAAATTAGGGATAGATAAATAAAATTGTACAACCAGCAAATCGAAAACATGAAAAGGCGACTTGGGCAAAAAAGGGTATCCCGGTGGACCGAAAATCTGAAAAGACAGTCCAGGAAAAAGTTAGGGATTAAAGCGCACGACTATGTCCCGTCATCTCGTCACTTGTCTGTCAGTAGAAGAGTTATCATTCTGATCAACATTTACTAAAGACTCTAGGAGTGGAGATAATGTTCAAATTATCCATAAATCCCCACAAAGCAACCACCTCTAGAGGACTATCTTCACCAGTTCATCCTCAGCAAAGATACATTCCCCAGTAGGTACAGTAACAAGGGCATCTTCCCACAGTTCATCTTCGTATCTTCAACATATAGCCTAATGAGTTCAGCTTCTCCAACAGTTCCTAATAGATAAGGAAGTTCAATCATTTCCCTATCATCTTGAATAATTCCCCAACATGGTCTATGGATTTCTTGGGTTTCCCAATAGAGTTTCATAAAATCCCCAAGCAGTCCATGAGGCTTAATTCCCAATAGTGTTTATTTCTATAGCTACAGAATTCCATCCCCCAACGGATTTTATTTCTCCAAATTGGTAAATTCTTCCAACAAATCTCTTTTCTCCACCAGGATTAATCAAGATAACCATCTCCAGAAGAGTATCTACTCGCATCAAAGGAATATTCAATCCTCCATCCCTAACCAACATGCATCTAATCCACCAGTTTCAGAAGCCACGACAGGTTATCGACTCTCCTTGAATGCTCATATCCTCAACAATAAGTCAAAAGTCTCCAGCGGAATATCCTCGGACAGAAAGTAGGAATCCTCAGCAAAATTAACTTCAACAAAACGTGAGGAATTACATTCTTCATCTCCAGCAACAGACAGGTATTTATTTTCCCCAGTTCAACGACATCACAAAGAGCAACTGATACGCTCACATAATACAGTCATACAACATTTACAATACATCATAGGATATGCATAACTGAAACACATATAACATAATCTCATTTATTTTGAGAACATCATTCCACAATGCATTTCATACATCATGACATTGCATAAAACTAACTCTTTACCTTTTCAGGAAAAGATCAATCAACAGACCAACATCATTAACTACTGGTATGACCAGACAGTCTTCTCAAGGACAACATCTCCTAGCTCATCTTAGAGAGAGTGTAGATCTATTCTGATACTTCTCCCAGTTGAAAACGAGCGCGAATATCTTCTGGCTCAGTTTAAATCACGCCAAGATTTACTCTAATACTTCTTCCAGTTGAAGACGGTCGTAGACATTTTCTAGCTCAAATTAAATAAAGCATGGATTTATTCTGATACTTCTTCCAGATTAAGTCAAGCATAATATCTGCTGGCTCGGTTTAAATCAACCATAAGATTTATTCTGATACTTCTTCCAGTAGACATTCTTCTGGCTCAGCTTAGGTCGAGTGTAGGTCTATTCTGATACTTCTTCCAGTTGAAGACCCTTTTCTGGCTCAGATTAAATCAACCAAATTTTTATTCTGATACTTATTATAGATTAAGTCAAGCATAAATATCAGTTGGCTCAGTTTAAATCAACCATAAGTTTTATTTTGATACTTCTTCCAATAGACATTCTTGTGGCTTTAGGTCGAGCGTAGATCTATTCTGATACTTCTTCCAGGTAAAGACCCTTTTCTGGCTCAGATTAAATCATCCAAATATCTATTTTGATACTTCTCCCACTTAAAAATGAGCACGGATATCTTCTGGCTCAGTTTAAATCACGCCAAGATTTATTCGGATACTTCTTCCAGTTGAAGACGGTCGTAGACATTTTTTGCTCAGATTAAATCAAGCGTGGATGTTGTAAGTGTTTGTTTGTTGGCATTAATTTTTGGTAAAACCAGATTTGCGAATGTCATGACTGATGTCATAACATTCTTGGATAAAGGTAAATTCTGCAGAAGGAATGTTCTACAGGAACAACTCAGTATGAGTGAATATCATGATGATTAAGCTATGATCATATGTACTGAATTCTACCAAAATCAGTGAGCAGGATACATGATGTCATAACCAATGTTAAGACATCCTGTATTGATCAAGTTGTTGTGCAGATTTACTGTTCCTGAGAATATTCAGTAATCTGGTGTGCTACTCTGAGTTGAAGTATATTGTCCAGATCAGATGCTCACGTGGATATTAGGTTAACCTTGCTTAACCCTAATCTGTCATGATGAAAACTCAAGACCAAGTCTTTAGGTTAACTTTGGTTAACCCTAGCTATTTTTATGGAAGCCCTAAATGAAGAATATACTGCATATATATTTCTCATGAATCCTAATGGTGAGCAGCGCTTTTGACAGAAGATCAATAAGGCATTGTATAGTTGTGATAGTTTTAATAACTACTGTGAGCCAAGCAATTATCATTTTGATAAGTGACTTGGAGTAGGATTTGGTTGTAAGTGTTGTTTATCACTCAAAGCTTTGAAGCACGAGTGTTGTGTCTCTTGATTAAAGCTTTGAAGCAAAATCAAGCGTGTGTATTGAATAATGTCTTCATAATATTATTAATCAGTACATTAGTATCACTGTGGTGATTGAGGGGGAGTGAGTAGGAACTCAGGTTTAAGTAGGACTTATATTGAAGTTGCATTGGGTAGGTCTTAAGTGAAGGAGATAAACTGGTTGGTTTATTCCTAAATTAATACCTCTTATAGTGAATTTCCTCCCTGGCTTGGTAGCCCCCAGATGTAGGTGTTGTTATACACTGAACTGGGTTAACAATTGATTATGTTCTTTACTGTCTTTTAGATTACTGTTTGATTGGTGTACAATTTGTCAGATACGGTGTCATAACATTCACCGTGACATTAAGTATTTGTTGCCATAATTTCAATTGGCATCAGAGCAGGCACCCTGCCTGTCTTTCTGGGTGAGATCTAGGGATATTATTTTCTGGCGCTATGGACAAGGAAGGAGGCTTTGGGAACAGACCACCTATTCTAGATGGATCAAACTATGACTACTGGAAACCTCGTATGATTGCCTTCTTGAAGTCACTGGACAAAAAGGCTTGGAGAGCTGCTGACAAAGGATGGAACCATCCCACCATAACTTGGAAAGATGGGACGACCAGTCTGAAACCTGAGGTAGAATGGAGCAAAGAAGAAGATGAGTTAGCCCTGGGTAACTCTAAAGCATTGAATGCCTTGTTCAATGGAATTGATAGAAACATATTCAGACTAGTACATCAATGTGAACTGGCCAAGGATGTTTGGGACACTCTCAAAACCACCCATAAGGGTACATCCAAAGTAAAAATGTCAAGACTTCAGATGCTCACTACCAAATTTGAGAATCTAAGGATGATGAAAGATGAGACCATTCATGAGTTTCACATGAACATCTTGGAAATTGCCAACACCTCAGGAGCATTGGGAGAAAATATGTCAGATGAAAAGCTAGTGAGAAAGATTCTCAGATCCTTGCCTAAAAGGTTTGAAATGAAAGTGACTGCTATAGGGAAAGCTCAGGATATCTGCAACTTGAAGGTTGATGAACTCATTGGGTCACTTCAGACATTTGAGATGGGGATCAGTGAAAATGTTGACAAGAAAAACAAGAGCATAGCCCTTGTATCCAATACTGGAGATGAAAGCAAGGAGAGTGATGAAGAGAATATTTCAGAAGCTATAGCTATGCTTGGAAGGCAGTTCAACAAACTCATCAAGAGAATGGACCCAAAGTCAAGGTCAAATGTCAAGAACATTTCCTCTGACATTAGCAGATCCTATGACTCCAGCAGAAGAACTAAGTTTGAAGAAAAGGGAAATCAAAGCAGAGGAATCCAATGCCATGGATGTGAAGGATATGGGCATATTCGAGCTGAATGTCCTACCTTTCTAAAGAAACAAAAGAAAGGAATGTCTGTTACTTGGTCTGATGGTGACTCAGAAAGTAACTCTGAAGAAGAATCTGCTAAACTAGTTACTGCACTATCTGGTATTTGTAACTCTGATAATGATTCTAGTGATGAGGAAGTGACATTTGAAGAACTTGCTGACTCCTACAAGAAGCTATCTATCAGAAGTGCTGAAGTCTGTCAGCAAAATGAGAAATAGAAAAAGCTCATAGTGAAGTTGGAGGCTGAGAAGAAGGCAGACACTGCTACTATAAGCCATCTCGAAAGTGAAGTTCTAATGTTGAACTCCAAACTTGATCAGATGACTAAGTCTGTTAAGATGTTAACAAACGGAACTGACAAGTTGGAAGAAATCCTTCATGCTGGACAAAATGCAGGAATCATGTCTGGTCTAGGATTTGTGGCTGCAAAGAAATCTGCTGTTGACAAGAAGAAGACCAGGCCTGATAAACAAATGTCAAAGTAGATGTCACAACATAGGACTCAACATCAAGAACAGAGAAATATGAAGAAAAAGTATCAAAGATGGAGATGTCATTATTGTGGAAGGTTTGGTCACATAAAGCCGTTCTGCTTCAGATTATATGGATATCCTAATCATACCCCATATGTCAAACCTAAGACTAACAAGGCACCATATACTCAACAGTGGAAGAAAAAGACTGCAGCCCTGATAGCTCACACCTCCCTTAGAGTTTCTGCCAAGGAAGACTGGTACTTTCATAGTGGATGCTCTAAACACATGACTGGAATCAAGAATCTGTTGAATGATATCAAACCTCATACTACTAGTTATGTCACTTTTGGAGATGGTGCTAGAGGAGAAATCAAAGGAGTTGGAAACTTGGATTGCCCTGGAGTTCCAAACCTAAATGAAGTGTTGCTGGTAAATGGTTTGACTGCTAATCTCATAAGTATCAGTCAATTATGTGATCTAGGATTCAAGGTCAACTTCACCAAGTCCGAATGTCTTGTAACTAATGAAAAACAAGAAGTTGTAATGAGAGGAGTCAGATCAAAAGACAACTGTTACTTATGGGAGTCTGAGAACACTAACTACTCTTCTGTGTGCTCTATAGCCAAAGAAGAAAAGGAAGTGAAACTGTGGCACCAAAAACTTGGTCATTTACATCTTAGAGGGATGAAAAAGATCATATCCATGGAGGCTGTCAGAGGGATTCCAAGGCTTCAGATTGATGAAGGGAGAGTCTATGGTGAATGTCAGGTTGGAAAGCAGACTAGAATGTCACATCCAAAGACAAGACATCTGACCACCTCTAAGGTGCTAGAACTTCTACATATGGATCTGATGGGTCCCATGCAGGTGGAAAGTCTTGGTGGAAAGAGATATGCCTATGTTGTTGTGGATGAGTTTTCCAGATTCACCTGGATAAACTTCATTAGGGAAAAGTATGATGTATTTGATGTATTTAAGGAATTGTGCAAAAGAATTCAAAGAGAAAAAGAAGGATGCATTGTCAGAATCAGAAGTGATCATGGTAAGGAATTTGAAAATAGTAAGTTTGATGAGTTATGTTCCTCAGAAGGAATCAATCATGAGTTCTCTTCACCTATAACTCCTCAACAAAATGGAGTTGTGGAAAGGAAAAACAGGACTATACAGGAATCTGCCAGAGCAATGATACATGTCAAAAAGCTTCATATTCATTTTTGTGTTGAAGCTATGAATACAGCCTGTTATGTCCATAATAGGGTCACCTTGAGAAAGGGAACATCATCCACCCTTTATGAACTATGGAAAGGAAGAAAGCCTACAATGAAGTACTTTCATGTCTTTGGGAGCAAATTCTATATTCTGACAGATCGTGAACAAAGGAGAAAGATGGACCCTAAAAGTGATGAAGGAATATTCCTAGGATACTCTACCAACAACAAAGCATATAGGGTGTTCAATTCCAGGACCAAAGTTATGATGGAGTCTATAAATGTCATAGTTGATGATCACCATGAGGAAACAAATGTCCCATATGATGTTGAGACATTCTTTGAGACTTCAACACAAGTGTCTAAAAAGGATGATGTGCCTAATCCCACTCCATCAGAGTCTGAATAAAAGGAAGCTAACAAATATCCTTCCATCAGAATTCAGAAAGATCATCCTAAGGAACTCATCATAGGAGATCCTAACAGTGGAGTCACTACAAGATCTAGAGAAATCATCACAAACTCTTGCTTTGTGTCTAAGATTGAACCAAAAAATGTTAAAGAGGCTTTGACTGATGAATACTGGATTGGAGCAATGCAAGATGAATTGAACCAGTTCAAGCAACATGAAGTATGGGAGTTAGTTCCTAGACCAGAAGGAACAAACATCATTGGCACAAAGTGGATCTACAAGAACAAGTCAGATGCTGAAGGAGTTGTCACCAGGAATAAGGCAAGGCTTGTTGCTCAAGGATACACTCAAGTTGAAGGTGTTGATTTTGATGAGACTTTTGCTCCTGTAGGCAGACTGGAATCAATCAGAATTCTATTGGGAGTTGCTTGTCTCCTTAAGTTCAAGCTGTTTCAGATGGATGTGAAGAGTGCCTTCCTAAATGGGTACTTAAATGAGGAAGTGTATGTGGAACAGCCTAAAGGATTTGTGGATCCAAACTGTCCTGATCATGTCTACAAATTGAGGAAAGCATTATATGGTCTGAAACAAGATCCTAGAGCTTGGTATGACAGGTTGACAAAGTTCCTCACTGACAAAGGATACAGGAAAGGAGGTTTGGATAAAACTCTTTTTGTAAAGGATGAAGGAGGAAATATAATGGTAGCTCAAATTTATGTTGATGACATAGTGTTTGGAGGAATGTCAGATAAAATGGTTAAACATTTTACTAACCAGATGCAAGCTGAATTTGAAATGAGCCTCATGGGAGAATTGACCTACCTTCTTGGACTTCAAGTCACACAGATAGAAGACTCAATTTTTCTGTCTCAAAGTAAGTATGCAAAGAATATTGTCAAGAAGTTTGGGATGGAGAATGCCAGTCATAAAAGGACTCCTACACCTACTCATTTAAAGTTGTCCAAAGACACAAGTGAGGAAAATGTGGATCAAAGCTTGTACAGAAGCGTGATAGGAAGTCTGCTATACTTAACAGCCAGCAGACCTGACATTGCCTTTACAGTTGGAGTATGTGCAAGATACCAGGCTGAACCCAAAGTAAGTCACATCAACTAGGTGAAAAGAATTCTGAAGTATGTGAGTGGAACTTACAATTATGGCATGTTGTACTCCCATGGATGTGAACCAATTCTGTCTGGTTATTGTGATGCTGATTGGGCTGGCAGTTCTGATGATAGAAAGAGCACCTCTGGAGGATGCTTCTTTTTGGGAAATAATCTTGTTTCTTGGTTCAGCAAGAAATAAAACTGTGTATCTCTATCTACTGCTGAAGCTGAATACATAGCAGCTGGTAGCAGCTGTTCTCAAATGATCTGGATGAAACAGATGCTGACTGAGTATAATGTCACACAAGATGTCATGACATTGTACTGTGACAATTTGAGTACTATTAACATATCCAAGAATCCTATACAGCACAACAGGACTAAGCATATTGACATTAGACATCACTTCATCAGAGATCTTGTGGAGGAGAAGGTGATTAAGCTGGAACATGTTGCCACTGAACTACCACTGGCTGATATTTTTACCAAGACACCTGATGACAACATTGGAAAATCTCCAGAGAAACCTGATGATCACCAGACCACTACAGACAAAGCTGTTGAACCTCCTGTCATTAATGTTGATGAAGAATTTTTTGACAATGATTTAATTGCTAATATCAACCCTAGCATAGCAAGAAGGATGATGAGTAGAAAAGAAAAGCAGAGTGCTTCCCAAAGCCCCTCCAAAGAGAAGGCTACTGAAGTTGTTCATGAGAAAGCTAGGCCTGAGAACAAGGCTAGAGAAGAAGCTAAGAAGGATCAAAAGGTTGGAACTTCCAAAGGGAAGAGTAAGGTAAAAGCTAGGGTATCTGTTGGTAGTCTCTCAAAACCCTTGAGACAACCTATAGCCAAGAAAAGAAAGGCTCCTAAACCCTCTGAATATGATAAGGAATCAGACTTTGATTTTGATGTTGAGAGCAATGTTCCAGACATTTCTCTCAGGAAGAAACCCTCTTCTAGCAAACTACCTAAGGTTCCTGAGGTTGCCATTGACAACATCTCCTTTCACCATCCAGAAAATGCAAGCAGGTGGAAGTATGTATTTCTGAAAAGGATTTCCTTAGAGAGGGAGCTGAACAGAAGTGCTATTGAGTGTAAGGAAGTCATGGATCTCATCAAGGTTGCTGGCCTGATGAAAACAGTGGTCAAGTTTTCCAACTGCTATGAGATTCTTGTCAAAGAATTCATAGTAAATTTGTATGGTGGATGTGCTGATGGAAAGTCAGCTGATTTTAAGAGTGTTTATGTAAGAGGAAGGAAGGTAAGTTTCTCTCCTACTGTAATAAACAAATACCTAGGGAGGCATGATGATGTTCAGCCTGAGCTTGAAGTTACTGACAACCAGGTTTGTCAAACCATCACTGCCAAGCAAGTCAAGCACTGGCCCTTAAAAGGGAAGCTAACTGCAAGCAAGCTGAGTATGAAGTTTGCCATACTGCACAAAATTGGTGCAGCTAACTGGGTTCCCACCAACCACAAATCCACCATTTCCACTAGTTTGGGAAGATTTATCTATGTTGTTGGAACCAGAACAAACTTTGATTATGGCAACTACATCTTTGATCAAACATTGAAACATGCTGAGAGTTGTGCTATTAAAGGCCCTATTGCTTTTCCCTCTCTCCTGTGTGGTGTAATCATTGAAGTCTGGAACAGGAGGAGAATGAAGAACAAATGAGGGAAGAGGATGCTGATGAAGAACAGCATGATGGTTCCTCAAGAAGCTCACCAGAAGATGTTGCTGAAAATAGTGCTTCCTCAGGGGATGACAGTACCTGAAGGTCTGTGTTTGCTGAGTTGAAAAGATTGATGCTGGAACTTGTTGCTGCTATTTGATACCTTCTCTCTATCTCTGTGTATTTTAGATTTCCTTTTGATGACTGTATAACTTGAAGTACTAGTACCTTTGGCCTCTTTATGGCTAAAAAGGGGGAGAAGAAATTGTGGTAATTTTGGTAGAATTAGATATTGGTAGTTAGATTAGCTGTTATTAAAAATTCTGCTGCATTCTAATCTCTGATTGTTTAGGGGTTTTAGCCAAAAATTTGCCAAAGGGGGAGTTTGTAAGTGTTTGTTTGTAGGCATTAATTTTTGGTAAAACCAGATTTGCGAATGTCATGACTGATGTCATAAAATTCTGGGATAAAGGTAAATTCTGCAGAAGGAATGTTCTACAGGAACAACTCAGTATGAGTGAATATCATGATGATTAAGCTATGATCATATGTACTGAATTCTACCAAAATCAGTGAGCAGGATACATGATGTCATAACCAATGTTAAGACATCCTGTACTGATCAAGTTGTTGTGCAGATTTATTGTTCCTGAGAATTTTCAGGAATCTGGTGTGCTACTCTGAGTTGAAGTATATTGTGCAGATCAGATGCTCACGTGGATATTAGGTTAACCTTGCTTAACCCTAATCTGTCATGATGAAAACTCAAGACCAAGTCTTTAGGTTAACTTTGGTTAACCCTAGCTATTTTTATGGAAGCCCTAAATGAAGAATAGACTGCATATATATTTCTTATGAATCCTATTGGTGAGCAGCGCTTTTGACAGAAGATCAATAAGGCATTATGTAGTCGTGATAGTTTTAGTAACTACTGTGAGCCAAGCAATTATCATTTTGGTAAGTGACTTGGAGTAGGATTTAGTTGTAAGGGTTTTTTATCACACAAAGCTTTGAAGCACGAGTGTTGTGTCTCTTGATTAAAGCTTTGAAGAAAAATCAAGCGTGTGTATTGAAGAATGTCTTCATAATCTTATTAATCAGTAGATTAGTATCACTGCTGTGATTGAGGGGGAGTGAGTAGGAACTCAGGTTTAAGTAGGACTTAGATTGAAGTTGCATTGGGTAGGTCTTAAGTGAAGGAGATAAACTGGTTGGTTTATTCCTAAATTAATACCTCTTATAGTGAATTTCCTCCCTGGCTTGGTAGCCCCCAGATGTAGGTGTTGTTATACACTGAACTGGGTTAACAATTGATTGTGTTCTTTACTGTCTTTTAGATTACTGTTTGATTGGTGTACAATTTGTCAGATACGGTGTCATAACATTCACTGTGACATTAAGTATCTGTTGCCAGAATTTCAGATGTATTCTGATACTTCTTCCAGATTAAGTCAAGCATAAATGTCTGCTAGATCAATTTAAATCAATCATAAGTTTTATTCTAATACTTCTTCCAGTGGACATTCTTCTGGCTCAGCTTAGGTCGAGCGTAGATCTATTCTGATAATTCTTCCAGTCTAAGACCCTTTTCTGGCTTAGATTAAATCAACCAAAGATGTATTCTGATACTTCTTCCAGATTAAGTCAAGCATAAATATTTGTTGGCTCAGTTTAAAATAATAATAAGTTTTATTCTGATACTTCTTCCAGTAGACATTCTTCTGGCTCAGCTTAGGTCGAGCGTAGATCTATTCTGATACTTCTTCCAGTTGAAGACCTTTTTCTTGCTCAGATTAAATCAACTAAATATTTATTCTGATACTTCTTCCAGTCAAAGTCAAGCATAAATATCTGCTGGCTCAATTTAGATCAAGCATAGATCTATTCTGATACTTCTTCCGGTAGACTTTCTTCTGGCTCAGCTTAGATCGGGTGTAGATCTATTCTGATACTTCTTCCAGTTGAAGACATTTTCTGGCTCAGGTAAAACCGAGTATAGGTTTAAGTCTGATACTTCTTCCAGATAAAAACGAGCATAAATATATTCTGGCTCAGGGTAAATCGACCAAAGATTTATTCTGATACTTCATCCAACGGATCTTTTTATGGCTCAGATTAAATCGACCAAAGATTTATTTTGATACTTCTTCCAGTTAATGATAAAGAGACCTCTTCTGGATGAGATTAAATCAATCAAAGATTTATTCTGATGCTTCTTCCAGTCGAAGTTGAGCACAAACGTCCCCTGGCTCAGATTAAATCGACCATAGACTTATTCTGATACTTCTTCCAGTTTGAAGTTAATAGTTACTTTGGATGGCATCTATAAGCCCATCTCCGACGACTCTCAATCACCTCACCAAATGGAATCTATAAGCCCATTCTCAGTACAATCAACCAACAATGTTACCTCTTGCACAAGAGAGTGCAAATTTCTGGGCACTTAAGTGTTTAATCATCTTCTACCTTTAAGTCATTGACTCCGAGATATACAAATTTGATTCTAAAGTCGAGACTGTATTCTGCTCCGATCAATACCTGTTTTTTATTGAAGAACGTGTCAGAGTTGACACTGGAGCCCAAAATAAGTTTGTTTGAGGCAAAACTTAAAAAATTCATAACTAATTCACCGTTTATCTGATTGAACCCATTTTCGTACAGGAGTTTTTTCTCGATGTCAGATACATTTTTGTTATCACATTTCAACTTCAAAAATTACACTGAGGCCCCTGCAATTTAGCCTGGAACGTGTCAGACTCAAGTGAATAAAAATCGGCACAATTACTTGTGGTTATTGGAGGCCCAATTGAACATCCAAAGCCCATATCTTTGCTCTAATTTATATTATATAATCTCATTCTTTTCACATAAATAAGGACACACAAAAAAACCCTTGCCAAAACCTTGTAAAAATATCAAGTTCTTTCAAGAACCCTAGAAACCTTGAGATCCTTATTACAAACCCTTATCTCACTACAAACAAGTCATCTCATTTACTTCTAGGAGCTCGGTAGGGTAAGGCTGGTTCGATCTCCATGATCAAAAGAGTGTAGAAGCATTCATACATGCCATATCGATTTTAACATTACAAAATTTTATATATTTGTTTTCTTTGTATTTCATGGTATACTAATTTATTTAATGTGTTCATGAGATTCAACACTGCAGGTTTGGACCATTGTAATTGTCTCATGCAGGTTTATTACAAAATATGTTAAGGCCAGGTCATAACACCAACAAATGCACGACAAAGGCTAAGGGTGTGGGTTCAACACCCATCCCTAATATTTTATGTGATTTTATTTCTAATTTATTGTTTTTCCTTTAATGCTGTGTGGAAGGCTAAGGGCGTGGATTCAACACACATCCCTAACATTTTGTGTGATTTTATTTATAATTTATTTTTTCCCCTTAATGCAGTGTGGAAGGCTAAGGGTGTAGATTCAACACCCACTCCTGACATTTGTTTGATTTTGCTTCTAACTTATAGTTTTTTCCTTAATTCTCTTTTCATAAACCATAATTCTTTTGGCAAACTTAATCCTAAATTCATCTAACCATAAAACCACTAACCTTTTTACAAACCTAATTTTTTTTTAATTAAAATTAATTAAGTTTTTAGGTTTTTTTTATCATTTATCTTTTTAGTTAACTTAATTAATAAATTATTTTGTTAATTAAAATTAATTAGTTTTTAGGTTTATTTTAATCACCATTAAAAAAACATTTTCCATAAAAAAAATCATCAAAAATATTTATTATTTTCTTCATTTTAGTTTTATTTTATTTTCATAGATAAAGTGTATAGGGTTCACAATTTATAAATAGCCTTACCTTCCGCTTTTCTATTATTATGTAACTGCTCTAGTATGTAATAACTTATGATTTATATTTTCCACTTTTCTACTATGTAACTGCCCCAAGGCCATGTAGTAACGTAGAAATTTTATTTTCCGCACTTTACTTTCCCAGCTATTATTTTACTATATTGTTGTTAGTAATAAGGGTGTATGGCAAGATTAAAATCAAACGATAGAAATCCATAATTGTAAGATAAATGAATTGAATCAAGCACACTTTGCACACTTAACCTCTAGGGTAACCTCTCTTGTTGCCTTGTAAAAACAATGGTCATGTCCCTCGAACATAGGGATACCATTAGCAAAGACCCTCAGTTATAAATCATCATAAAGATAATGGTCCCTCGATGTCCCTCGAAGTTGCCTACCATATATGATCTGGTCCCTCGATGTTGCATACAAATATATATGATGACAGTCCCTTCAAATTGCTAAAGGTATCCCTACATGTTGCCTTCAATAACCATAACGACGACCCTACGCATGTCCCTCGAACATCCAAAGATAGGGCTTCCATCTAACTAATGGTATGGATAGCACTATCTAAAGGAGGAGGAAAAATACAAGAAAGACCTTGAGTGGGTAGTTACTTTTAATTGCTTGCTCACAACTTAAAACACTTTTTCACACCTCACACTTTCAAAAACATTTTCAAAACGCTTTATCAACACTCTTGAGGACTGATATAAGAGTTATCATAAAGCAAACTACCTTGCTATTTGGCATTTCAAAACTTTTTCAAAAGCACACGCACAAAACAAATAAAGTGAGCAAGCGATTAAGAGCCCGTAGATAACTATGGATGATAAGGATGCTAACACCTTCCCTTTTCATAACCTACCCCCCAAACTCAAAATCTATCAAAGGTTTTTCCTATTCTTTTCACCTTTCCTTATCCGATTAAAGAAAAGTCGGTGGCGACTCTTGCTATCCGCACAATTACGATAAAATGCAAAACAAACCAAGTTAGTTCTCCCACCGTATTACACTTACCGTCTTTTTTCGGCATTGGAACCACATTTGTAACCCATTGGGGATATGATGTTACTCCCAAGAAACCTGCATCGAATTGTTTCATTACCTCAGCCTTGATCTTCTCAGACATATCAGGACGCATGCGATGAACCTTTTGTTTGATCGGAGAACAACCCTCTTTCATTGGTAGACGATGAACCACAATATCAGTATCGTGCCCTGGCATGTCTTCGTATGACCAAGAGAATACCTCAACATAGTCATTCAACATCTGAACCAATCTGCTTTTGACACTATCTTCCAAGTTGGCACTGATCTTGACTTCTTTCTTATCTGCCTCAGTATCCAAATTTATCACTTCAATTGGTTCTTCATGAGGTTAGATAGCTTTTTCCTCTTGTATTAGGAGTCTGGCGAGTTATCTAGGCATCTCACAATCTTCGTCACCTTCGTCTTCGGCTTGATATATTGGATTTTCAAAGTCATAAACGACAATAGCATAATTGTTGTCAATGGGGTCTGGAGTGGATGTGGATCTGCAAATGTGTTTGTGTGCATGTAAGGTTACATGGCTATTTTGAAAATGCAGTAAAGTAAAACAAAGACAAGGAGCACAAAATTCGAATGCAAAATCGTCCAATGTTTTAATTAAATGAGCATATGATATATGAAATGACAAACCCTTAACAAATGGACCATTGTGCCCGGGGTAAGGAACATGGTTTTAAAGTCATTGTTTTTAAAGGAAATTATACAGACAAACTTCTTAAAGAAATAAAAAATAGTAAATAGCAATTACTCCTGGATGAAGGAGACTGAGATAAAGTCTTTGGTCTTCCAGTTGTTAAGTCCACCGTCAGTAGTTAGGAATATCCAGTCGTCCAGGTCACCATCATTGTTCGTGTATTCCAGAGCATTGACTTCATTGTTGCTAATACCAGCACGAGCATGTTGAACCTTTTTTTAAGCCTTTGAAGTAAAACCCAACCCAAATTTGTCAGATTTATAGGGGATGTCAGGAAGTTGTCCCTAGATAGTGCAACTTCCATCTTCTACAACAGCCCGAGCATCCTTCAGGGAGGCCATTCTTGGTGTGTCTTTAGAGATCTTAGGAGTAGCAAGAGTAACAACAATCATTTGAGGGATTACTTCAAATGCTTGACAAGGAGTTTCAATGAATTTTACGCCCATTTCAACATATTTAAAAGAATTCAAATGACTGTTGAGAATAACAACCTGTTTTTTGGTCTTATTTTTGGTGGCAAGAAGTGACATCACCTCTTGCTGTCCTTCAGCTAAGTTGAGGAGAGTCTCTTGGAACTGTGAGTGTTGAGTCTACAGATCTTTGATGGTTTGCTCTAGAGCCATCTTATACTGAAATAAACAGTAAAAAGATGAGGAAACCTGTATCGAAAAACCTGCTTATGATATGATGCATGCTATGTGGATGAAATGTTTTCAAGAACCTTAAGGAATTTAAATTTTCTAGCCAAAAGGGAAGCAAACACAATAATTGTATTAATGATTACAATTGACTCTTGAGTTTACAATGAAAAAGAAAAAAGGGTATCAGAAGACAATGAAATAGACTTCTAAAGCAAAATACTCAAGTCTCCCACAGACGCTTCCTCGTTGGTGCAATGTATTCATTCAAGCTTCGCTCCTCGTGAAGTTTCCTTGTGAGGTCCAACACTTTCTTCTCGCTTGCGGAGAATCGAGCTTCAAAAGTGTCTCGTTCCCCCTTGAGTTGAATCCACAGTCTATGTAATTATTAGAATTCAGTAGGCATGTCATGATGGAGAATGGTATAAGGAATCCCTCAGTAATAGGCTCCATAACTATTGGTAGGATAGCTGGATATGGCATCATGAGATTTTGAGCGCGAGCTCACACCCATTTGAGGTAAGGTTCAAGAGGGATGGAATTATTATGCCCCAAAGTCTTTCTATCAACCTTGTTTACCATGCCCTAAGCTCGTACAAATCTTTGACGATAACCTTGGACATCATTCTCGTCGTTGAATATAATACCATGGATAAGTGCATCACGAGGACCGTCTCTTCGAGCATAGCCAAATTATCATAGATCCAGTGAAGGGTTACAAGTAATACCTACCCTAATTCCCAGGAGTGGAACATTAGGGAACTCCCCACAATGGTCAATGATAGTAATGTCCTCTAGAGATCGGGAGCACCAATGGATATACATATGAGAAAGCGACATTATTCTTTGCGACCAATTCAAACCTTCTTCATTCTTCAATACTGATTGGGGAAGGTGCAAAATAAACCACCTAGATAGCGACGGTATGCAACACATAAGATCTCCTCTCTTCCTCATGGTACGAGTGTGAAGAGTGTGCAAAATGTCTCCGTGTAAAGTAGGCACATGGTTACGAGAAAGGAAGATCTTGACAACATTCACATCTATGAGTTGGTCTAGATTAGGGAACAGTAATAACCCATAGATTAGAAGAGCCGAGAATTCTTCAAAGGCTTGCAAATCCATATCGTCCCAAAACAGTCGAGCCTTCTCTAACATAAATTTAGCTAGAAAACCCTTGACTCCAATCCTTGTTTCCCAATTGGCTACAATGTCAGACTTTTTCAAATGTAGGGCTGATGCAATCTCCTCAGGTTATGGATCTTTCTCTAAACTGGTGAAAGGCACTTGATCAAGAATAGGTACTCCTAATAGTTGAGAGAACTCTTCCATTGTGGGAACTAATTGATAATTGGGAAAGGTGAAGTAATGATGTTAAGGATCATAGAGTTGAAAGAGAACACACATCATTTCTTTTTTAAAGCTTGAGGTAACCATATTAAGAAGTCGACCATGTCTTTTGGTGAACAGAGAATTCTCAAGAACCCTTGATGCCAACTCTTGGAGTTGACGAGACACTTTTACAAAGCTGATTCAGATGGTATTTCTGCGAGTGGAAGCCATAACCTAAAAAACAAGACAAAGATAAATCCCTAAGTCCTTGAAATGGTTAGTGAAAATGTTATGGCATGATGTTATAATGTTATGAACAAATAATCATATACACACAAAGCAGACAAGGCCTTAGGTTTAGGCTTGCATGAGGTTTATTGGTAAGTACCCTCTTGAAGTTTTAGTTGGCTTAACCTGTCTTAAAATAAAGTAACCGGATTTTAAGGAATCTTAATATCATTGATCTTTCTTCATCGGGCATTATTTCACCATAAGCAATCTTTTTCCCGGCCAAAATATCCCTAAAGTCTGATCTCAATTAGTGTAGTATCGAGTATCAACCAACTTCAGCCTTGCACCAAAGCCAACTATCTCACTACTTTCTAATGGCCAAGTTGTTCAACTAAGGTTCTACAGTCAGTTATTGATTTATGACACCACTCAGTGGCCCCATATTCTCCTTGACTTAACTCAAGGAACACCTGTACCCACAAATGTGTTGCACTAACATAGCTATCGCTTAAACCATATCTATCTATGTTGTACAGTCTCCACGATCTATTGCTACTTACCTAATATGCTCCAGATCCGGGTATAGGATCTTTGAAGAAGTGAAAACACAAGAAGGAGGGTTGAATTGAAACTTAAAAATCAAAAGCAATAGAATCAATATTTTTATCTTGGTTCGCTTGATCTCAAACTACTCCAGTCCACATGCCAAGGCGATTTCGCCTCTCTCCAACGAGGAATTAATTCACTAATCAAACAGATTATAAATCTACTTTGATAACTGCCAAAGTCTTCTTGAGTATAACCACAACTCAGTTTATCTCAAGGAAAATATCTTAATCAAAGAAAAGTTTATTGTGTACTATTTATTTTTCGTTACAAAAACGGTATCACTACTGTGATGTATTACACAATTTGAATATATGATGAATATGAATATTTGCAGCTTTTTGAGATTGTATGAAGCAGTCGTGAGGAAATCGTCAACGATTTACCCTTTGAGCTTGTTTATATAGGCATGGAAATCTGTCCAAATTGAAACATGATAATGGACACTTAATGTACTTTGCATACTGAGAAGATTCTTGTCTGAATGAAGCTGTTGCATATGATAATGTCTTAATGGAAAAGTAACGCTTCAGAACTTGGGAATCTTGCATGCTGCTTTACTTCAGAACTTTGATAACTCAGAGACATGAGGATCTGTTGGCGCGTTAGACTTCTGTTCAGAATCAGAATATCTTTTACTTTAGCGCAGATTCTGATCATCATTCTTCAGAACATTCTGATTACTCGGCTTGAAAGTTTATGTGGCTTAACTTCTGATGTTGTTTCTATCATAACATCTGTACAACATAAAACACAAATTTATAGTGCATATTTGTTCTTTGTGTTTGTTATCATCAAAACTCTTATAAGGGTTGTAGAATCAAACTATGTTCTAATAATCTCCCCCTTTTTGATGATGGCAAAAACTAGGATTTTCAATAAAAAATATGCAGAACAACAAAAACTTAAGAGAGTCTCCCCCTGAGTTGAGTACTCAGATAGAGATGAATTACTTCCCTGAAGTTCCTTCTCATTAGAGCTTTTGATGCATCTCCTTCTATCTTTATCAGAATATGTTCTTGTTCATGCTTTCAGAGAAAAATAGAAGTTAAGATATTCAGAATGTTTGAGACTTTGTCCCGGCATACTGTTATTGAAAATATCTTACGTTCTCCCCCCTTTTGTCAGGTATCAAAAAGCAATATAATCAGAGTAAAAAAGATGATGATTTATATTGAAAACAGACTGCCATGACATTTTCAGAAACAAAGAGGATAAGATGAATAATACAAAATATAAGTTAAAGAAAATCTAAGATGGAGGGGGAAGTCGTGTGAATAACGCTTCCAGCAAGCTCTTAATCTGAGTGCTTGGTTCTTCCTACTTTCCCAGAATATCCTTGATTTCTTTTATTGTATCTTCTTGCTTGTCAAATATATCCCTTATCTCTTTGTTTGTGTCTTCTTGCTTATCCAACCTTGCGTGGATTAAGGTATTCTCCTTCTTCAACTCTTCCAGAGTTTTCATGACTAGAGACGTAGCTGGTGTATCCTCAAAAGTTGCATGTCATTCAGAGCACTCTACATCCTCTTCTGATTCAACTACTTCTTCTGTTGCAATTTCCTTTTCTGAAGAAATAGTCAGAGGGTGACTATCAGAGCGTGGTTCAGTGGCTTCTGAAGGTTGGTGCTCTCTCCAGGGAGCTTTTTCCAGCAGTAGAATTTCTTTCTTGTCCCAGTGACTTAGAACTTGGTCTTTTAAGGCTTTCAACTGATCACTGAAGTTCTGTTGAGCCATCTCATAGATCAATTCTTTTATCCTCTGGGATTCAGAGTTGAACCATTTTCTTAATCTATCCCACAGAGAATTAGAGGCAGTAGGATTAGAAATCTCTTAACTTGCTTGATTCAAGGAAGTAACCTATTCCTGTATTTCTACTTCAAAATCAACAAGTTCTTGCCAACATCTGATTTGGTTAAGGTTGGTTTGGGTTTTTGAATGGCAATTTTATTTGAGGTGGAATCTAGATGGTCCAGCGCTTCTAGATCAATGACAGTTCTGAGATGATCAGCTAGACGGTTAATTGGAGGGGGAGTAGGAGAATCAGAAATCAGGATTGGTGAGTGAGGAGTGTTTGGTGGTGTGGAATCATTTGGTGAAGGTATTTCTGGAATTTCATGGATGGAGAGAGGTAAACGAACCATAAGAGGTTTTGTTATTCCAGGAATTTGGGTAGTGGTATCAGAGTCTCTAAGGGAGTCTTCTGATTGGTTTGCAGTAGAGTGTTGATTTTCTCATTCAAGTGTTTTAGAATTTGGATTTTCAGATTGAGGAGTGAGAGGGTTTTCATTTTCTGGTTGAGGTGAGTTGAGGTTTTGATGTTCTGATTGTGGAGAGTGTGGGTGTGGATTTTCTGGTTGTTGAGACTAGATATTTGGATTTTCTGGGATTGGTGAGTGAAATTCTTGATCAAACAGTTCAATATCAGAGAGAACTCTTGCAAGTTATGGTTGATTTTGTTTTGGATTTAGATTGGGGGAGTGAGGTTCATTTAAGAAACTGCCAAGAGTTACAGATGGATCAAACTCTATGTCAAAATCCTTAAATGTTTATGGTGAGGGATTTTCTGTTGGTTGAGGGGGATTGGTTTCAGATGTTGGAACAACTATAGATTCTACAACAGAAACAAAAGATACGTTACCTTTATTTTTCGCAGCTTTGGGTGTCCTCTGAGAGGATCCTTCTCCCGCTGCCTTCCTCTTTCTGGATTTCTTTAGCACAACCTATGGAGTTGGCTTATGCAGGTCACATATATTGCGTTCTGGATTAGTTCCATCTTCCTTGCAAGCTTCAAGATATCTGACCATAATCTCTGCAGAGGCATCTATCTCAAAGAAGAGTGGAAAATCCTTCAGAGGAATTCTCCTAGACGTGATGACCTCATGAGAAGAAATTGTTGGTTCCTTCTTAATGCTTTCAATAATCTTCATTTTCTTCAGATTCTTGGCATTTAGTGGTTTCCCAGCAGTTGTTTCCAGAGTGCTGATCTCTTGAGCCTCTGTCAGATGTTCTATCAGCCTGTTTTCCATCAGAATATCTGAAATAAATCTTCCCATAGGAATCCAATCCCTCTTAGTTATTTCTTCTTCTCTTGTCTCCTTCACACTTGTTCTCAGATGGTTGAAGAGCAAATGTGGAAGATTTATTTTGGTCTTCTTCGCAATGAAGTATAACAGAAACTGTTGTTCAATGTTGATGTAATCAGGAGAGCTTGTAGGCTTCCTGTGATTGATACATCCCAGAATGATTCTAGCCCAGATTCTGTAATAATATTTCAAGTCTCTTATCTTGCTGGATGGCTGTCCATAAGTGAAAATGACCCTAGAAATAGATTTTAGGTCAGAACACTTGTCAGCCATGTCAATGCATCTGACTCCGTCGCTATTGTACCCAATAATTTTCCCAATCAAGTCTTCTGTAATCACTATCTTCTTCCCCATAACATATGACATAACCTAATCGTTGGGTGAAGTAACATGAATCTAGAATTCCTTAACAAGAATAGGAAATGTTGGACTCAACAGACGAGCAAAGTATTTGTTCCATCCCTGTGTCATTACATATTCATACAGATCAAACCCGTTTTCTTTTAAACTCTCAAAATCGATAATCAATTCACATAGAACTTCAAGGTTATCTATCAGAGTGAGCAGTTTTCTAATGGGCTCCTCATACTGTTCTGTTGAAGAAGAACCAGGAGCACTGTTGAGATTTTTGATGCTTGATAAGGATGCCATTGTTCACACAGATTCGTTGAAGAAAACTGAGAAAAAGGGTTTTTAAAAAACTAGAGCGAGAGAGAATAGTGAAAGCATTAAGAAGTGAATGAAATAGTAAATTTTGAGTTTATAAACACTTTTGAAAACTTAATCAGTAAGAAAGAGAAATTGAGTAATGATTATACTGAATTAATGAAACCTGAAATTAAGGGATTTCGTGTAGATACTGAACAGTCACCATTGAAAAGTGTCTCAATGCATCCAATCAGAGCCTTGGGCCCTTCAGAATTTGAACGTGTGTTCAGCCTCAGAAGGTAGCTTGTGAGAGGATGACAGATGTTTGATGGTGTGAACTGCACGCCTCTATCTTTAAAATGAAAAGTTCAGATCTTCATAGATAGATTCTTAGGCAACTGTACTCCTAACTTCTGAAGACAAGTTGATCAGATGTTCACAGAAAACAATAAAATTTGGAGGGTTAGAATATGCAAATAAAACATCTTTTTCTAAACATAATTTCATGCTGAGATGTTTCAAAATGAAATTGAATCTATCTTCAAAAAGGGGTTTTGTAAACATATCATCCCATTGATGGTCTGTGTCAATAAATTTTAAAGTGATAATTCCTTTCTGAATATAATCCCTAGCAAAATGATGTTTTATTTCTATATGCTTATCCCTAGAATGCAGAATGGGATATTTGGATAAACAGATAACAGAAGTATTATCATAGAAAATAGGGATGTTAATCTCAAATTGTTGAAGTCTTCAAGCTAACTTTTCATCCAGAGCATATGTATGCTACATCCAGCAGCTGCTATGTATTCAGCTTCTGCTGTTGACAATGCAATTATGGACTGTCTCTTGCTGGTCCATGAGATCAGATTATCTCCCAGAAATTGGCAGCTTCCAGAAGTACTTTTACGCTCTACTCTATCTCCAGTAAAATCAGCATCGCGGTATCCTACTAAGTTGTATTCATTCGATTTTCTATAAAACAAACCCAGGTTAGTAGTACCTTTCAGATACTTGAAAATCCGCTTAACTGCTGTTAAGTGAGATTCTCTAGGATCTGATTGGAATTTAGCACATAAATAAACGCTGAATAAAATACCAGGCCTTGAAGCTGTCAAATAAAGGAGAGAACCAATCATACCTCTGTAGATCTTCTGCTCTACCTTTTTACTTACCTCTTCCTTTTCTAAAATGAACGTGGGATGCATTGGAGTCTTTGAGGGCTTACATTCTGAGAGGTCAAATTTCTTTGAAGTTCTCTGACGTATTTTCTCTGGTGAATGTAAGTTCCTTCTGGAGTCTGATTGATCTGAATTCCCAGAAAGAATTTAAGTTCCCCCATTAAGCTCATCTCAAACTCTGCCTGCATGCACTTAGATAATTCTCTTCCCAGATAAGGTTTAGTAGATCCAAATATAATTTCATCTACGTAAATTTGACAAACTAAGATGTCATTTTAAATGTCTTACAGAATAGGGTTGTGTCCACTTTCCCTCTGGTGAATTCCTTTTCTAACAGAAAGTTACTTAGCCTTTCATACCAAGCTCTGGGAGCTTCTTTCAGACCATAAAGTGACTTCTTTAGTTTGAAAATATATTCTGGGTGTTTGGAATTTTCAAACCCAGGGGGTTGGTGCACATATACCTCTTCATTAATTTAACCATTTAAGAATGCACTTTTGACATCCATCTGATACAGAGTGATGTCGTTATTTACAGCAAAAGAGATTAAGAGTCTGATAGATTATAACCTGGCGAATGGAGAAAAGGTTTATGTATAGTCTATCCCCTCTTGTTGACTATAACCTTGTGCCACCAGACGTGCCTTATTTCTGATGACTTCTCCTTGCTCATTCAGTTTGTTTCTGAATATCTACTCTGTTCCAATGACGGTTAATCCTTTTGGTTTGGGAACTAGATCCCATACGTCATTTCTGGTGAACTGGTTTAACTCCTCCTGCATTTCCAGAATCCAATCATTGTCCATAAGAGCTTCATCAATTGTTGTTGGTTAAATCAGTTATTCCAATCCCATGAGGGATTCTTCAGAGTTTCTGAATGTTGATCTTGTTCTGATTGGATCATCCTTCTTTCCCATAATCTTATCTTCAGGGTGAGCTATGCTGCTTCTGGATAATTTTTCTGGAGTTGATCAACAGAAGGTACTGGAGTGCTTGTGACATTTGCTTCTGACGTTGTTAGAGCGTCCCTTTTGGGAACTTCTGATGAGTTCTCTTCAGCATCTGTGAATTCAACTTCTATATCTGCAAAGGATTCATTCTGCTTTGACTACTGTTCCAGAGCCAATGATCTTCCCTCTTTGGTTGCCTCTAAAGCCCACGTAGCCTCCAGGTTTAAGTTCCAGGCTTTGGAACATATGCTTTCTTCCCGTCATGTGTCGAGAGCATCCAGAGTCCAGGTACCATGACTGGTGTTTTAGCCTTGCTGCTAAAGATATTTGCTACATATATAATTTTGTCCTCAGGTACCCATATCTTTTTAGGTCCTGGTTTGTTAGTTTTACCAAAATTCTATTATCATTGCTAGTGTATTTCAAATCATGTGTGTGCCCATATGTGAAGTGTGATTTTAGTGGTGTGAGTTTTATTACTAGGTCCATGACTTTCTTAGGTGGAGATACCTTACCTTGGTATCCTATTCCTTTTCTGCCATTTCTGCTAACTCCATAGATCATTGAAGCCATCTTGCTTCTATCTATGTTTTTAGCCAGAAACTTCTGAAAGCTGTGATCATATTCTTTTATAATTTTTTCAGCACTACTGGGAGCCTCTGAGATTATTTCTTTCTGAGAGTTTTGTAAATCAATTTCTAGTTTTGAAATATTTTCTTTTAGCTCAGAATTTTCTAATCTAAGACTCACAGTTTCTTCAGAGTCAGAGACAAGATCCTTTTTCAGGTTCTTGAATTTGACTCTAATCTGCTGATACCTTTCCAGAATCTCATTCAGGCTTTCTGCTAGTTCATCTTTAGTGAAATTAACAGTAAAATCAGGAAATACCTCTTTTATGTCTGATTCTGAGTCTGACTGAGATGCTTCACTGTCTTCTGTTACATTAGCCATAAGAGCAATGTTGGCTCTTTCATCATCTGAGTCTGAGTCTGTGTTAGAAGTATCTGAATCATCCCATGTTTCCATGAGACTTTTCTTCTTCTCCTTGAAGAACCTCTTTTTGGGCTTCTCCTTCTGAAGCCTTGGACAATCACTTTTGTAGTGCCTCTGTTCATTGCACTCATAGCAGATAATTTCTCTGTTATTTGACTTTCTGTGACCAGACGAAGCTTCAGATCTTCCGTGTCTAGAGGAGGGCTCAAACTTTCTGTATCTGGAGGAGGATCCATTCTGATTCCCTGATCTTCTGGAATTTCTGAATTTTCTTTGCCTCTTCTTCAACAACTGATTGACCCTTCTAGAGAGAAGAGATTGTTCGTCTTCTTCTGATGAGGAGCCATCAGAGGTTTCTTCCATAGCCTACAAAACCTTAGAATCAAGTTTCTTGTTAGATTTTAATGCTAAAGGCTTACCTTGCTTCTGAAGCTCGTCATCTTCTAGCTCTATCTCATGGCTTCTGAGGGAGCTAACAAGTTCCTCCAGAGATATCTTGTTGAGATCTTTAGCCGGCTTAAGAGCAGTGACCATTGGCCTCCATTTCTTTGGTAAACTTTTGATGATCTTCTTTACGTGATCAGCAGTAGAATACCCTTTGTCAAGAACTCTCAGCCTAGCAACAATAATCTGGAATCATGAGAACATCGCTTCTAATGGATTCACTGTCTTCCATCTTGAAAGCTTCATATTTCTAAATGAGCGCAAGGGCCTTGGTTTCTTTAACTTGTATGTTGCCTTCATGCGTCATTCTCAGAGAGTCAAACATTTTTTTGGCTGTCTCTCTGTTTGATATATTCTCATACTCTGAGTATGAGATGGCACTGAGAAGAATTGTCCTGGCCTTATGATGGTTTCTAAAATCACGCTTTTGTTGGTCAGACATTCTTTTTATATCTATCTTCTGACCACTTTCATCCACTGGATGCATGTATCCATCAATAACCATGTCCCATAGGTCAGCATCATGAGCCATAAAGAAGCTCTCAATTGTCTTTCTAGTAGTCAAAATTTTCTCCATCAAAGACTGGAGGTTTGTCGTTGATTATGTGCTTGTCATCGTGATAGTGATTGCTAATGTTTTGGCTTGGTCCCACCATAGTGTTTTTATAAAGCTTGGATCTTGTACTGACACGGTTAAGTGTATGAACTCAGAACCAGGCGCTCTGATGCCATTTGAAGAAGTGAAAAACACAAGAATGGGGGGTTGAATTGAAACTTAAAAATAAAAAGCAATAGACTCAGGATTTTTATCCTGGTTCTCTTGATCTCAAACTACTCTAGTCCATCCGCCAAGGTGATTTCGCCTCTCTCGAACGAGGACTTAATTCACTAATCAAATAGATTACAAATCTACTTTGACAACTGCCAAAGTCTTCTTGAGTATAACCACAACCCGGTTTATCTCAAGGAAAATATCTTAATCAAAGAAAAGTTTACTGTGTACTACTTGTTTTTCGTTACAAAAACTGTATCACTATTGTGATGTATTACACAATTTGAATATATGATGAATATGAATATTTGCATCTTTTTGAGATTGTATGAAGCAGTCGTGAGGAAATCGTCAATGATTTACCCTTTGAGCTTGTTTATATAGGCGTGGAAATATGTCCAAATTGAAACGTCATAATGTACACTTAATGCACTTTCCATACTGAGAAGATTCTTGTTTGAATGAAGCCGTTGCATATGATATTGTCTTAATGGAAAAGTAACGCTTCAAAACTTGGGATTCTTGCATGCTTCTTTACTTCAGAACTTTGATAACTCACAGACATGAGGATCTGTTGGCGCGTTAGACTTCTGTTCAGAATCAGAATATATTTTACTTTAGTGTAGATTCTGATCATCATTCTTCAGAGCATTCTGATTACTTAGCTTGAAAGCTTTTGTGGCTTAACTTCTGATGTTGTTTCAGTCAGAAATTTTGAACAACATAAAACACAAATTTAGAGTGCATATTTGTTCTTTGTGTTTTTTATCAACAAAACTCTTATAAGGGTTGTAAAATCAAACTATGTTCTAACAATCTCCCCCTTTTTGATGGTGACAAAAACTAGGATTTTCAATAAAAAATATGCAGAACAAAAAAAAAACTTAAGAGAGTCTCCCCCTGAGTTGAGTACTGAGATAGAGATGAATTACTTCCCTGAAGTTCCTTCTCATCAGAGCTTTTGATGCATATCCTTATGTCTTTATCAGAATATGTTCTTGTTCATGCTTTCAGAGAAAAATAGAAGTTAAGATATTCAGAATGTTTGAGACTTTGTCCTGGTATACTGTTATTGAAAATATCTTACGTTCTCCCCCTTTTTGTCAGGTATCAAAAAGTAATATAATCAGAGTCAAAAAGATGATGATTTGTATTGAAAACAGACTTCCATGACATTTTCAGAAACAAAGAGGATAAGATGAAGAATACAGAATATAAGTTAAAGAAAATCTATGATGGAGGGGGAAGTCGTGTGAACAACGCTTCCAGTAAGCTCTTAATCTGAGTGCTTGATTGTTCGTGCTTTCCCAGAATATCCTTGATTTCTTTTTTTTGTATCTTTTTACTTGTCCAATATATCCCTTATCTCTTTGTTTGTGTCTTCTTGCTTATCCAACCTCGCGTGGATTAAGGCATTCTCCTTCTTCAACTCTCCCAGAGTTTGCATGACTAGAGACGTAGCTGATGTACCCTCAGAGGTTGCATGTAGTTCAGAGCACTTTATAGCCTCTTCTGATTTAACTACTTCTTCTGTTACAATTTCCTTTTCTGGAGCAATAGTCAGAGGGTGACTATCAGAACCTGGTTCAGTGGCTTCTACAGGTTGGTGCTCTTTCCAGGGAGCATTTTCCAGCATAAGAATTTCTTTCTTGTCCTAGTGACTTAGAACTTGGTCTTTGAAGGCTTCTCTAGAGCCATCTTATACTAAAATAAACAGTAAAAAGATGAGGAAACCTGTATCAGAAAACCTGCTTATGATATGATGCATGCTATGTGGATGAAATGTTTTCAAGAACCTTAAGGAATTTAAATTCGCTATCCAAACAGAAAAAACACAATAATTGTATTAATGATTACAATTGCCTCTTGGGTTTAGAATGAAAAATAAAAACGGGTATCAAAAGACAACAAAATAGACTTCTAAAGCAAAAGACTCAAGTCTCCCACTCACGCTTCCTCATTGGTGCAATGTATGCATTCAGACTTCACTCCTCGTGAAGTTGCCTTACGAGTTCAACACTTTCTTCTCGCTTGCGTAGAATCGAGCTTCAAAAGTGTCTCGTTCCCCCTTGAGTTGAATCCACGATCTCTTCAATTCCTCGAATTCAGGAGGCATGTCATGATGGAGAATGATATAAGGAATGCCTCCCTCAATAATAGGCTCCATAACTATTGGTAGGATAGCTAGATATGGCATCATGATATTTTGAGCGCGAGCTCGCACCCATTTGAGGTAAGGCTCAAGAGGGATGGAATTATTATGCCCCAAAGTCTTGCTATCAACCTTGTTTACCACGCCCCAGGCTCGTACAAATCTTTGACGATAACTTTAGACATCATTCTCGTAGTCGAATATAATACCATGGATAAGCGCATCATGAGGACCATCTCTTCGAGCATAGCCAAATTATCGTAGAGCCGGTGAAGGGTTATAAGTAATACCTACCCTAATTCCCAAGAGTGGAACATTAGGGAACTCCCCACAATTGTCAATTATTGTAATGTCCTCTAGAGATCGGGAGCACCAATGGATATACGTATGAGAAAGCGACATTATTCTTTGCGACCAATTCAGACCTTGTTCATTCTTCAATACTGATTGGGGAAGGTGTGAAATAAACCACCTAGATAGCAACGGTATGCAACACATAAGATCCCCTCTCTTCCTCATGGTACGAGTCTGAAGATTGTGCAAAATGTCTCCGTGTATAGTAGGCAAAGGGTTACAAGAAAGGAAGATCTTGACAGCATTCACATCTATGATTTAGTCTAGATTAGGGAACAGTAATAACCCATAGATTAGAAGAGCCAAGAATTCTTCAAAGTCTTGCAAATCCATATCCTCCCAAAACAGTCGATCCTTCTCTAACATAAATTTAGCTAGAAAACCCTTGACTCCGCTCCTTGTTTCCAAATTGGCTACAATGTCAGACTTTTTCAAATGTAGGGTTGCTGCAATCTCCTCAGGTTATGGATCTTTCTCTAAACCGGTGAAAGTCACTTTATCAATAATAGGTACTCCTAATAGTTGAGATAACTCTTCCATTGTGGGAACCAATTGATAATCAGGAAAGGTGAAGTAATGATGTTTAGGATCAAATAATTGAAAGAGAACACACATTATTTCTTCTTTAAAGATTGAGGTAACCAGATTAAGAAGTCGACCATGTCTTTTGGTAAACGGAGAATTCTTAGGAACCCTTGATGCCAACTCTTGGAGTTGAGGAGACACTTTTACAAAGTTGATTCATATGGTATTTCTGCGATTGGAAGCCATAACCTACAAAACAGGACAAATATAAATCCCTAAGTCCTTAGAATGGCTAGTGAAAATGCTATGGCATGATGTTATGATGTTATGAACAAATAATCATATACACACAAAGCAAACAAGGCCTTAGTTTTAGGCTTGCATGAGGTTTATAGGTAAGTACCCTCTTGAAGTTTTAGTTGGCTCAACCTGTCCTAAAAGAAAGTAACGGGGTTCTAAAGAAGCTCAATATCATTGATCTTTCTTCATCGGGTATTATTTCAGCACAAGCAATCTTTTTTCCCGACCAAAATATCCCAAAAGTCCGATCTCAATGAGTGTAGTATCAAGTATCAACCAACTTCAGCCTTGCACCAAAGCCAACTATCTCACTACTTTCTAATGGCCAAGTTGTTCAACTAAGGTTCTACAGCCAGTTAGTGCTTTATGACACCACTCAGCGACCCCATATTCTCCTTGATTTAACTCAAGGAACACCAGTACCCACAAATGTGTTGCACTAACAAAGATATTGCTTAAACCATATTGGTTTATGCTGTACAGTCTCCACGATCTATTTCTACTTACCTAATATGCTTCAGATCCGACTATAGGATCTTTACAAGTAATAAACCCAAGCATAAACCCAAAATGTAAGTAAAATAAGGCAAACATGTAAAGCAAATAAAGGTGATCTAGCTTCTAAGGTAACCCCACTTTTAGTATAGCTTTCCCCATCAGAGTCGCCAGTTATGTGATACGGTGGAAGAACTGACTTGGTGTTTTGCGTTTTATCACAATTGTTGAAGATAGCAAGAGTCGCCACCGACTTTTCTTTTATCCAATAAAGAAAGGGGTGAAAATAACAGGAAAGACCTTTTGAGAATATTTCTTGAGTTCGGGGGGTAGGTTATGAAAAGGGAAGGTGTTAGCACCCTTTTCATTTGTAGTTATCTATGGGCTGTTAATTGCTAGCTCACTTTGAAATGCTTTGTGTTTGTGTAAGTTTGAAAATATTTTGAAAACGCCTAAGTTTGGTAAACTTTGCAATGATTCTCGTATCGTTAAGAATGTATACAAAGTGTTCGTTTTGAAAATATTTGTTGAAAGGGAATGTTTGAAAAGATGTTTTGAAAATGCCAATGCAAGGAAATTTTGTAATCATTCTCGTGTCGTTGAGAATGTATACAAAATGTTTGTTCGAAAAGTGTTTTGAAAGTGTGAAGTGTGTAAATGATTTTGTGAGCAAGAAATTACGAGCAATCTACCTATTCAAAAAATATTTGTTCTTTTCCTCCTCCTTTAGATAGTTTTATCCTACCATTAGTTAATAGGAAGCCATATCATTGGATATGAGGGACAGGCGTGGGTCATCGTACAATCATAGAAAGTAACTTGTAAGATGTTTTTGCAATTTTTTTAAGGGACTGAGATTATTTATCGAAGGCAACATTGAAGGGTCATCGAGGGGCTACAATCTCTTAATCGAGTGTCTTTGCTAAAACATCCTACGTTCGAGGGACATGACCGTTTATATCTGAGGTAACAAGTGTGTGTTACCCTAAAGGTACATGTGTGCAAAGTGTTTGATTTCAAGTATGTTATCTTTGAATTAGGTTTTTACTAATGTTTTGATTTTAATCTTGTCATGCAAACTCTAATTAGTAGCAATAATAAGGAAAGTGATCAAATGTGGAATTTAAATGTCCTACACTATTACAATGCTTTGGGAATGGGGGGTACAATTTTTTGAATAGGGGGAGAAAGCAATAAAGCCCTAATTACTATTACAAACCATTGAATATAAATTACAATAATAATTATGCACAAAAATGTAAAGATGAGGAAGAAATTGTTTTTAGGGTTTTTGATAGAAAAAGGTTTAATGTTAACCTAATTAAACAATTTATTTTATTTACAGAAGAAGTTAATTAGTTATTTAATCAAAATCTAAAATCTAAGTTAATCAAAATAAAACCTAAATCTAATTTAATAAAACCTAAGTCTAATTTAATTTGTTTAGAAAACAATCTTAATCTTAATTTAGAAAAGAATATATCTTATGATGTAAAAGAAACTAATAAAATATAATTTAGTCAAAGAAATAAAGTATTTAAATTAAAATATTTTTAATTTAAGAAAATAAATTTTGTATTTTTAGCTTAAATAAAATGAACAAATAAAAAAATAATGAAAAATATAAAGAGTGTGAAAGATATTGGGCTTGGGGTTAAGACATCAAAAGGGAGGTAAAAGTAGAAAAAAGGGCGCTATGCCTAAATGTGTTTTTTTTTTGTTAATTCAGAAAATAAAATAATAAAAAAAGATAGGCCCGAGTATAAGTAAAAAGGGGGGTGAGGGCTCAATAATAACTCAGGCCCAAACACAAATGTCCAGCGCATGTTTTGATTATGTGTGGCTGACTTCTGAGGGTCCATGATGCACATGTGAGCCTGGAGCATTTGATTTGAATTTAGGATGATCATGTGGTGAGAGAATGAAGAAAACCATGCGCTTCTTGGACTTGTCTGCAAACAATCTCATAGAAACAAATATGAAAGAATTAAAAGGGTACCACCAGGTCCCTATAGTTCAATGCCTTACGCGCGTTTCTCCTGCTAATGGGGTGGTTGTTTCATCCGTTATTAAGACAACTTGCAATAAATATAAAATAAACCCTTCCTTAATTGCACTTCATCCCTAACCTCGTGCCAACCTCCATTGACAAGATTTTTGAATTTCTGATCTTGCTCATTTCTCAACTATTTGCAAAAGTATAAACATGAAACTTGCACCATTTTTCAATACGAATTCAACCATGCAAATAATTAAAGCTATAAATCAAAGATGAACATGAATTTCTATTTGTACCAAATAAAATCTATTTTTTTCTCCATAAAGTTCAAACTCAAAGTTCACATCACTCAAGAAACTTAAATGAAAACTAATGGCATGGTTAGCTTCAAGGCTATGATGTCTACCTTTTTTATTCATAAAGTAACCATTAATGATGCTTGTAGAGAGAGTTAAAAGTTGAGAAAACTTACCTCAAAACTGGAAATCGTGTATGGAGTTTGAGCACTTCTGGAGGTGTGGTGATGATCTGAATAGCTTCACTGGACTCCAAGGAAGCTAATGAAACTCTTACTTTATGCTGAAAGTGGCTGAATTGTGCGGGAGAAGTCAAGTTGTAGATGTGCAAAATGAGGTTTGTACAATGATGGAAATGGAGTTACATTTATGAAACATGGATGGGGATGAGTCTTTTATGATGTATAGATGCTTTGAAAATGATTTAGAGGGAAAACACACGAGTGGATTATAATATTGGAGTTTTTGGACATAAATGACAAGCAATGGAGGTTTTGATGCAATTTTGAGTTTAAGGGAGTTTGAGGGAGTTTGAGGGCTTGTAAATTCGTGTCTTAGCTTGCAAAATAGTGTCTCTATTTATAGGGAAAGGTTGGAGAAGCTCAAGTTGATTAGAATTCAAAATCACATGTTAAGCTCAACATGTGATTTTATTGGAAAAATCAAGTTTTAATGCCTTGTGCCTTGGAACTAGTTTAAAATTGGTTAAGTTAGGTCAAAAATCTGCCTAAACTTGTTGAAAATTTCACTAAGTGTTTTATGGAAAATGTCATGACTTCATGAGTCTATATTTTCAAATCTAAGCATTTTTTGGACATCAATCCTCTAATAAAAGTTGTAGAGTTCATTAAGATATACAAATTTCATGTTGAATGTTTTCCTTGAATCATCTTGCATCTTGGTGAAAAATTGTCATGAAGTATTGAAATTATCAAGGTTTAAAATAAGAAATTTTCTAAGTATTGAAAACTTTGACTTTTATGGACTTTCTTGACTTTCTTGATTCTTGATGATCAAGTTTTATATTTTTGAGTATCTTGATGAATCTTGATCTTTGAAATTCAATGTTGATCAAAAAGTCAAAATTTGACTTTTGTGTATCAGTTGATTTTTCATCAGTTGATCCAAAATTCAACTATCAATCCATTTATATTGAGAAATTATTTGAGCCATGAAGTTAGGTCAGCATGTTGTGTTTGAATCCTTGAAATCATGCTTCAAGCCATTGGGTCATGTACTAGGTCAAAAGTCAATGATCAGTTAATCTCAGTCAAAACCCTAATTTTGAGAAATTTGCCCCTTTGATGACTTGAGTGATTTTATTGAGGCATTGTGATCAAACCTTGGTAAATTGATAAATATAACTTAAAAATGTTGATGTTGGCCAAAAATCATGAATTTTGACTGTATATTGACCATAATTGACTTTTTATTCAATATAGTAAATTTTCAGTCATCTGAGCAATTGACTGAGCAAATTTGTGATACAAGAATTGAAACTTGGTATGAGAAATCTTGGAGACCTATAATTAACCATGAAAGTAATTTGAGGCATCAAAAGTCCAATTGTCCTTGAGAAAACCAAAACCCTAATTTGGAGGCTCAGTGCTTAGGAGGTGAGCTTGTCTGATCAAACCCTTGAGTATTTGAGATCTTTTGTTAGAAATGTCTTGAGAATATAGAGGGAAAATTTTGGGGTACAACAACAGCAAAAAGCAATTGTTCATAATTGATTTGGATGAAACATATGCTAGAATAATATAATGTCAAGTAAGATGCCATAACATTGTACTATGACTATCTGAGTTCTGTCGCCATTTTTCTGGTGCAGTAAAGTGGTAAGCAAAAAGTAAAGTATTATTTTACCTGGTGATATTTAGGTTATATCGTATCGTGTCCACAGAGATTGGTGACATGAAATGCCATTCGAAAAATCTCTTGTTAATGAGTTTGAGGATAAATGGGTTGAAAGGAAAAGTATCAACAGAAAATAAATGTATAAAAAGGAATAACTTATCAAGCATACATATATACTACTTCTCACTGACTTAAACCTATCGACCTGGTATACTAAACCTACAATATTCATCAATGTCATCACATTTCAAACACAACCTAAGTCATTTCTAACCCAAATTGAGAGGTCGGTTATATCGCATTGGAAGCGATCTCTCAACCACCTCAACAACACATAAGTAAATCGTGCTTGCTTGTGTCGTCGATCTCTCAGAGCAACACAAACAACAAAGAGGAATTAATCACATACACTCTAACTGAATAACAAGTTAAATCTATCTCTAGAATTCAGACACTATTAGATGATCATCCTAGATAAGAATCTAAGTAGTATATGTCTATAGAAACTCAAATCACTTTCACAGAGCAACAATCAAGGATAACAATCGAAAAAGATTTGTAAAGCAAGTTTTATATAACGCCAAGGGCGAAAAATATACATAAGATCAAAGTAAATACATGTATAAACCCAACCAATAGAGAATTCACATAGAAAAAGAGTAATGAACTGCAAAACTACTAGTTTGTGAACATCGATCGAAGAGAAATCCGCCCTAGATCATCCGTATAAAAGCTCCATAGTTATTATCAAATCTAACCCTAACAAAATTAGAGGTTGTTGGAGTTGGGAGCAAAAACTTCCCCAAAACCATAACCTAAAAATGAACTAAATCTGAAGTTATAAAACAAATCTCAGCAGACTGCGCTAAGCTGGCCTGGCGCGTTAAGCGCGACTTCTTTATTTTACACATCAAACCACCCTAAACCAAGCTAAGGGAAATATCCGCGCTAAGCGGGATTCAAAGCAATGCTTATGCCAAAATGTCAAAACGCAAGCAGCACGCAACAAAATACGTATAGCGCACTCGCACTTAGCGGCCTTCTGTGTGCTAAGCAGGCTCTCCTGGACAGTACTTCCCAAAATTAGCCTTTTATTCCGAAAACGCGCGTCTGGAGTTGTGCCTCTGACACCTTATTCCTAGATGCTCCAAAATGCAACAAATATCTACAAAATGAATGGAAAAACATCAAACGGTATGCTATGTACACAAAACACAAATAAACACAAACTAAACGTATTTACACAAAAGTCGGGTGTATTCAACTGATATTAACAACAAAAATTTGATAAGTGTAACAAAAAGTATATACAAAAATAGCTATAATTTGCACTTATCAAACTCTCCCCGACTTGAACTTGTTTGTCTTCAAACAAGTCCAAACAACTCAAAGAACTAAAAGTAATCAACCAAAGAACCATGAACCAACAAGTTTTAAAATGGAAAACAAATGTATGGTTCAAACAAAAATGCACACACAAGGTAAATACTTACCACAATTATACAATGACAATATGTAAACGAACAAATCCTAAGTGCAAAAATCATACTAAACATTCTAAAACAAAACAAGCTCAATCATGAATCACACTAAGTAAAAATTCATTGGTAGATGAAGAACATGCAAATGTGAGGGACAAAAAACACTCATCCACAATCTTGCAAACAATAGACTAAATTATGCATTCATCCAAAAACTTATATTGAAGATACAAAGGCAAGAATTACAAGGGCTTTTTAAGGTTGTAGTATGGATTGGTTAACAAATAAGGGATAAGTCCTAAATCTAATCGAAACAAAAATTTTCCTTAACGTAAGGGAGTGATCAACTCACAAAGACTTAAGCAAAATAATTTCAATCGAACTTCTTTTTCATTCCAAATTTCTCAAACCAACACACATCACTTATTAACACAACATTATTCTATACTCTTTTTGTTTTTGTTTTTCAAAACTTTTTAAATTTTTTATTTCTTTTTCTTTATTTCTTTTTCACTTTTTTTCTTTCTTTCTTTTTCTTTCTTTTTTTCACAACCTCATAGCAATCACAACATAAGCACATAAACATTTCTCTCCCCAACTTGAATTCAACCATATCATAATGTGAATACTCCCTACTTTATAATGCAAGGCAAAAATTTAAACTATAAATCATAGTTAAAGATTCAAGAAAACAAAGAATAAATATCCATACAAAAATATGAACCAAACACTCATAGACAAGCATTTAGAAAAAACAACATGGATATCAACAAAAAGGGTCAAAGGGGATACTAATGATCACACACTCACAAGGTGAATTGACTATTTGGCCAAGGTAGTTGTGTTCAAAAGAAAACAAAAAAAATGAATTGATCATGTTCAAGCTTTCATACAATCAACACTAGACTAAACATAATAAAATCCAATTAAAAAAAGAATTGTGGCCTCCAGCATATATGAACAATGGAAAGATTCCTCACATTTATGGGTAAAAAGAGAACTAAAGTGATTCAAGTCATGAGAAAGTAATGTAAAAAGAGTGAATGACATGGTAATTGTACAAATGAAAAGTTTCATAAACATGTTATGTTATAGAATGCGATAAACGAGTGTCTGGCGAGTACCAACTTCAAAAACTATCATTACCATACATCCGCAAGTTGACACACTCAAAATCAAAAAATTACCAAAAGTGACCTCAAGCTATCTAACCAAAATTTGAGTCCAAACAACAAAAAAAGAATTAAAAATACTATTATTAATTACTATACTATAAAGCCTTGGGTGGAGTGGGAAAAAGGAGAGCCAAGAAAAAAATTAAAATTAATTCACTGGCTCTGCACAACAGGGCGCGCTAAGCGGCACAGAGCGCGCTAAGCATGCTACACCAGTTGCAAAAAAACGGGACAACAACAGCAGTGCAGCAACACCCTCCACAATCACCTACACAATTACAACTACACATAACGTTTACAACATAAAAACTTCCTCAAGCTAAACACGACAAGCTTGCAGAAAAACACAAATTGACATAACGAAACAACGGTTGAGAGTGAATTAACAATTTGAAAAGTAAAAATTTGAGAATTTAAAACAAGTCCAATTTCAACTTGTTAAAACACAAGTCAACACATACATAAACGAATACAAACAAAACATACTTGTTTTACGTCGTAAGCTCGACGCCTTTATTATGCGAGCTAGTAACCTCCTCTCGTCATGCCATGGTATTGTCACACCGTGCAAACCTAAATAAAGTGTTTTAACATCCACACAACAAACGTTACAAAAATGAGACAATTCACAACAATACGTTAAAACAAAGAAAAACACATATATGCACAAGTATGGAAAGTAAACACAAAACATGTACAAGTATAAATAGACAAGTTTTATGTACATATTATACAAAGAAACTATCGAAATGCAAAACCAAAAACCAAAAACCAAAAACCAAAAAACCAAAACCATACACAACATATACATTAATTACAAAACCAAAAAAAAAACTATCGAAATGCAAAACAATAAACATCAAACCCTGGCAACGATGCCATTTTGCTGGTGTGGTAAAGCGGCAAGCAAAAAGTAAAGTATTATTTTACTGGGTGATATTTAGGTTATATCGTATCGTGTCCACAGAGATTGATGAATTGAAATGCCATTTGACAAATCTCTTGTTAATGAGTTTGGGGATAAATGGGTTGAAAGGAAAAGTATCAACAGAAAATAAATGTATAAAAAGGAAAAATGAATAACTTATCAAGCATGCATATATAATACTTCTCACAGACTTAAACCTATCAACCTATTATACTAAACCTACAATATTCATCAATGTCATCACGTGTCAAACACAACCTAAGTCATTTCTAACCCAAGTTGAGAGGCCAATGGCATCACCTCGGTAACGATCTCTCAACCACCTCAATAACACATAAGTCAACCGTGCCCACTTGTATGGACGGTCTCTCAGAGTGACACAAACAACACAGAGGCATTAATCACATATACCCTAAGTGAATAATAGCGCTAAATATATCCCTAGTATTCAGACACTATTAGACAATCATCATAGATAAGAATCTAAGCAGTATATGTCTATAGCAACTCAAATCTCTAGCACAGAGAAAACATCAAGGATAACAATCGATAAATATTTGTAAATCAAGTTTTATATAACGCCAAGGGCGACAAATATACATAAGATCAAAGTAAGTACATGTAAAAACTAACCAATAGATAATACACAGAGAAAAAGAGAAATGACCACAAATCTACCGGTTTTTCAGTGTTGATCGAAGAGCAATCTACCCCAGATCATCTGTATGCAAGCATCATAGTTGTTATTTAAGCTAATTCTAACAAAATTGGAGGTTGATGGAGTTGGGAGAAAAAACTTCCCCAAAACCATAACCTAAAAATGAACTAAATCTGAAATTATAAAACAAATCTTAGCAAACTGCGCTAAGCGGGCCTGGCACGCTAAGCTCGACTTCTTTATTTTACACATCAAACCGCCCTAAACCGCGTTAAGCGCGATATCCGCGCTAATTGGGTTTCAAAATAATGCTTCTGCCAAAATGTCAAAACACAAGCAGCGCGATACAAAATACGTTGAGCGCACTCACGCTTAGTGTAACGCCCATTAACTTAATTAATTATTTAATTAAATTATTTTTGGATTATTTGTTGAAAAGTTGTGAGATGTTGAGAATTATTGGTATAAGTTGTTAGATTATTATTAATTAATTAATTAGTTGATTAATAATAATAATAATGGTTGAATTAATGGAATAGTGGTGTTGGGCTTATTTTATTGGTTGGAAGTAGTAAAGTGGGGGTATGTTGGTTAGGCCCAATAGAATTAATGGTATAAGGTTAAGTTGATACAAGGATTTGGTTATTTGGTAGAATAATAAGTCTTGTGCGTGACACTGAAATCTACGCAGAAGAGGAGCAAGGTTGCACAGTTGTCGAGCAAAGTTGCATTGTTGTCAAGCAGAGCAAGGAAAGGCTATCAGTTGGAATTTTGTAGAGCAATCTTCAATCCAGGTAAGGGTGGGGTTCTGACCTTATAATGGTATTGATGATGATTTTTATAAGGGAATCAGTCGTATTTATGACTGTTGTACATTGATGTTCGTGATCTGTTATTGAAGGTGCCCATTTTCTATGTTGTGGTCGTTTAGGTAGTTACCGTGTGACTGTCTCGTATGAGTAATGAACCTGTTATAAGAAGTTGCTTGTTAGTCGTGTTGTGGGAGCTTTGAGTTGTCTATATAATTTCCCGGTATAATTGATGAAAAGGTTAGTTGTAGATTATTACCTGTTGATGTGGTTGTTAGGTTGCCGTATCTTCCGAGGGGTTGGCAGGAATTAGTAAACTCTTGTTGTAGTCGTTTTAAGAAGGCGTATACCTTGTTGATGCCTTTATTTATTGGCAGATTTTAAAGTTGGGAGTTCTTCTCCATTGGTACCACTTGCATGTGCATATAAACAAGTCACATTCCATGTTGTATTTTGAGTTGTTGTATGGATGAATTCATGATGATAATGTTGCTAAATGGCTGCGAAGTGGTGATTTTGTATGAATTATTTCTAACATATTATTTATTATGCGTTCTATTATAATGTTCAATATCTCACCCATTATGTTTGAATGTTACCCATATGTTGGTAACGTGCAGGTAATCCAGAGTGAAGGCGATTTACCTTCAGTAGTTTGAGTCGGTGTCATTACTCTGATACGTAACACTCAGGGGGATGAACGCTTGTTTCTTTATTGTTGTTATTATTTCAGTTGTAGAACTTTAAGTTCATTTTCATTATGTGCTTGTTATTTAAAGTTGTTTCAGTTGTATAAAGATGTCACATTCTTATATGTTGAATATTATGATTCCGCTGCGTAGTTAAGAAAGTTGTTAATTTTTAACAGACTAGTTTATGTTGTTGTTGGTTCATCCAAGTTTAATATGTTATGTATCTGTAATGAATGTCGTTGTTTTAAGTTGAAATTGTAGTATCCCTATTTGGTTGTTGAATTTTTATAACTCTGATTTCGTAATAATTGCTGGGTAGAATTGGGGGTGTTAGAATTTGGTATCAGACCAAGCCGGTTCGTCTAACCCAGTTGTCGAGTTGTAGTTTGCTTAATAATCGAGTATTATTAACTTGAGTTATAACTATTGTTTATATGTAAAGATAAGTTGAGATGGATGGAGTAAATGATGTTGCACTTGTTGCTGCTTTAGAAGCAATGACGCATGCTATGGAAAATCAGCCAAACGCTGACGGGAATGCTGGAACTCGTAGTTTGGTGACCTTTTAGAGGGAGAATCCGCCTACTTTCAAGGGCAAGTATGATCCTGATGAAGCGTTGGATTGGTTGAAATAGATTGAGATAATCTTTCGTGTGATGGACTTCACTCCAGCGTAGATGGTTCAATATGGTACTCTTATGGTAGCAGTCGAGGCTAATGACTGGTGGCTAGAGACTTGTCATAAATTGGAAGTTGCAGGTGAAAATGTCACTTGGGCTGTGTTTTGTAGGGATTTTCTGAAGAATTATTTCCCTGAAGATGTTTGTGGTAAGAAGGAAATTGAGTTTCTTGAGCTGAAGCAAGGGAGTATGTTAATTGTTGAGTATGTTGCAAAGTTTGCTGAGTTGGCTAAGTTCTATCTACACTATAGCGAGGCAAATGCTGAGTTTTCAAGGTGCATCATGTTTGAGAATGGGTTGCGCCCAAAGATCAAGAAGGCAGTTGGATACCAGAAGATTCGTGTCTTTACTGATTTGGTTGATAGTTGCATGATTTTTAAAGAGGATAATAATGCTCACTATAAGATTATCAATGAGAAGAGGGGTAAGCACCAACAGAACCATGGTAATCCTTATGATGCCCCAGCTGGTAAAGGTAAACAGAAAGTTTCTCAGGGTCATATAACTAGTGGGGGAGATGCTCCTAATGGTGTGGTTTGTTTCAAATATGGAAAACCTGGTCATAAGAGCAACGTGTGTACTGCTGAGGTGAAGAGGTGTTTCCGTTGTGGTAAGACAGAAAATGTTGTATCTGAGTGCAAGCATAAGGAGATTATTTGCTTCAACTGTGGTGAAGAAGGACACATTGGTAGTCAGTGTCAGAAACCAAAGAAGGTGCAAACCAGTGGAAAGGTGTTTGCTTTTGCTGAGAATCAGACGGATAATGAGGACAGACTCATCACAAGTACATGTTTCATTAATAGTACTCCTTTAATTACTATTATTGATATCGGTGCTACTCATTGCTTTATTGCTGCTGATTGTTTTGGTAGATTGGGTCTTATATTATATTCTTTGAATGGAGAAATGGTCGTTGATACTCCAACTAAGGGATCAGTGACTACTTCTTTTGTGTGTTTAAAGTGTTCTTTGTCAATCTTCAACAAAGACTTGTCTGTTGATTTGGTTTGTTTTTCTTTAAGTGGGTTTGATGTGATCTTAGGTATGAACTGGTTAGAGCATAACTATGTTCATATTAACTGTTATAATAAGTCTATGAGGTTTTCTACTCCTGAAAAAGAGGGACCTGGTCTGTTGTCTACTAGATAATTGAGGCAATTGATGCAAGAAGAGGCTCAGATGTTCTCGCTGATGGCGTCGCTATCTGTCGAGAATCAAGCTATAATTGATGAATTCCAAGTGATGCGTGAATTTCCTAAATTTTTCCCTGATGAAATTCCTGATGTACCGCCAGAGAGAGAAGTTGAATTTTCTATTGATCTTGTACCTGATACCAGACATGTTTCTACGACACCATATAGGATGTCTGCATCTGAATTGTCAGAAATAAAGAAGCAATTGGAAGAGTTACTTGAGAATAAGTTTGTGATACCAAGTGTATCACTGTGGGGAACTCCAGTGTTACTAGTACAGAAGAAAAATGGAAGTATGAGGCTTTGTGTTGATTATAGACAATTGAATAAGGTAACCATTAAGAACAAGTATCCACTTCCAAGAATAGATGATTTAATGGATCAATTGCTGGGTGCTTGAGTGTTTAGTAAGATTGATTTAAGGTCGGGATATCATCATATTAAAGTGAAGGATGAAGATATCCAGAAGACGGTGTTCAGAATGCGTTATGGACAGTATGAGTATTCAGTGATGCCTTTCGGTGTTACTAATACACCGGGAGTATTCATGGAGTACATGAACCGTATATTTCATACTTATTTGGATCGATTTGTAGTGGTTTTCATTGACGAAATTTTAATTTACTCTAAATCGGAAGAAGAGCATGTAAAGCACTTAAGAATAGTATTGTAAGTTTTGAAAGAGAATAAGTTATATGCAAAGTTGTCCAAGTGTGAATTTTGGTTAAATGATATTAGTTTTCTTGGCCATGTTATCTCAAGTAGTGGCATTGTTGTAGATCTATCTAAAGTAGAGGTTGTGTTACAATGGGAAACTCCAAAATCGGCTTCCGAGATTAGAAGCTTTTTAGTATTTGCTGGATATTATAGAAGGTTTATCGAAGGTTTTTCTAAGTTGGAACTTTCGTTGACTAATCTGACTTGTAAAGGTAGAGTTTAAGTATGGGATGTTCAATGTGAAGAAAGTTTTACAGAATTGAAGAAGAGATTAACGTCGGCTCCGATTTTGACATTACCTAATTCAAGAGAACCTTTTATGGTATATTGTAATGCTTCTAAGATGGGTTTAGGAAGTGTGCTTATGTAGAATGATAATGTAGTTGCTTATGCGTCAAGACAGTTAAGGACTCATGAAAAGAACTATCCTACGCATGATTTAGAGCTAGCTGCAGTTGTTTTTGTGTTGAAGATTTGGAGGCATTATCTTTATGGTTTTAGATTTGAAGTATTTAGCGACCATAAGAGTTTAAAATATTTATTTGATCAGAAATAATTGAATATGAGACAACGGAGATGGTTGTAGTTGTTGAAGGATTATGATTTTGGTTTGAATTATCATCCAGGAAAGGCAAATGTGGTGGTTGATGCATTAAGTCGAAATACTTTACATATGTCGGTAATGATGGTTAAAGATTTTGAATTAATTGAGCAATTCAGAGATATGAACTTAGTTTGTGAGGTGACACCACAAAGTGTTATGTTGGGGATGTTGAAAATTGACAATGAATTTCTGGACAATATTAGAGAAGCTCAGAACTTAGATGTGAAATTGGTAGACTTGATGGTTAGAATCGATTAGTCTGAGAATAAAGATTTTAAGTTGGATAATCAAGGTGTGTTAAGATTCCGTGATCGAATTTGTATTCCTGATGATGCAGAGATGAAGAAAGTGATTCTTGAGAAAAGTCATAGAAGCAAGTTGAGCATTCATCCGAGAGCTACAAAGATGTATAAAAGATTTGAAGAATTTGTTTTGGTAGCCTAGAATGAAGAGTGATGTGGCTCAGTTTGTGTATGCATGTTTACTTTGTCATAAGTTGGAAGTTAAACATCAGAAGCTTACAGGGTTGATGCAACCGTTAGAAAATCCAGAATGGAAATAGGATAGCATTTTAATGGACTTTGTGACGGGGTTACCTAATACTCTAAGAGGACATGATTCGACTTGGGTGATTGTTGATAGGCTTATAAAGTCGGCTCATTTCATTCCTATTAACATCAGTTTTACAGTATTGAAGTTGGTAGAGATTTACACTAGTGTAATTGTAAAGCTTCATGGTGTTCCTTTGTATATTGTGTCGCATAGAAATCTAAGGTTTAATTCATATTTTTGGAAGAGTTTGCAAGAGGCGTTGGGTTCTAAGTTGAGGTTGAGTTCGACGTATCATCCTTAGATGGATGGTCAGACAAAGAGGACTATTCAGTCATTGGAAGATTTGTTGAGAGCATGTGTTCTTGAGCAGGGAGGTTCGTGGGATACTTATCTTCCATTGATAGAGTTCACTTATAATAATAGTTACCATTCTAGTATTGGAATGACACATTTTGAAGCGTTGTATGGTAGGAGATGTATAACTCCTTTATGTTGGCATGAATCTGGAGAAAGTGTAATTGTTGGACCTGAGATTGCTCGTGAGACTACTGAGAAGGTGAAGTTAATTCGAGAAAAGATGAAAACTTTCCAAAGTAGACGGAAAAGTTATCATGACAAATGAAGGAAATATTTAGAATTTCAAGCAGGTGACCATGTGTTTCTGAGAGTTACACTTGTGACTGGTGTTGGGCGAGCACTGAAGTCTAAATAGCTCACTCCTTGTTTTATTGGTCCATATTAGATTCTGGACAAAGTTTGAAATGTTGCTTATAGAGTGGCTTTACCGCCTAATATTTCGAATTTTCACGATGTGTTTCATGTGTCTCAACTACAGAAGTATATTTTAGACCAATCTCATATGATCCATATGGATGATGTGAAGTACGAGACAATCTTACTGTGGAGACGATGCATGTACGAATCGCAGATCAAGAAATGAAGACTCTAAAAGGCAAGGAGATTACTTTGGTGAAATTAGTCTGGCTAGGAGCTATCGGAGAAAGCGTGACGTGGGAGTTGGAAATCAAGATGCGGGACTCTTATCCTGAGTTGTTCGAATGAGGTAAATTTTCGAGGACGAAAATATTCTAAGTGGGGGAGAGTTGTAACACCCATTAATTTAATTAATTATTTAATTAAGTTATTTTTGGATTATTTGTTAAAAAGTTGTGAGATGTTGAGAATTGTTGGTATAAGTTGTTAGATTATTATTAATTAATTAGTTGATTAATAATAATAATAATAATAATGTTGGAGTTAATGGAATAATGGTGTTGGACTTATTTTATTGGTTGGACGTAGTAAAGTGGGGGTGTGTAGGTTAGGCTCAATAGAATTGTTGGTATAAGGTTAAGCTGACACAAGGATTTGGTTATTTGGTAGAATTAGAAGTCTTGTGTGTGACCATGAAAGCTGCACAGAAGAGGAGCAAGGTTGCACGGTTGTCGAGCAAAGTTGCACGATTGTTGAGCAGAGCAAGGCAAGGTTGTCGGTTGGAATTTTGTAGAGCAACCTTCAATCCAGGTAAGGATGGGGTTCTGACCTTATAATAGGATTGATGATGATTGTTATATGGGAATCAGTCGGATTTATGACTGTTGCACATTGAGGTTCGTGATATGTTATTGAAGTTTCCCGTTCTTTATGTTGTGGTCGTTTAAGGAGTTACTGTGTGCCTGTCTCTTATGAGTAATGAACCTGTTATAGGAAGTTGCCCGTTAGTCGTGTTATGGGAACTTTGAGTTGTCTGTATAATTGCCTGGTATAATCGATGAATAAGTTAGCTGTAGATTATTACTAGTTGATGTGGTCGTTAGGTTGCCATATCTTCCGTGCGGTTGGTAGGAATTAGTAAATTATTGTTGTGGTCGTTTTAGGAAGGTTTTTGTGTAACTGTCTTGTACAATCGATGAATCTGTTGATAGGAAGTATAGGTGCTCGTTGTTGTGGTATTCCGAGTGGTTGGCCAGAAATTATGGGTTGCATTGATGTGGTCGTTATGACAATGTATTATTCCATGCTGTTGGCCGGAATTCGTGGTCGAGGAGGATGTTGATGGTGTTAGGTGTCGGTCGGTATTTAGGCTGCAAGGTGTGTCAGGGAATATATGTGTTGAATGTTGAGCGGCATTAGGCTGCGAGGCATGCTGAGGCGCACAATATTGTTGTCAAGCTTCACGAAGTTGCAGGTTGTGTCGAGGAGCATGAATTAGTTATTAATCTATCTTGGTTGTTGTGCACGTCGAGGGGAACTTAATCTTCCTATCCCTATTTCCCGTGCATGCTGTGTTGGTTGATACCAGTGTTGTGTAAGTTGTTCTGAGTTGAGAAGTTGCAGGTTTATGATATATGTTGAGATGCCTCTAATTACGGGCAGTTATTAAGTTGTAGGCTTATGGCCAACATTGATTTATAGTGAATTTATGTTGAATTATTGTTGATGTTGTAGGCTTATGACCAACATTGATTTATTTTGAATTTATGTTGAATTATTGTTGATGTTGTAGGCTTATGGCCAACGTTGATTTATGTTGAGTTGTTGTTTGTTGTTTTTGTTGCTACATTAATGTTGTGTCGCATATCAAGTTAGAGCCGATGCTCGTTAAGTTGGCCTGGTGGAAAAATATTAAGTTAAAGGGTTATGCCTTATTGATGCCTCTATTTATTGGCATACTTTTATGTTGGGAGTTTTGCTCCATTGGTACCACATACATGTGCATAAAAACACGTCACATTCCATGTTGCATTTTGAGTTGTTATGTGGATGAATTCATGATGATAATGTTGCTAAGTGGTTGTGTAGTGGTAATTTTGTATGAATTATTTCTAACGTATTATTTATCATGCGCTCTATTATAATGTTAGATATATCACCCCTTCTATTTGAATGTTACCCATATGTTGGTAACACGCATGTAATCTAGAGTGAAGGTGGTTTACCTTCAGTAGTTTGAGTCGGTGTCATTGCTCTGATACGTAACACTCGGGGGGATGAACGCTTGTTGCTTTATTGTTGTTATTATTTCAGTTGTTGAACTTTAAGTTAATTTTCGTGATGTGCTTGTTATTTGAAGTTGTTTCAGTTGGATAAAGATGTCACATTCTTATATGTTGGATATTATGATTTCACTGCGTAGTTAAGAAAGTTGTTATTTTTTAACAGACTAGTTTATGTTGATGTTGGTTCATCCAAGTTTAATGTGTTATGTATCTGTAATGAATGTCATTGTTTTAAGTTGAAATTGTAGCATCCCTATTTGGTTGCTGAATTTTTATAACTATGATTTCATAATAATTGTCGGTAGAATTGGGGTGCTACAAGTTGGTATCAGAGCAAGTTGGTATGCCTGACCAAGTTGTCGAGTCGTAGTTTATTTAATAATTGAGTATTGTTAACTTGAGTTCTAACCGTTGTTTATGTGTAGAGATAAGTTGATATGGTTGGAAGGAATGATGTTGCACTTGCTACTGTTTTAGAAGCAATGGCGCATGCTATGGAAAATCAGCCGAACATTGACGGAAATGCTGGATCTCGTAATTTGGCGACCTTCCAAAGGGAGAATCTGCCTACCTTCAAGGGTAATTATGATCCTGACGGAGCATTGGATTGGTTGAAAGAGATTGAGAGAATCTTTTGTGTGATGGAATGCACTCCAGCACAGAAGGTTCGATATGGTACTCATATGCTAGCAGTTGAGGCTGATGATTGGTGGCTAGAGACATATCAGAAATTGGAAACTGCATGTGAAAATGTCACTTGGGTTGTGTTTCGTAGGGAGCTTCTAAGGAAGTATTTCCCTTAAGATGTCTGTGGTAAGAAGGAAATTAAGTTTCTTGAGCTGAAGCAAGGAAGTATGTCGATTGTGTAGTATGCTACAAAGTTTGCTGAGTTGGATAAGTTATATCCGCACTATAGTGAGGCAAATGCTGAGTTTTCAAGGTTCATCAAGTTTGAGAATGAGTTGCGCCCAGAGATCAAGAAGTCAGTTGGTGTTGTACCCCAATTTTTTTTCCTAAGATCCCTCTATCATCTCATATCAACCCAATCACAACAAGATCACATTAGGGTTTAGTTTTTCTCCTTATCTTTAGCTTTGCTCATGGGGAATCACAAAGCACCTTGACTTGTATATTGTGATCATCTATGTTTTGTATTTATTAACTTTTAACTAATAAATACAATGAATTTTTGCCTTAATTGATGATATTATAGGTGAAAGCACAACACATTCCATCAAGTTGATCTATAGGTTCATGAGTTTATTCCCATGCCTTCTTCAACAAAGCTTCATTGAGTTTCAAGCCTCATCATTGAATATATTTTGAATTAATATCATGAAACAGTCTACTTTGATTCATCATGCCTCAATTTGTCAAAGAAAGTCAAAGGATGCAAAAGTTGATTGAAGATTTTTGACCTAATTGGACAAGTTCTTGATTTCTTGGTCACAAGTGAATTTTTCCCTCATTTCTTAATATTTGAAAGTGTTTATGGTTGCTATGGTTTCCCATTATCATCCTCAGCAACTTATATTTACATGACAAAAGTATTTGTGCAAGAAAGTTTGTCAAAATTGAAAAGGGTTTCCAAAGCATTTTGGTGCTCTAAGAGCAAGGGTTTCGAACTTCTAAGGTTATATCTTGTTCATATTTTGGTATTTTTGAGTGATTCCAAAGACATGCTTCTCTATGAAGGGTTATCAACAAATAACTTCAAAACTTTCAAGAAAATTTTATGTGGAAGATGCCTAATAATTGAGAAAGATTACAAGTCCTCTAGATAGGCCACCAAATTCCCTTGTGTGACTTAAAAAGATTTTAACTTGGTCAATTTTTATCTCCTTGAGCCCATTCTTTTTCCACAATGATCTTAAATATGTGAAATACAACCTTTCTTTTATGTGCAAATCTTGAAAATGTATGGAAGATTCCCTAAGGATGCAAAAGATTATAGGTCATCTCATGAATTTTCACCAACATCACAAAGTCATAACTTTATCAATTTTTGGATTTTTTAAATGGTTCAAGTCTCAAAATGTCATTCAATAGATCTACTTCATTCCATATTTTTGGGTCAAGAGCAAATTTTAAATAGAAGGCCATGTTTGGATGCAACATATTATAGGTCATTTTTAAAGAAAAACTTAGAATTTTTTTAAGTACAAAAAGTCAGCATTTTTTTTCAACTTTGACTTATCAAAACTTTCAGATCAAGCATCCATTTGATTCCATTCTTTTCACATTGTAAAGTTTCTAAACTCATCTTTCCAAGGCATCAATAATCAAGTCCTAAGGTTCCCTAAATCGTGCACACCATTGATTCAAAGATGGTACCTTGAGACTGAAGATTCCTCCAAAGTCATAATTTAAAATTCAGGATTTGGCCTCTAAACACAGAATTCCTGCGTGTTTTTACTTCTAATCATGTTTAGCAATCTTCTAGAAGGGATTAGCACCTTGAAACGCAAGTTTTGGTTGAGTTTTGAGCAAAATAGAAGTCACACATTTCATGTTTGCAACTTCACACGATTTCCCTCCAAACTTCATCATTTCACACGCTTAAGCATTCCATTTTCCATAAAAATAGAGGGCCATACCCCACTCATTTTCTCAAGCTTAGATAGCCAGAATCACCCTGCCAAACTCTCTCTTCAACCCATTTTTCTGCAACTTTGAATTGGATTTTATAACTTTCCTTAATCCATTTTCTTTGTCAATTCTTCATCCTTGAACTTCATTGAAGCTAACAGAAGAAGAACCAAGCTCTAAGACTTCCTAAATCGTGCTAGTCAAGTCAAGTTTCAGAGCTCTGAGTTTGAACTTCAATAGGTAGATTCTTTCATAAATTCTCTCAAACTTTGGTACTGTAATGAAGCTCTCATCATTCTAATTCTAGTCGCAACATTTGTTTTCAACTGAAAGTGAGTTTTGGCCATGAATTTTCAAATCGCTTTTCAAACTTTTCCTTCTCAAACGACTAAGCTACACCTTACATAAATTTTTCGTGAGGCTACCATTGGAATCGTCTTGAAGAGACGAAGCGAATGGTACCAGTATCGAGCTCTAATTTTTCTATTTCATGAACCTGTAAATTGCATGGACAAAGGTTGAAGACGACCTACGTGTCAGTCTTCAACCAATGGGAATTTGCCACGCATTTTTTTCAAATCTGATTTAATAGTTGATCATATGTTTTATTCATTAAGGACCATGATATACACAGCGCGTCTGATCCATTGGATTAGTTTACTAACGCGTTTTAACTCTCATCCAATGGTCTATATTTTTTTACTTTATTTTTTATTTCTGATTTTTTATATTTAATTGTTTTAAACTTCAAAAAATCATAGAAAATTCATTTCTGACTAAAAAATTATGAAAAATTCACAAAAATATTTTCAGATATTCTCTTTCTGATTTCTATTTTTTCATAATTTTATTTTCAGATTGGTATTTTTCATGATTTTTTCTTTGTTTTGGTTTTTTTTTAATTGCTTAAAAATATTTGTTGAGATTTTTAAATTATGAAAAAAAATTCATCAAAAATATTTCTCTTATTTCTGGCCTTTTGATTTTTTTAGAATTTTATTTTAACTTCTACCATTTTTGATCTTTTTTCACTTATTTGAGTAATTTTAATTAGTTTAAAAATACTTTTTTGATTTGAAAAATTACCAAAAATTTTGTAAAAATATTTGAGATCATTTCTGATTTTTCTATGGTCTCTTTTAATTTTTCTTTGATATTTTTCTATTTTCCATTTTATTTTCATTTCAAAAAAATTTTAAAAATAATTTTCTTTTTTACTTTATTCATTAAATAGAATTTTATTTTAGTATATATTCTGACCTTTTGACTTTTGATCATGTACTTCATTAACATCATTGGATCTTGAGTGTTGAGTTTAACTCCACCAAAATGGATGAATGATTTTAATGATAGTTTGATTAAATTTTTATTTCAAATATTTCCCTTCCCTCTTCATCTCATCCTCTTCTCATTGTGTTACATGTTGTTAGAGGATGATATAAATAACATCTCTTCAAACACATGTCACATAAGTGTTACTCAAACTATTTGGTTACTATCCTTGGTATTTTGGAGAGATGGACTTCTTGTACTTAGGATTAGAGACCTTGACCTACCTTGAGACCTTGTGACTTTCATTGCTATTTTGTCTGGAGTTCTTGGGGTTTACCCCAACACAATGGGTTGTTTGTTTTCTTTGTGTGCAGGTTATTCTGATATATGCTTTGTTTTTGATTGAGAATTCATCTGTATACAACCGTTACTCTGCCTAATTTTCGTGAAGACTTAATGCACTTGAATTTTGATTCTCAAGAAGTTATATTGTCCTTGCTTGTTTGGTTTCAATCCAAAGAATGAGAATTCTACACAGACTTATTATGTCAGTGTTGGTTTCTTGCTTGTTAGACAGTTCTTTTTTGTATCTCTCACCTTAGGCTTTAGGATAGTCCCTTCATCTCCTCACATCTTATTTAATTTCAAAAATCTTCTCCCTCCTTTTGAAAACTCTTCTTGTTTCTAAACTTGAACCGCTTTCACAATAAACTTGGACTTAGGTCCATGCATTTTCAAAACATTTTTCTTAATTAAACTTTCAACAACTTAATCATACCTTGACATTTTTTATGATAAGACTAAAAGTAAATCAATCTCATTCAAACCATTTTTCCACTTTGGCTTTTTACCTTAAAACTTTTCTCAAAACATTAGACTCTTGTCAATCCTTGTAGTGATGTGAATTACTATAATTCTACGATATGTAGTGAAGTGAGATTTTTTTACTTGGGTGTTGAGTGAGGCTTTGTTGATTTTAAAATCCATGCCATATCCTCCACTTTGAGATGACTCAAATTCTCCTTTCTCATAATTGTGGGTAGTAAGTATGTTCTTCCACTCGGATAAAACGATGATGTCTCATCTCTTAAAATTAACCAACACACTTGTGTTTTAAAATTTCAAAGGTGAACTACGAGTACCTTGATCCCCTATTGTACGAAAGGTGGTACATAGGCACTAAAGGTTTGCAACCTCGGCGGGTGCAAAAATTGTAAAAAATACTTCTTTTCTCATCCCACCATCTATTTTTGTATACAACATTTATAGCCAAAATACACAGATTTTCAAAGAGGTTCCTGCAGATTCTCTCCCTTTCTTTTTTGGATTATTCGCTCTTTTTCCATTCCTTCGAAAACAATAAAGCGCGATGGTGATTTTTATTTTGATTTGTGCGAGTCGAGTAAATCCAATGACTTAGTCTCAATGTTTCTATCGCTACAGAAAAAATGGCGACTTCACTGGGGAAAGATCGACCTACTGTTGGTCCATCCCTAAGTGGGTTGAGCCTATCTTTGTTTATTTGTGTATATGCTTTTGTTTTTTGTATATTATGTGTTGTATATATGTTTGTCTGGATTTTCCTGGTTTTCAGGGTGCTTGGTGATTTCTCATAAGTTCTATACCCGGACTTGGGTAAACTTAAGATAGGAAGGGCAGTATAGTCAGGTTAACTTTGAGGGAGTAATCCCAAAAAAGGAGGCATGAGATCCCCCACTCAGTGGAGGCCCCTTTGACTGTAGTGTCATTTACTGAGTAATCGGGAAGACGCGCTGCTTTCGACCTATGAGCCTGCTTAAACTGAGGATCGTAGAACCTTTAACCCATCTTGGCCTTTTAGGTGCAGTGCGAAAGCTATGACATAGTAATCCGAAAATGGTTATCACGCGATACTACACTCAGACGAGTTTTTCTTGAGAATATTACTAATTACCAAGTCAATCGGGATATTGGTGTGATACAGTGGGAGAACTGACTTGAGGGTTTGTGTTTGCAAATGTTGCAATTTAGCAAGATTCGCCACCAACTTTTCTTTTATCCAAAAAGAAAGGTGAAAAAGCACAGGAAAGACCTTTGAGATTGTTTCTTGAGTTCGGGGGGGGGGGGGGGGGGGTAGATTATGAAAAGGGAAATTATTAGCACCCTTTTCATCCATGGTTTTCCATGGGCTCTTAGTTACTTGCTAGATCACTTGCTTTTGTTTGAATGTGTTTGTGGGTTTTGAAAGTATTTTGAAAAGGCGCCATCGTTTAGGCAAACTTTTGTAATGATTGTCGTTCGTAAGAATGTATACAAAGGTGTTGAGCTTTTTAAAATATTTCATGTTTGGAGAGTATTCTAAAAGTGTTTGTTTGTGAAAATAGCAAGGATGTTTGTTTTGAAATTGAGCAAGCAACTAGGAGCAATCTACCTACTCAAAAGGTCTTTAGGTGTTCTTTTCCTCCTCCTTTAGATGTTGCTACCTTACCATTGTCTTGGTAAGAAGCCCCATCGTTGGATGTGAAGGGACGGGCGCGGGTCATCGTACAACCATGATAGCAATATTGTGAGATGACTTAGCCTTTCCATTTAGGGACTAAGATCATTTTAAAAGGCAACTTTGATAGCATCATCGAGGGACTATGATCTTGTGTTTTTGATTTGCTTGTGCTAAGACATCCCATATGCATAACATGGTCATTTTTGTAAGGCAACAAGTGGAATTACCCTAAGGGTGTAAGTGTGCAAATATGTTTTATTTACATGCTTGTTTATCTTGAATTAGGGTTTTCTAAACATTAGTTTTAGTCTTGCCATACACACCCTAATTACTAATAATATATGAAAGTAATAAAAATGCGGAAAATAAAGATTCTATGTTATTACAATCATTAGGGGGATGGGGTGTACAAATTTCAAATGGGGATTGCAAATTAAATCCTAAGTTACTATTACAACCACATTGAATGGATAAGAATGTACAGGAAATGTAAAATGTTTGTTTCGTTTAAGAAAAGAAATATATTTTTTTTTGTCTTTTTATGTTAAAAAAATAAAATAAAATATGTGAATATGAAATATTTTTGGTGTTTTTTTATTAATGAAAAAAGAATAAAAGTGATGGTAAAAAATAATAAAAGGAAAGAAAACAGAATCAACGTAACTGTTGAAATAGAAGAGGTCAAAAGTTTTGACTCTGATGTGTTACACAAACAGAAACAAACGTTAATAGAAATAGGGATGTCCAAAAGTTCTGGATCTTCTGAAAACTCGGAAGTTTTCAGAAGTTCTGATGCTACTAGTAGAACTTTGCCTCTCTTCTCCATGTTAGTCAGAACATCTGCAACTTAGTCATTTCTTAACAGAACAGAAGTTGCACATATAACAGTTATGACAAGTTCATGATGTTTCAGAAACAAAAGATATCATAAATATAAATCAGAAACAAACATGAATTTTCTAATCCTAATTCTGAGTCCTAATGTCTTCATGAAGCTCTGAACTGGAATTCCCTCTATTTAGGTAGGCAGATGCATGAAATCTCAGAATATGTACATCATCAGAATCAGAATATCTACATTGTGTTAAATATGAAAATCTAACAATGCCTAAATAATATGATGAGGGTCCGCAGAAACTTACCTTGCAGTTGGAAGATACTCTGGGAGATGGAACCTGGTATCTGGCCACTTGTGGTGTTCTGAACAGCTTCCTCATGTGTTCAGCAGGCTGGAAACTTTCAACTTGGGCTGTAAATGATTAGTAAATTCTGGAACAACCAAGGTATAAAGTTCTGACGTTTTGAGGTGGACGTTGATGGAGAATGTATTACAGTTTGATTATAGAATTTTGGATGGCTTTTGAATGTATATCAGAAGTTGTGTGGGTGGTTTTGGTCAAGAAACACTTGAGAAAAAAATGGAGTTTGAATGCAAGAATCAAAAGCTAAAAGGTTTTGTATTTTCTATGTTTGCAATCTTTTTGGACTCTTGGAATTTTTGCAGGGGTTCAAGGCTTTTCTTTCTCAAATTTTCGACCTTTTTCCAATGGCCAATGGTGTTCTATTTATAGGCCAAGGTTTTGTAGTTTGGAGAGGTCAAGTGGCACCAACATCATACGCTAGATGCTGACTTACTCTTGAAGTAAGCTTAAACAAGCGTGGTTCACTCCACCAAGTAGGATGGTTAGCAGCGCCTAAGCTGGTTTTGTCAGCATGAATTAAGGAAAAGTAAGAGTAGCGCATGGGCCTAGCACACTTTTGCATAAAAGTTTTCCTTCCCAATATAGTAGGGGTACACGTGGAGGAAATCCTTTGGATAAAAACTCAAAAGTGGTTGTGAGCATTAAATGAGCATTAAAGAATGATGAGATTTATCAAATCCGAAATCCTGCCATATGAAACTCTACATCATTGCTTAACTTTGGGTTAGAAGTTCTGCTTCAGTGTGGCATCTAATCTTCTGATCCTCTTATCTTCTGGCTCCAGCATGTTCTGAAGGAGCCTTCATACTTTCTAGGAACCTTGCAACACGCTTCTTAACCTTCTTTGAATTACCCTGGCAAACTCTGACTGAACTTTTGTGAAAACTTGCCCAGAAGTTATATCCAAACTCTGTCTTGAGAATATCCAGAATTTGCTGAGTGTTATGGTGATAATCTGGTCAAAAATTCTGAAATTGTCATAATTCTTAAACACTTAGAAAAATTTCTAAGTATTTAGAATTTGACTTCTCCAAAGTAAAATTTGACTTTTGAATTTCTTGATGAGACAAACTTCATATTCCAACATGTCTTGATGAAATATGATTTTTGAGATTTGATTTTGATCCAAAAGTCAAAGTTAGACTTCTCAGTATGCAAATGACCATTTTGCCCTTGTGAATGACTTGCTTGGAAAAATTGATAATTCAAGGCCTGGAAACTTGATAGAAGTGAACCTGGGATCCAGGGTGATCCCTTGTGAAATGAGAGGGAAAATTTTGGGGTACAACAGCTGACCCTGTTTAAACTTCTTGAACCTGAAGAGTTAGATTGGTGGATCTGCCATTCGTGACTTGAAGGTGAAAGATGATTGAACACTAGAGTGCCCAGTAATTTTCACTCGAAGATGGATGGTGAATGGGCTTATAGATGCCATTTGGAGGAATGTTGGTAAATGCTGGAAGAGGTATCAACACAAATCTTCTTGTTGATTTATGCTAAAACTTGATGTTTTACCTGTGAGAAAAAGGGTTAGTAAAATGCAGATGCTTGCATGATGTTCACCAGATGTGGTATCATGCCAAATGCATATGATATGTACATGCTATGATGTATGAATGTGAGGTATATGTTTTTGTCCAGGAAAATAAATCCCTGACTGCTGCTGAGGAAATTCTGGGAGGTTGAATCTCTGATTTCCATTGGAGATGAAGAATATGCATATCTTCAAATTTTGTTGAAAGGATGCTTTTGCTGGGGAATATCGCTCAAATGTCAACTGTTATTTGGTCGGATCCACGCTTCACAATTGCTGAGGATGAAGTAGTTGACAGTTATCTGGTAGGATCCAGGCTTCACAACAACTTACTAGGGGAAGAGACGAATTAACTATTATCTGGTCGGGTCCAGGCTTTGCAGAAAATTCCTTGAAATTGAATAGTCATCTGATCGGATCCAGGCTTCACAACAACTTGTTGGGGATACGGAAGTTAACTGTTATCTGGTCAAGTCCAGGCTTCATAGTGTCTTTCTAGGGGTCACAGTTAATTGTTATTTGGTCGGGTCCAGGTTTCACAATAAACTGTTTGGGAAACTGTCCTCTGGTCGGGTCCAGGCTTTGCAGATTTCTGAGGTTTGATGAGTTCAATTGTTATCTGGTCGGGTCCAGGTTTCACAATAGACTGCTTTGGAATTTAGTTGTTATCTGGTCGGTTTCCAGGTTTCACAATGAATCTCTGAGGGTGATTTCTATCTGGTCGAATCCAGGCTTCGCAACGACTTTCTTGAAAGGATGGAAATGAAAACTGATATCTAGTTGGGTCCAGATTTTTCAGCCATTTGTTGGGGATATGGAGGCAACTCTACTGGGGATAAGAAGTTAAACCTTGGTCGGATGGAGTTCAGGTTCTTCTATATTAGACTATTATCTGGTCGGGTCTAGGCTTCATAGCATTTTAGAATCGAGATTCTGTTATCTGGTCGGATCCAGGTTTCAGATACTCAAACTGTTATCTGGTCGGGTCTGGGCTTCAGCAATAACTTGAAAATTGTGCTAATATCTGGTCAGATCCAGGCTTCATAGCGTCTTGAAATTGAGATCAACTGTTATCCGGTCGAGTCCAGGCTTCAGATACTCAAGCTTGTTATCTGGTCGGGTCCAGGCTTCAGTAATTGAAGAAGTCAAATTGTTATCTGGTCGGGTCCAGGCTTTAGTAATAACTTGAAAATTGTGCTAAAATCTGGTCAGATCCAGGCTTCATAACATCTTGGAAATAGTAAAGGCTTTGATGACGGCTTTACTGGGGATTAGGGGTTGTGACCCTGTGATTTGCAGTAATCTGAAAGGGAAATTCAAACTGGAGAGTGTCGACTGAGTCGAGTAGGACAAACTCAGCTTGGGGAGGATAGACTCCGTTTGGAGATAATAGCCTTAGGTGGGGAAGATATACTCAGCTGGGGAGATAACTTTGTTGGGGAAATAAACCTTGTTTGTCGAAGTGAATTTCCTTTAGGAAGATATCCCTGAGGCTTCAATCTTGTCAAAATTGACTTAGTTAGGGAGAAATCAGCCAAGAGGTTGAGACTTTGGCCATGGATTTTCTTATGCAAAAAGACTTTGTGGGCAACTTCGTTGGGGTAAGATTTATTGTCGCCGTCCTTGTGGGGATAATGATGATGAGATAACTCTGCAGGTATATTTCATATACATTAAAGAGATGCTTACTGTTGCTTAGCAGGACACATGTGCCAAATAATTTTAATTGTGTTCATATGCATATGTTCATTCAATTTTAGTCATTGGACAAATTTTCATTCAAAACGAAGACAAAAATTTTGCACTTCAGAGTGTATTTGTATTGATATTTTACCCATGAATAGGCGTTTTTTGTATAGAGAGACGGAGATCCTAGTAAGAGGAAATCGTCGAAAGGAAAACAAAATTGAGAATGAAAACAAATAGCCATGTGAAATGATCTCATTACCTTCCAACTCTACTATTTCCCCAATGTCTTCGAATGTCTCTTGCTGTTGATCGAAGTTGATTGGATTGATCTTGGACCATTTAAACTTGGACCTTGGTGATAGAATTGACTGTGGGGATTTCACGTGACATAGTCGTACGCTTTTAATCCTTAATTTTTTCCTAAACCGCCCTTTCGGGTTTTCGGTCCACCAGGATACCCTTTTTTGCCCAAGTCTCCCTTTCGGGTTTTAAACTTGTCGGGTGTATAATCTTTTGCATATATCCCTAATTTTTGCCCAAACCTTTTGGTTTGCCGGGATGCCCTTATTTTGCTTAGGTGTGTCAACCTAGCGGGTCTCTTATGTATAGTATTTTTTAACTATATCCGCGTTTATAGGATGTGGGAAATCTTCACCATCCATGGCGGTCAGCATCATGGCACCGCCGGAGAAAACTCTCTTGAAAACAAATGGCCCTTCATAGGTGGGAGTCAATTTGCCTCTGGGGTCTCCTTATGGTAAAATGATGCGTTTTATCACCAAGTCGCCAACTTGATATACTCGAGGCTTGACCTTTTTGTTGAAATCTTTGATCATTCATTTTTGATATGTCTGACCTTGACAAACAGCGGCTAATCGTTTTTCATCAATCAAGTTCAGATGATCCAATCTCGTTTGAATCCACTCGTCTTCGCCTAGGCCTGCCTCAATCATAATCCTTAGCGAGGGAATTTGAACTTCCACGGGTAAAACAGCTCCCATGCCATAGACTAGAGAAAAGAGAGTTGCCTCAGTTTATGTTCTAGTTGAAGTACGGTATCCGCGTAGAGCAAATGGTAACATCTCATGCCAATCTTTATTGGTCACTACCATTTTCTGCACAATCTGCTTGATATTTTTGTTGGCTGCTTCGACTGCGCCGTTCATTTTCGGTCTATACAGAGAAGAATTGTGATGCTTGATCTTAAACTGGGTGCACAGCTCCTTGATCATAGCATTGTTGAGGTTAGTCCCATTGTCAGTGATGATCCTTTCGGGGATACCATAATGGAAAATGAGGTTGTGTCTGATGAATCTGGCTACCACATTCTTGGTGACTGAGGCAAATGAGGCGGCTTCGATCCATTTGGTAAAATAGTCGATAGCGACAAGAATGAAGCAGTGTCCGTTGGCAGCCGTGGGTTTGATCTCTCTGATCATGTCAATGCCCCACATCGCAAATGGCCACGGAGCGGTCATGAAATTCAGAGGAATATGAGGCACATGGACCTTGTCAATGTAGATCTGGCATTTGTGACAAGTCCTTGAATGTTGATGGCAATCAGTCTCCATCGTTGACCAGTAGTAACTTGCTCTTAAGATTTTCTTATCCATCGTATGTCTACTTGAGTGAGTACCGAAAAGATCGCCGTGCATGTCTTCCATAATCTCCTCTGCCTCTTTCTTGTCCACACATCGGAGTAGACTTGAATCATGGTTGCGCTTGTATAATATCCCATTACTTAGGAATAATTTGGCTGCAAGTCTTCGCAAGAACTTTTTGTCATTGATAGATTCCCCTTCGGGATATTCTCGTGCTTCAAGGTATGTCATCACCTCAAGGTACCATGTCTTTTCCGCATCGGTGTCGAGCTCATAGCAATGTGTTGGTTCATCGAATCTTTCAATTGTTATCATAGGGGCTTCGTTATCCCATTGAACCTTGAACATTGAATACATGGTTGCCAAAGCGTCAGCCAACTGGTTTTCTTCCCTAGGGAAGTGCTCAAAAGTGATCTCTTCGAAGTGAGGAATCAGAGATAGCACATGTTCCTTGTAATGGATAAGATTAGGGTGTTTAGTGTCCTAATATCCTTTTACTTGGCTGATTTACAAGGCGGAATCCCCAAACACATTCAAATGCTTGATCCTTAAGTCAATAGCAGCTTTCAGGCCTAAGATGCACGCTTCATACTCGGACATGTTGTTTGTGCAATCGAAGCATAGTCTGGCAGTGAAAGGAGTTTGACAACCTTTAGGAGAAATGATCACAACACTAATTCCGTTACCTAAGGCATTAGAAGCCCCATCGAATACCATAGTTCATCGGGATCCTTGTTCAGGTCCGTCATACGGTCCAAGTTTCACACAATCGGTTACCAGTATGATGTCCTCATCAGGGAAGTCAAAGTTCATTGACTGATAATCATCCACAGCTTGATGGGCCAAATGATCCGCTAGTACACTTCCTTTTATGGATTTTTGAGTTGTGTATTGAATGTCGTACTCAGTCAAGATCATTTTCCATCTGGCTATCCATCCGGAGAGAGCAGGTATCTCGAAGATGTACGTGATTGGGTCCATCTTAGAAATCAACAGAGTGGTATGAGTCAACATATACTATCTTAGTCGGCGAGCAGCCCATCCCAGAGCGCACCAAGTTTTCTCAAGCAGTGAATATCTGGTTTCACAGTCGATAAACTTTTTGCTCAGGTAATAAATAGCATGCTCTTTTCGGCCAGACTCGTCATGTTGGCCCAAAACACACCCCATAGAATTCTCTAGTACTATCAGGTACATGATCAAAGGTCTTCCTTCAACTGGAGGCATGAGAATAGGAGGTTCTTGTAGGTATTATTTGATTTTGTCAAAGGCAATCTGGCGTTCATCATTCCACCTAACTACCTGATCTTTCTTCAAGAGTTTGAAGAGTGGCTCACAAGTAGCAGTTAAATGTGATATGAAACGGGAAATGTAATTGAGAGGACCCAAGAATCCTCTGACTTCTTTTTCAGAATGGGGGACTGGCATTTCTTGGATGACCTTTACCTTGGTGGGATCAACTTTAATGCCTTTATTGCTGACAACAAAACCTAGTAGCTTTCCAGAGCGTACTCCAAATGTGCACTTGTTAGGGTTCAATCTCAAGTACTTTTTCAGTCTCTCGAATAGTTTGTGCAGGTGATCGAGATGTTCTTCTTCGGTTTGTGATCTGGAAATCATATCATCCATATATACCTCTATCTCATGATGAATCATGTCATGAAGTAAAGCGACCATAGCCCTTTGATATGTTGCCCCTGCACTCTTTAATCCAAACGGCATGACCTTGTAACAGAAGGTGTCCCATTGCGTAATGAAAGTAGTCTTTTCCATATCTTCGGGAGCCATCCTTATTTGGTTATAGCCTTAGAAGCCATCCATGAATGAGAAGACCTTATGCTGAGCAGTATTATGAACTAAGATGTCAATGTGTGGTAGAGGGAAGTCATCCTTGGGGATTTCCCTATTCAGATCCCTATAGTCTACGCACATGCGAACTTTCCCGTCTTTCTTCGGCACTGGTACTATATTGGACACCCATTGAGGATAGGTTTTCACAGCTAGGAACCATGCATCAAACTGTTTCATTACTTCGGCTTTGATCTCTTCAGACATATCAGGCCTCATGTGATGGACCTTTTGTTTAACAGGAGGGCAGTCTTCTCTCGTCGGTAGCCATTGCACTACGATGTTGGTATTTAACCCAGGCATATCTTCATAAGACCAGGCAAATACCTCCACATAATCGCGCAACATCCGAACCGAACGGCTCTTAATACTGCTTTCTAAATTAGCACCGATCCTGATTTCCTTCTTATCTGACTCAGTACCCAAGTTGATAATCTCCACTGACTCTTCCTGTGGTTGGATAGATTTTTCCTCTTGTAGTAGAAGTCTGGTTAGTTCTCCTGGAGGTCACAATCTTCCTCGCCTGTGTCTTCGGCTTGGTTGATAGGATATTCAAAGTCATAGTCAGCAATAGTAGAGTCATTGGCAATAGGATCCAGAATGGATGTAGACTTGCAAGAGTGTGTGTGTGTGTGCATGTAAGATACATGGCTATTTTTGAAAATGTATTTGAAAGAAAGGAAAGATAATGAACACAAATATTTGAATGCGAAAAAGTCCAATGTACTGAATGATCATATGATTAGATGAACATAAATAAAACCCTTGACAAATGGACCAAAGTGCCCCGGGCTAGGCACATGGCTTAAAAGCCTTTATCAAAATATTACAGACAACAAGTTCTTGAATTTATGGAAAAGCAATAATAAGTAGATTACTCCTCAGTGAAGGAGATGGGCACAAAGTCCTTCGTATGCCAATTTTTCAGCTCCATTGTAGTTGGGTACACCCATTCCTCAAATGCAGCTTCTTCTTCAGAATCACCCACGACGTTGACTTTATGGCTTCCAAGGTGAAGAGGTGGCTTTCCAGCACGAGCACGCCTCACGTCCTTCTGAGCTTTAACAGGGAAGCCCAAACCAAATTTTTCTGCTTTAAAAGGGATATCGAGGAGTTGCCCCCAAGTATCACAGTTTCCTTCTTCAATTGCTGCACGGGCATCTTTGACTGAAACCATCTTTGGTGTGTCCTTAACAGCTCTAGAATCATCAGAAGAACATTTAGTAGCAGCAATCATCGACGGTACAACCTCAAAAGCTTGACATAGGGTTTCAATGAATTCTCTGTCCATTTCTACGTACTTGAAAGAGTTAAGGTGGCTCACCATAAACTCTTCTTCCCCGCAGACGGTGACTATTTTACTTTTGACTGGGTATTTGAGTTTCTGATGGAGGGTTGAGGTCACTGCCGTAGCCTTATGAATCCACAGGCGACCTAATAGACAAGAATAGGCCGGACGAATATCCATAATATAGAAGGTGGAGTTGAAGGTTTGGGAACCCACTTTGATTGGAAGATCTACTTCCCCATGAATAGTCCTCTTTGATCCATCAAACGCTCTTACGATGATATCACTTGGCTTTAAGATTAAATCTTCACAATCGAGACGGTCTAATGCCCCCTTGGGTAATACATTCATAGAAGAACTAGTGTCGACTAGAACATGTGCTAAGGTGGTCTCCTTGCACTCTATTGACACATGTAAAGCTTTGTTGTGATTCTTCCCAAGAGGTGTTAAGTCAGCATCCGAAAACCCCAATCCATTATCAGCTGTCAGGCTAGCCACGCAATTCTCAAATTGGTTTGTTGTTGTCTCATGAGGGACATGAGCTTTTTTCAGGAACTTGATTAATGTCCGAGCATGGGCATCGGAGCAAAGCAGCAATGACAACATTGAAATCTTATAGGGAGTTTGCCCCAATTGTTCTACAATTTTGAAGTCGCTTCTCTTGATGATCTTCAAAATCTCGTCCATTTCACAAGCAGAGGTTTCTTCATCAGCTAAATCTTTGGAAGGTACCTCAATCACATCAGGCTCAACAACTTTCCCCTTCCCTCTGGCATCGGTATTCGGCTTGGCAGCAGTAATGCGGATGGGCGTTCTTGTAACTACTGGAGGTGAGATATTGGGTGAGAATATTCTCCCAGTTCTAGTTACCTTGCTTGAGCCAGCTATGTTGCCAATATCGTCATCTCTTCCCTCTTCAATCCAGGCATCTTATTTAATCCCATGATAGAACACTTTGGCGCTGTAATTCCACGGTACCGCTTTATTTGAAGAGTAGGGAATTGGTCTGGGATTGGTAATGATTAAGGGAGCAATAGTGGGTTAATTTGAAATCCTAATAGGACCTTTGGAGGTGATCCTAATAGGTTTGTTGGAGATGGTAATAATGGAGAGGTCTTCACATTTGTTAACCAAACTCTTAGCAGGCGGAGTCGTTTCAAAAAGAATTTCGCGGCTACCCATCAGGCGTTGTATACCTTTCTTCAGCTCTTCACACCCATTGGGTTGTCTCGAACAGCACACAAAGTCCCTTTCACAGCCAATGAAAATCCCAGCTTTCAACAGATTGTTCTTGATTATATCCAGCGGAGTGGTTAATTCTTTAACAGAGGCAATGAAAATTGTATCTTCGACATCATTGACACCTTTGTCATGCTTCGGCATTGGAGTGGTAATTACATTCGGTGTTGGAGGAGGATCAAATTCAATAGTCTTGTTGTCAATTAAATCCTGGATCTTGTTCTTCAAGGCCCAGCACTGATCATTCTCATGCTCGGGGCTATTTGAATGGTAAGCACCCTTTGCATTCAGATTATATTTTGGTGATGAGGTGTCAGGGTTGGCGGGAGGATCACCCAATGTCACTAAATTAGCCTTGAGAAAATGTTGAAGGGCTTGAGATAGTGACATGCCTAACCTTGTAAATTGTCTTCTTGGAGCTTCAAAGCGTTGATGATTTGCAGATGGTCTTGGAGTAGGAGTTGGATTGGAGATTCGGACAGCATTGACAGACAGATGATTCTTCTTCTTGGTATGAGCCTTTCCCCCATACACAACATTAACTTCTTTCTTCGCAGCAAAAGGTTTCTTGATAGAGTTGGGAGTAGAGGTAGATTCCACAGAGATCTTTCCACTTTTAATTCCACTTTCAACTCTTTCACCGGTTAAGATTAGTTCGGTGAAACCAGAAGAAGAGCATCCGACCAACAGATTAAAGAAAGGACCAAATAAATTGCCCATGAACATGTCAATGTGTTCCCTATTGGTCAAGGGAGGTTGGACTCTACTAGCAAAGTCTCTCCACTTTTGTGCATACTCTTTAAACCCTTCATTCTTCCCCATGGTCATATCTTGCAATTGAACCCTTGTTGGCGCCAAGTCAGCGTTGTGCTGATATTGATGGTAGAAGGCAGTAGCTAAACCCTCCCAAGTATTGATACGGGAGCCATCCAACTGATAAAACCATTCAAGTTGTGTTCCAGCCAGACTCTCTTGGAAAAAGTGAACCCAAAGCTTTTTATCAGCAGTGTGCGGTCGTATCTTGCGCACATAAGACTTCAAATGGAGCTTTGGACAAGAAACTCCATCGTATTTTGCAAAGGTTGGAATTTTGAATTTGTGGGGAATGACTACCCCAGAGATTAAGCCCAAATCGTCAAAATTTAAACCTGGGACGGCTTGGATTTCAACAGCTTTCAACCTGTCTTCTAACTGCTTGTATTTGATGTCTGCAGGTGGATACTGTTCGTTGAAATAATCATCATCAGATTCTTGATCATTGGCAAACTCAGCCTGAGTACTCTTGACCTCGCCAACCTGGTTTTCATCCTCTTTAGATGAGTCTTCTCCTACTGGGATCTGACGGATTGTCTCCTTGAACCTGCTACCCATGTTGAGTAGAGCTTTCTTCTTTGGCTTCTTCTTAGTGGCCAACAGAGCCATCATATCTTGTTGCCCCTTGGCTAGGGCGAGTAGAGCTTCCTAAAATTGAGAATTTTGGGCTTGGAGTTCCGTCACAGTTTTCTCTAGATCCATCTTGCTGAAATAAACAGTGGAGAGATAAGGAAACCTGTTATGCGAAAACCTGTCATGTCATGATGCATGAATATGTATATGCAAATGATTTCAAGGATTAACGAAATTTAAATTTGTATAGACAAAAGAATGAACAAACGTTAACTTTCATTAGTCAAAACAAAAGATTAAATTATGACCCTTGGGCTTACAAAATAGCTTTCTAGGATAAAAAGACCGAACCCATCCTCTTTGGTGCGAGATAAGCGTTCACATTCTGCTCTTCTTGTAGCTGTTTCACAAGCTCCAGGTCCTTCTTATCACTAGCATAGAACTGAGCCTCGAAAGTGTCTCGTTCTTATTTCAGCTAGATCTAACTCTTTTGTTAGTCTTCGAGAGAAGTAGGCATGTCGGGATGGAGGATAGCGTAGGAAACATCTCCTTCGACCACAGGCTCCACGATGACTGGCAAAATGGAAGGATAAGGCATTACGAGTGTCTGAGCACGAGCCCGTACCCACCTGAGGTAAGGCTCGAGATGGATAGAGTTCTTGTGCCCCAAGGTCCTACTGTCCACCTTGTTTACCATTCTCCAAGTTCGTGTAAACCTCTGGCGGTAATCTTGGTCTTCTTTGTCATAGTCGAACACCTGACCTTGAATGAGCATCTCATGAGGGCCATCTCTGCGGGCATACCCAAACAGTCGAAGAGCTAAGCATGGATTGTAGCTTATACCTCCCTTAATACCAAGAAAAGGGACATTAGGGAATTCCCCACAGCGGTCGATGATAGATACGTCTTCCAAGGATCTTGAACATCAACGGATGCCAGAATGTGTGAGGGACATTATCCTTTGAGACCATATCAGTCTTTGCTCATTCTTTAATGCTGATTGAGGTAGGTGTGAGGTGAACCATTTAGCGAGTAGGGGAATAAAACACAAAAGAGTACCCCTTTTCTTCATGGTGCAGGTATGAAGGCAATGCAATATGTCTCCCAATAAGGTAGGTACGGGATTGCGAGAGAGAAAGACTTTGATGGCATTAACATCTATAAATTGGTCGGAGTTGGGAAACAGAACCAAACCATGAATGAGAAGAGCAAGGACGTCTTCAAAGGCTTGGAAATCCATGTCGTCCCAGAATGAACGAGCCTTCTCCAATAAAAATTTGGCTAGGAAACCTTTGACCCCGCTTCTTGTTTCCTAATTGGCTATGACGTCAGCTCTTTTCATATGTAAGGCTTTGGAAATGATTTCAGGTTTTGGAATCCCTTCTAGACCGGTGAAAGGTATATGATTAAGCACGGGCACCCCTAAGAGTAGAGAGAACTTTTCCAGTGTAGGTACCAACTGATAGTTCGGGAAAGTAAAACAATGATGTACGGGATGAAAGAATTGGAACAGTGCACACATCATCTCTTCTTAGAAGTTGGATGTAGCCAAACTGAGGAGTCGACCATATTTCTTGGTAAAAGGAGAACCCCCGGGTACTCTTGAGACTAACTCTTGAAGCTGAGGGTTTGCTTTTACAAAGTTGATTCGGATAGTGTTCCTTCGAATGGAATTCATGACCTGCAAAATAGAAACAAAGATAAATTTCTAAATCCTTGAAATGGTTAGTGAGTATGCTATGATGCTTATGATGTTTATGATGTTATGATGTTATGTACAAGTAATTATATACACACAAAGTAAACAAACCCCTATGTTTTAGGCTTGCATGAGGCTTTTATAGGTAAGTACCCTCTTGAAGTTTGGTTGGCTCAACCTGTCCTAGTAATAGTGATCGGGTTCTAAAGGATCTCAATATCACTGATCTTTATTTTTAGGCATTGTCTCAGCATAATAAATCTTTTCTTGCGGCCGAGATATCCCAAAAGTCCAGACTCAATGAGTGTAGTATCGAGTATCAACCAAATTTCAGCTCTACACCGAAACCGGTCATGTCACTACGTCCTAATGGCCAAGTTTGTTCAATTAGGGTTCTAAAGTCAGTTAGTGCTTCATGACGCCACTCAGCAGCCCTGTATTCTCCTCGATTCACCACGAGGGATACCGGTATCCACAAATGTGTCACACTAACATAGCCATTATTTCAACCATATCGGTCTACGCCGTACAGTTTCCACAATCTATTGCTATTTACCTAAAAGGTGTCCCCAGATCCGGGTGGAGGATCAAAGCAAACCCAAATAGAGAGCCATAATACAAAGCATACAAATCAAACAAAGAAAGCAAGTAAATGTGATCTAACCCTAAGGTAATCCCCACTTTTAACTAATTCCCCATTAGAGTCTCCAGTTCTGTGATACGGTGGGAGAACTGACTTGAGGGTTTGTGTTTTTGCAAATGTTGCGGGTTAGCAAGAGTTGCCACCGACTTTTCTTTTATCCAAAAGGAAAGGTGAAAAAGCACAGGAAAGACCTTTGAGATTATTTCTTGAGTTCGGGGGGATAGATTATGAAAAGGGAAGGTATTATCACCCTTTTCATCCATGGTTTTCCATGGGCTCTTAGTTACTTGCTAGATCACTTGCTTTTGTTTGAATTTGTTTGTGGGTTTTGAAAGTATTTTGAAAAGGCGCCATCGTTTAGGAAAACTTTTGTAATCATTCTCGTTCGTAAGAATGTATACAAAGGTGTTGAGCTTTTGAAAATATTTCATGTTTAGAGAGTGTTTTGAAAGTGTTTGTTTGTGAAAATAGCAATGATGTTTGTTTTGAAAATGAGAAAGCAACTAGGAGAAATCTACCTACTCAAAAGATCTTTAGGTGTTCTTTTCCTCCTTCTTTAGATGTTGCTATCTTACCATTGTCTTGGTAAGAATCCCCATCGTTGGATGTGAAGGGACAGACGCGGGTCATCATATAACCATGATAGCAATGTTGTGAGATGACTTAGCATTTCCGTTTAGGGACTAAGATCATTTCAAAAGGCAACTTTGATAGCGTCATCGAGGGACTATGATCTTGTGTTTTTGATTTTCTTGTGCTAAGACATCCCATCTGCATAACATGGCCATTTTTGTAAGGCAACAAGTGGAATTACCCTAAGGGTGTAAGTGTGCAAATGTGTTTTATTTACATGCTTGTTTATCTTGAATTAGGGTTTTCTAAACATTAGTTTTAGTCTTGTCATACACACCCTAATTACTAACAATATATGAAAGCTATAAAAATGCTGAAAATAAAGATTCTACGCTATTACAATCATTAGGGGGATGGGGTGTACAAATTTCAAATGGGCATTGCAAATTAAATCCTAAGTTACTATTACAACCACATTGAATGGATAAAAATGTACAGGAAATGTAAAATGTTTGTTTCGTTTAAGAAAAGAAATATTTTTTTGTCTTTTTATGTTAAAAGAAATAAAATATAATATGTGAATATGAAATATTTTTGGTGTTTTTTGATTAATGAAAAAAGAATAAAAGTGATGGTAGAAAATAATAAAAGGAAAGAAAACAGAATCAGTGTAACTGTTGAAATAGAAGAGGTCAGAAGTTCTAACTCTGATGTGCTGCACAAATAGAAACAAACGTTAATAGAAATAGAGAAGTTCATAAGTTCTGGATCTTCTGAAAACTCAGAAGTTCTGATGCTAATGGAAGAACTTTGCCTCTCTTCTCCATGCTAGTCAGAACATCTGCAACTTAGTCATTTCTTAACAGAACATAAGTTGCACATATAACAGTTATGACAAGTTCATGATATTTCAAAAACAAAAGATATCAGAAATATAAATCAGAAACAAACATGAATTTTCTAATCCTAATTCTGAGTCCTAATGTCTTCATGAAGCTCTAAACTGGAATTCCCTCTATTTAGGTAGGCAGATGCATGAAATCTCAGAATATGTACATCATCAGAATCAGAATATCTACATTGTGTTAAATATGCAAAATATAACAATGCCTCAATAATATGATGAGGGTCAGCAGAAACTTACCTTGCAGTTGGAAGATACTCTGGGAGATGGAACCTGGTATCTGGCCACTTGTGGTGTTCTGAACAGCTTCCTCATGTGTTCAGCAGGCTGGAAACTTTCAACTTGGGCTGTAAATGATTAGTAAATTCTGGAACAACCAAGGTATAAAGTTCTGACGTTTTGAGGTGGACGTTGATGGAGAATGTATTACAGTTTGATTACAGAATTTTGGATGGCTTTTGAATGTACATCAGAAGCTGTGTGGGTGGTTTTGGTCAAGAAACACTTGAGGAAAAAATGGAGTTTGAATGCAAGAATCAAAAGCTAAAAGGTTTTATATTTTTTGTGTTTGCAATCTTTTTGGACTCTTGGAATTTTTGTAGGGGTTCAAGACTTTTCTTTCTCAAATTTTCGATCTTTTTTCCAATGGCTAATGGTGTTCTATTTATAGGCCAAGGTTTTGTAGTTTGGAGAGGTCAAGTGGCACCAACGTCATACGATATATGTTGACTTACTCTTGAAGTAAGCTTAAACAAGCGTGGTTCACTCCACCAAGTAGGATGGTTAGCAGCGCCTAAGCTGGTTTTGTCAGCATGAATTAAGGAAAATTAAGAGCAGCGCATGGGCCTAGCACACTTTTGCACAAAAGTTTGCCTTCCCAAGACAGTAGGGGTACACGTGGAGGAAATACTTTGGATAAAAACTCAAAAGTGGTTGTGAGCATTAAATGAGCATTAAATGATGATGAGATTTATCAAATCAGAAATCCTGCCATGTGAAACTCTGCATCCTTGCTTAACTCTGGATTAGAAGTTCTGCTTCAGCGTAACATCCAATCTTCTGATCCTCTTATCTTCTGGCTCCAGCATGTCCTGAAGGAGCCTTCAGACTTTCTAGGAAGCTTGCAGCACGCTTCTTAACCTTCTTTAAATTACCATGGAAAACTCTGACTGAACTTTTGTGAAAACTTGCCCAGAAGTTCTGTCCAAACTCTGTCTTGAGAATATCTAGAATTTGCTGAGTGTTATGGTGATAATCTAGTCAGAAGTTCTGAAATTGTCATAATTCTTAAACACTTAGAAAAATTTCTAAGTATTTAGAATTTGACTTCTCCAAAGTAAAATTTGACTTTTGAATTTCTTGATGAGACAAACTTCATATTCCAACATGTCTTGATGAAATATGATTTTTGAGATTTGATTTTGATCCAAAAGTCAAAGTTAGACTTCTCAGTGTGCAAATGACCATTTTGCCCTTGTGAATGACTTGCTTGGAAAAATTGATAATTCAAGGCCTGGAAACTTGATAGAAGCGAACCTGGGATCTAGGGTGATCCCTTGTGAAATGAGAGGGAAAATTTTGGGGTACAACAGTTTGTAATATCCAAAGGAAGGATGTAGACTATGGGAACCTCTTAGAGCCTTGTTCGGCAGGTGATAAACTATTAGACTATAGCTTGTGGGTAGTACCTTTGACTCCATGCTCGTGATGTAAAACTTATGAACCCTCCCATATTTATGATCTTGTGTTTGATTGTTGCATCATGCATTCATACACCCATGAGCATATTTTAAGACATTATGGTTCAAGGGACTTAAAGTTGACTCTTTTTGAATATCTCAGGTACTTTTGACCATGGATTCTACAAAAAGAAAGACTCGAAAGTACTGTTTCAAGAATCCCAAGATAGATGATTTGATGAGTCTAATTCCCGAGATTGAGAGTTCTGCAAATTTTCGGAAGAAGTATGGATCCATCGTGTCTCTCATGAAGCTTGGGATAAAGGAGGGTATTCTCTCGACTTTGGTCCAGTTCTATGATTTGATGTATCGATGTTTCACTTTCCCTGATTATCAGTTGATGCCTACATTAGAGGAGTATTCTTATCTACTGGGATTACCTGTTACTGATTGTGTTCCTTTCACCGGTTTGGAGGGGGAGCCAAAATCTCATGAGATTGCTGCTTTGACTTATTTGGGGAAGTCTGAGATTGAGGCCCACATGACTACCAAAGGAGGAATCATAGGCTTACCCTCTTAGTTTTTATTAGAGAAAGCTTTCTACTTTTCTAGGATGAAGAGTATGGTTTCTTTTGAGGCCATCTTTGCCCTACTTGCCAACAGATTGTTCTTATTTCCGAACATCGACAACTTTGTGGATGTGAATGCCATCAGGATCTTTTTGAAAGGGAATCCAGTCCCTACATTATTAGGTGATTCTTATTACTCCATTCATATTCTAGATTCTTATCATGGAGGGATGATCATATGCTACACGCCTTTGTTGTATCAGTGGTTTATTTCTCACTTGCCTCGGTCTGATTCTTTCTGTCAAAAAGGAACCTCGTTGGGCTCTGAAGATTATGGACCTCACTCATTTAGATATTGTTTGGTACCATAAGGCTTACCATGATGTAGAGATTGTCATAATTGTGGTAGTTTCCCCAATGTACCTCTTCTTGGTACAAAGGAAGGAATTAACTACAATCCTGTTCTTGCACGACGACAGCTTGGATATCCGATGAGGAATAAGCCAAATAGTATTCATTTGAGTGGTTTCTTTCTTAGAGAGGAGAGAATCATAAGGAAGCTAAGGAGAAGATTGCAAAGGCTTGGCGACATATTCACAGGAAGATAAGAAAGGACTTGGGACCTAGAGAGGTTGTTTCTTTGGAGCCTTATCTTCAGTTAGTACAAGAAAGGGCAATTCAGTTGAAGATGCCATATTCCCGTGAAGCACCTATGCCTGATATGTTTGTGAAGACCACTCCTCCCCTTTTGGATGATGTGGAAGAGCTTCAGTTGTCCCTAGTCAGGATGCAGCAAGAGAAAGAAGCTTGGAAGAATAAGTCTCAGACTTTAGAGATATCCTATCGGGCAGACTTGAAGGAGAAAGATGACTCTAGTGATTGGAAAGTGGTTGCTAACGGATATGCAGAAGAGAACAAGCGGTTGAAGGCTCGGATCGCAAGATTCACAGGAAAGCATCATTGTGTGGAATGATCTTCATAAGCTTAGATTTCTTAGGCTTTTTAGACTATATCTTCTTTTAGTACTTGGGATTGTTGAAACTTGTACTGAAAAAGTTGTAATCTGTTTTGAGGTTATTATAATGAGATCTTCGGTATTTCAAACGCGTTAGTACTTTAATATTCACAAAATTGTCTATAATTCTTTGAGTCCCTCGAATTACTAATAAATCATGTGCATTGCATCTTATGCATCATCTTGTACATATTTCTTGCATTTCTTTTCATACCCAGGTGTCTTACTAAATTTATCTACTTCATTCAGCAAGTTGTCTCACCAGTATAATACTCGAGCTAATTCCAAGAAGAAAACGGAGAATCTTGAACAGGAAAATCGCGAGCTACGCGGTGAGGTTACTGCTCTAAAGGCTGGTATGGCCAATTTAACTGCTTTGATGGAATCATTGTTGGCTGCTCAGAATCATCCATCACTTGCTCAGCCTCAACAAACAACATTTGCTTCTGAAGGTCCATCAGTTCCCGTTTCGGTTGCCCCAGTTACTGTTGCTCAGAATCGTATGCCTCAGGGTTGTCCATGGGGAATTCCAGAAAACTTTCATGCCATAAGGTTTTAATCTTGACACTCAAGCTGCTCTAGTTTTTCAAGTTGCTGCTACTCCTACACCTCACGTGGTGCATATTACTCCTGCTGCTAGAAATGATACCCACTATGATGCACCTCCTTCGGTAAATGTTGTGTCGTTTATTAATGATGAATTTTATCATCCTATTGCTCTGCCAAGTGAAAGCTTAGGCTCCTATGATCGAATGGACGATTTTCAAGATCAGTTTGATAAGATGCAGAAAGAGATGAAGGATTTCAGAGGAAAAGAACAGTTTGGGAAGAATGTGAATGATCTATGTTTGGTTCCAAATGTGAAAATACCTGCAAAGTTCAAAGTATCGGAATTATAGAAATACAGGGGCAATACCTATCCCCGTGCTCACCTTGTAATGTACGTGAGAAGGATGTCTACTCACATTGATGATCAACGCCTGTTAATTCACTTTTTCCAAGACAATTTGACTGGTGCTGCGTTGAAGTGGTACATGAGCATGGATAGTTCCAACATTCATACTTTCAATGACTTAGGTGAATAGTTTATTAGAATATAAGTATAATGTGGACATGGCACCTGACGGTGATCAACTCGGAGCAATGGTCCAGAAAGATAAGGAATTGTTTAAAGAGTATGCACGAAGATGGCATGAAGTAACCGCCCAAGTGATCCCTCCAGTGGAAGGGAAAGAGATGAAAAAAATTTCTTGAAGACTCTAGGTGCCTTCTACTATGAAAGAATGGTGGCGAGTGCACCATGTGATTTTACCGAAATGGTGAGTATGGGCGTTCGTTTGGAAGAAGCTGTAAGAGAGGGTTATTTGACAAGAGGTGAAAATTGTGGTAGTACCAAGAAGCCTTCATATGGGTTTTCTAAGAAGAAAGAAGGATATACAAATGATGTCATTCAAGAGAGAAAGGTTAATCCTCCTAGAAGAAATCATCAGCGCCACCAACAAGTTGCTTAGGTAACTCCAGTTGTCAATATGGATCCGACCACAGTTACTTATCAAAGACCATCCCCTCAGGGAAATCAGGAGCAGAAGCAAAAGAGGGAGGCTTTTGACTCTATTCCCCTGAGCTATGCAGAGTTACTCCCAGCGTTAATTAAAAAGAAGTTGGTTCATACCAGGCCACCCCCTGCTATACCATCACCTTTGCCTTGGTATTATAAGGCAGACCAGACGTGTGCTTTTCATCAGGGAGCAACATGGCACAATGTTGAGAATTATTATCCTTTGAAATCTGAAGTACAAAAGATGGTGAGATCAGGCCTTTTATTCTTTAAAGATGTTGTCCCTAACGTAAAAGATAATCCTTTGACAAAGCATGAAGGAACAAATATTGTAAACATGGTTGCTGGTTGTCCAGGGAACTTCCGTATTTTTGATATCAACCTAGTTAGAGGAGATTTGGTAAAGATGCATGCTGACCTCTGCAAGTTTAGTTATTATACGCATGACCATGCTGGTTGTGGTATTTACAGTACATATATAAAGGGGGGGTGATAAGATAAAAGTTGATCTTCAGGAAAGGATGGACGAAGGCCTCATTCATATAGTCAGGCCTAGGGAAGAGTACGAGGAAGATGTGAATATGGTCTTTGGATGTCGTGGAGAATTCCTGATGTTTGACATGAATCATATGAATGATGATTTGGTACAATTGCACGCTACTTTTTGTCACGTGGATGGTCAAGTAGAACACCATTATGGGTCTTATCTTGTCTGCTGCAGAGATTCGCGAGGTTGTTCCATTGTGAGAAAGGGTGTTCAGTTATTGTTGGATAATGGTACTATCAAAGTTTCTGGAAATATAGATGATTACAATGGGATTAATGTGATTGAAGATTGCTTGGCTGAGACTGTGTCAGATGATGAGTATGCTTCTGCAGATGAATTCTTTTCCTCAGATGAAGATATGTTCTCCAGCAATGATTTTGTGATGCCCAAGTATTTTGAAGAAAGGGTGAACGTTATTGTGCCTTGTTTCAGTGTTCCCGCCCCTATAGAGATTGAGTATTGTAGCAAGATAATTGTTTCTCCATTGGTGATTTGCTTGTCGGATCTTGTTCCTTATGAATAAGACAAAGTCGTGCCATACAAATACAATGCTATAATCTTGGAGGATGGTGTGGAAGTTCTCATCTAACCTTTTTCTGATGTCAAGAATATTGTTGAGGCGAACCGAATGACCCGTAATGGTCGTGTTTTTGCACCTGTCATTCGAGGGAATATTAATGCTGATAAGAAGATTGTTGAAAGTGTTGAACCCAAGAAAGCAGTGGGGGAATCTAGTGGTACTACACTGGAAAAAGATGTGGATGATATATTGAAGATTATCAAGATGAGCGACTACAGGATCGTAGATTAATTGTTGCAGACTCCATCAAAGATATCTATTATGGCCTTGCTCATGAACTCTTCTACCCACAAGGAATATTTGATGAGAGTATCAGATCAAGCTTTTGTGGAAAGTGATATGACATTGGACCAATTCAGCAGTGTGGTAGGCAATATTACATCCTGTAATAACCTGAGTTTCTGTGATGAAGAATTGCCTGACGTTGGATGGAATCATAATTTGGCTCTCCATATCTCCATGAACTGTAAGAACGATTCATTGTCAAATGTGCTGATTGATAATGGGTCCGCTTTAAATGTCATACCAAGGAGCACGCTTATGAAGTTGAAGTATCAAGGAGCTCCCATGCACCCGAGTGGCATAATTGTAAAAGCTTTCGATGGATCAAATAAGTTTGTCATCGGGGAAGTAGATTTTCCTATTCACATAGGCCCACATTTATTTCAGATTACTTTCTAGGTTATGGATATTGTGCCCGCTTACAGCTGTTTGCTAAGACGACCGTGGATACACGGGGCAAGGGTTGTCACTTCGACTTTGCACCAGAAGTTGAAGTTCGTGCGTGAAGGAAAGGTGGTCATCATAAATGGAGAACAGGCTTTGTTAATATCTCATTTATCCTCTTTCAGTGTTGTGGAAGTGGATGAAGCTGATGTTAGAACTCAGTTCCAAGCTTTATCCATTGATAATATAAGGGTAAATAACAATTCTATAGCTTCGTTTAAAGATGCTCAACGGGTGGTGCGTAATGGCCATAGTAAAGTATGGGGGCAGATCGTTGATCCACATGTAAATAAGAATAGAGTTGGTCTGAGATTTTCTGTGAAGAATGATGTGAAGAATGATAAAGGTAAGAACATGAAGCCGAAGTCTGCTTTGGGAAAATATCAAAATACCTTTTATTTTATGCCCTTTATTTTATGCTTTTATTTTATGCCTTTACTTTATGCACCATTTTATTTTAGCATTTACATTTCATGTTATTTTTATCTTTGCTCACTTGAGCATTTACTTTTATGTCATTTTTATTTTGCTCCGTTGAGCTTCTCATTTTTTTTGAAGATACCTAATAATCAACTTGAACCATAAAAAAACTTTAATGTTACTTGGACTATTTGGTTACTATCCTTGGCATTTTGGAGTGATTGACTTCTTGGACTTAGGATTAGAGACCTTGACCTACCTTGAGACCTTGTGACTTTCATTGCTATTTTGTATGGAGTTCTTGTGGTTTACCCCAAGATATTGGGTTGTTTGTTTTCTTTGTGTGCAGGTTATTCTGATATATGCTTTATCTGTGAATGGGAATTCATCTGAATACAACCTTTACTCTGCCCAATTTTTGTGAAGACTTAATGCACTTGAAGTTTGATTCTTAAGAGGTTATATTGTCCTTGCTTGTTTGGTTTCAATCTAAAGAATGTGAATTCTACACTGGCTCATTATGTCAAGTGTTGGTTTCTTGTTGGTTAAACGTTTCTATTCCCTATCTCTTACCTTATGCTTTAGGATAGTCCCTTCATCTCCTCCCATCTTCTTTAATTTCAAAAATCTTCTCCCTCCTTTTGAAAACTCTTCTTGTTTCTAAACTTGAATCACTTTCACAATAAACTTGGACTTAGGTCCATGCATTTTCAAAACATTTTTCTTAATCAAACTCTAAACAACTTAATCATACCTTGACATTTTTTTGTGAGAAGACTAAAAGTTAATCAATCTCATTCAAACCATTTTGCCACTTTGGCTTTTTACCTTAAAACTTTTCTCGAAAGATTAGACTCTTTCCAATCCTTGTAGTGATATGAATTATTATACTTCTATAATATGTAGTGAAGCGAGATATTTTCAACTTGGGTGTTGAGCGAGGCTTTGCCGATTTTAAAATCCAAGCCATATCCTCCACTTTTAGATGTCGTAAATTCTCCTTTCTCATAATCATGGGTAGTAAGTATGTTCTTCCACTCGGATAAGATGATGATGTCTCGTCTCTTAAAATTAACCAACACACATGCATTTTAAAATTTTAAAGGTGAACTATGAGTACCCTGATCCTCTATTCCACGGAAGGTGGTACGTAGGCACTAAAGGTTAGCAACCGCGACGGGTGCAAAAATTGTAAAAAATACTTCTTTTCTCATCCCCACCATCTATATTTGTATACAACATTTATAGCCAAAATACACAAATTTTCAAAGAGGTTCATGCGGAGTACCATAGATGTTTAGGGTGCTAATACCTTCCCTTTGCATAACCAATCCCCGAACTTAGATTCTATCCCCATCTTTTCTGGGTTATTCGCTCTTTTCCCATTCCTTTGGAAACAATAAAGCACGATGGAGATTTTTATTTTGATATGTGTAAGTCGAGTCAATCCAATGGCTTAGTCTCAACGTTTCTACCGCTACAGTTGGATACCAGAAGATTCGTGTCTTTGCTGATTTGGTTGATATTTACAGGATTTATGAAGAGGATAATAATGCTAATTATAAGATTATCAATGAGAAGAGGGGTAAGCACCAACAGAACCATGGTAGGCCCTATGATGCCCCAGTTGATAAAGGTAAACAGAAACTTGCTCAGGGTCAGAGAACTAGTGGGGGAGATCTCCTGCTAGTGTGGTTTGTTTCAAATGTGGAAAACCTGGTCATAAGAGCAATGTGTGTACTACTGAGGTGAATATGTGTTTCTGTTATGGTAAGACGAGACATGTTGTATCTGAGTGCAAGCATAAGGAGATGATTTGCTTCAACTATGGTGAAGAAGGACACATTGATAGTCAGTGTCAGAAACCAAAGAAGGCGCAAACTAGTGGAAAGGCATTCGCTTTAGCTGAGAATCAGACGGCTAATGAGGACAGACTCATCAGAGGTACATGTTTCATTAATAGTACTCCTTTAATTACTATTATTGATATCGGTGTTACTCATTGCTTTATTGTTGCTGATTGTATTGGAAGATTGGGTCTTATATTGTCTTTTTTGAATGGAGAATGGTCGTCGATGCTCCAGCTAAGGGATCCGTGACTACTTCTTTTGTGTGTTTAAAGTGTCCTTTGTCGATCTTTGATAGAGACTTTGCTGTTGATTTGGTTTGTTTGTATGATACGGTGGGAGAACTGACTTGAAGGTTTTGCGTTTGATTGCAAATGTTGCGTTTAGCAAGAGTCGCCACCGACTTTTCTTTTATCCAAAAGGAAAGGTGAAAAAGCACAGGAAAGACCTTTGAGATTGTTTCTTGAGTTCGGGGGGTAGATTATGAAAAGGGATGGTGTTAGCACCCTTTTCATCCAGGGTTTTCCATGGGCTCTTAGTTACTTTCTAGATCACTTGCTTTTGTTGTTTGAAATTGTGCTTGGTGTGGTTTTGAAAGTATTTTGTAAAAGAGGCCATTGTTTAGGCAATCTTTTTAATGATTATCGTTCGTAAGAATGTATACAAAGATGTTGATCTTTTGAAAATGTTTTAAATGTTTGTAAGATGTTTGAAAGTGTGTTGGTGTTTATTTTGAAAATAGCAAGGATATTTGTTTTGAAATGGAGCAAGTAATTAGGAGTAATCTACCTACTCAAATGTCTTTCTTGTTCATTTTCTTTTCCTTTGATATTGTTGTCTTACCACTGATTTGGTAAGCAACCCTATCTTTGAATGTAAACGGGACGGGCGTGGGTCATCATATAGCCATGATTAGCAATGTTGCAAAGTATCTTAGCATTTTTTAAGGGACTAAGATCATTTTGTAAGGAAACTTTGAATAGCATCATCGAGGGACTATGATCTTGTATTTGTTTGTCTTGCTAAGATACTTTACATGCATAATATGGCCATTTTGTAAGGAAACCAAGTGGAGTAACCCTAGGGGTGCTTGTGTGAAAGTGTGTCATTTCATGTTTTTTTTTGTCCTGAATTAGGGTTTTCTATTTGATTGATTTTTATCTTGCCATACAAACCCTAATTACTAGCATGTTATATAAAAGCGACATTTGCGAAATTTAAAGATTACTACGCTATTACAACATTTGTGGGAGGGGGTATACAATTTAAAAATGGGGATTTCAATAATATAAACCTAATTAATCTATTACAACCAAATTGAATATGTACAAATATTGGAATAAATAATATACAAGATAAATTAAATATGCAAAGATGTATGAATGCAAAGAAGATTTTGTTTGGTTTTTTATGTGGAAAATTTTTTAACCTAAACCTAATAAATAAATCAAGATTATCTCAAATTAATTAGGAAAGGAAATTATTTTTTAGGAAAGATTTTTAGTAAGCTCTAATTTTATTTGATTAAAAGAAAATAAAATTCTTTAAGAAAAAGTAAGTATTTTTGCATTTTTTTTGTCTTGAAAAATAATATATGGTATTTATGAGGTATTTTGGTCTTTTTGTATTAAAATAATATGTTTAATAAATATATAAAATATATATATATATATATATATATATATATATATATATATATATATATATATATATATATATATATATATATATATATATATATATATATATATATATATATATATATATATATATATATATATATATATATATATATATATATATATATATATATATATATATATATATATATATATATATATATATATATATATATATATATATATATATATATATATATATATATATATATATATATATATATATATATATATATATATATATATATATATATATATATATATATATATATATATATATATATATATATATATATATATATATATATATATATATACACACACATACATATATATCAAACTAGTTATAATTTAATTTACAAGTTTATTATAAAAAATATATGATATGTAACTAAATAAAAATATTTTCTATGAGAAAAATAAAATAAAATAAACCAAAATGTAAATCTAACATTTTTATATTTTTTATGATTTTTAATATTAAGAAAATATATTTGATAAAATAAAATGAAAATAAAATAAGTAAATAAAAATATTTGGGCTAGGGGGTATACAAGTAGACTAAGTGGTGAAATGTTAGAAAAAACAAAAAGGCCCAATACACTGAAGCCCAATGCGCTGCAAGCTAGCAAAAAATGGAAAAAATAAGAAAAATTGCAAAAGGCAGCGTGCTGAGGCTCGAACTCATGACCTCTGGCCTTTTTGTGCGCCGCCTTACCACTGGGGTGGCTATACATCCGTTTATGTAAACAAAATCACAAATATATATTAGAAAACGCCTCCTGAAGGCTACTTCATCTTCAACCTTGAGCCATGCCCAGACCACCCGTATCTCTCTTATTTCTCCATGAAAACGGAAAATCCCAACATGAAAGTGATAGTATTTCTTCCCACGATTTCAACCATATAATTCATGTAAACTAAAAGTCAAAGATCAAAGCTAATTTTACTGGCCCTAATTTGAAACCTAATTTTTACAGAAATTTCAAATCCAAAATTCTCTATACACAATGAATATAAATGAAATCTATGAACATGGTTGACTTTAGTGCAAGGATATCTACATTTTGTTTTCACAAATCAAGACCAAATGATGCTTGTATGAAGAGATAAAAGTTTGAATTTTTACCTCTTCCAGCTAAGATCGTGAATGGAGTTTGAGAAAGTTTTGAGAAGGCCCGAGGATCTGTTTAGCTTTCCTGGACCTCCCTGAGTGTATTCCAATCCTTACTTTGCCTTGAATGTTTCTGAATCTCCCTACTCAAGTCAACCTGCAAGATCGATATATAAAAATGGCAGATGGAGGAGGAGGAGTTACAATGAAGGAACAGGGTTCTGGAACACTTAGATATGAGGTATATTAAGTGTTTAGGTTGTTCAAACTCAAAACGCACGAGTGGTTTTTGAGATGGCTGTGTAAGGTTCAAAAATGTCAAAATATTGCAGATTCTGAGTTGCAGAGTGTTTAAGGGTCTTTTGGAGTCTTAGAATTCGTGTGTTAGGTTGTAATACACTTGCGTATAAGTATAGAGAAGGTTTCAAATCAATTCCACACCAGGTTTGAGTTATAGCCTTTTGGCTCTATAACTTGCTTTTGAAGCAAAGTGAGGAGACAAGTCCCTAAGTGTTTGTACAAGCCTGATCTGAGTTGGTAGAGGTTTTATACACATTGTTTTTGGTTTATAGGGTTTGTGTGTGAGAAATTGTCAACTTGATCTCTTTGATTCTCTCTACTTAATAATGATCTCAAGGATTTCTTGGACAATTTGTAAAGCTTGAAATATGCTCTAAAACTCATATTAGAATTGCTTTCAAAGATTCCCATTGGAACTATGTGAAAAAATTGCATGAAGTTAGGTCAAAAACCTTCCTAACTAGGGCAAAATTTCACTAAGTTATTTTAGTTCATGATCATGTATTCAAAAAACTATATCTTGAGATCCAAGAATCTTTAGGAGAAATTTTGTGAAGAAAAGTTGTATATTTCATGGATATCTACAACTTTCATGTTGGAAGTTTCCTTTGAATCATCTTGCATCATGGTAAAAATTTGGCTCAAAGTTGAGAAAAAATAAGAAATTTTTTATACTTAGAAAAATTTCTAAGTTAAGAAATTTCAAATTTCAAAATAAAATCTTCAATCCTTGATTTCTTGATGAACAAGTTTCACATTTTGACATGTTTTTATGAATTATGATCTTTGGGCACTTGAATTTGACCAAAAAGTCAAAGTTTGACTTTTCAGTATACAATTAACTTTTGATCAGTTGACTGAAAAATTCATCTGTCAATCCAATGGATTTGTAATGTTTTGAACCATGTCATTAGGTCAAGATGATGCAATTGAACTCTTCAAATCATGCTTCAAACCAATTGATCATTTTCTAGGTCAAAAATCAGAAATTGCCCTTTCTCAGTCAAAATCCAAATTTTGACCATTTTGCCCTTTTGATGATTTGATCAAATTTCTTGAGGAATTGTGGTCCAAACTTGATCAAATCATACATATGAGTCTAAGATGTTGATGTGGATCAAAAATTATGAAGTTTGACTGTAAATTGGCCATGGTTGACTTTTTCCCCAATACAGTTGATTTTTAGATCAATTGTCCAATTGACTGATCAAAAGTGTGATTCAAAGCTTGAAACTTGACATGAGTCATCTTGGGGGTCCATAATGATCCTTGAAATTCATATGAAGAATTGATAGCCCAAAAATCCTTGTGCAAACTCAAACCCTAATTTTGGTCATCAGTGCATGAGGAGATGTCTTGAGCTGGTCAAACCATAATCCAGCCTTGAGTCAAAGAGATCTTTGTGAGGAAATTTTTGATAAGTGAGAGGGAAAATTTTGGGGTACAACAGCTGCCCCTGTTTAATCTTCTTAAACCTGAAGAGTTAGATTGGCGAGTTTTTCCATTCGTGACTCGAAGGTGGAAGATGATTGGACACTAGAGTGCCCAGAAATTTGCACTCGCTGATGTGAAGGTTGAGGGAATGGGCTTAAAGATTCCATTTGGAGAGATGATAGAAAGATGTGGGAGATGGGATTGTAGATGCCATCCATAAGTGATTGCTGAATTGTAATTTGTAAGTCGGAAGAATGAGTATCAGAACGGCGTCCGTGTCTGGAGTGTATCCGAATTGTATCTAAAACCTTGTTTGTATAAACATCAGAATGGAATCCGTGTTTGGAACGTATCTGTACTGTTTTTGAAAGTTGAATCTAAATAAGTATCAGGATGGCATCCGTGTCTGGAGTGTATCTGAATTGTATCAAGAGGTTGAATTTGAATGAGTATCAGGATGGCATCCGTATCTGGAGCGTATCTGAACTGTATCAAAAGTCGAGATCTGAATGAGCATCAGAATGGCGTCTGTGTCTGGAGCGTATCTGAACTGTATCAAAAGTTGAGATCTGAATGAGCATCAGAATGGCATCCATATCTGGAGCGTATCTGAACTGTATCAGGTTTTGGACATTGTTAATTACAGTTGTTAATCTTATCCTGAAAAGGGTAAAATGTTAGTTGAAATGCAAAGTCAGGTTGCATGAAATGTATGATGTAATGCATTTGCTTTATCGATGTTTATGATATATGGATGCAATGTATGCGTATGTGAGCTACTCTACTGCATTTCTGTTGGATTAGGGAAAATAAATCCCTGAATGCTGCTGAGGATATGTGAGTCTTCAGGTCTTGAAGTCGAACTTTGGGTGAATTTCTTTCGTGAGAAATAAACCCTGTTGTAAGGGCAATGCCATGTACTGCATTTAAAATCTGTTGGGGAGTCCCGAGAAATTTGACAGCTTCTACTGGGGATCAACAATTTGAAATTTCTTTCCGCTAGGGATTTAAATGAAGTACTGCAGGGGATTACTTATGGAATGGCTTAGAGATATTTTCCTATCTTTTCAACCTATCAGTAATTCTTCTTCCCCTTTTTTGTTTATTTGTAAACAGTAATTATGTTCAAATGCATATGTTGAACAATAAATCGTTGGACGTTTTTGTAAACAAAACACAAGCGTAAAGAAAAAGACAAATAGTTTTTGCACTTTCAAAGGGATATTTTTGTATTTACTTTGAGTAAATGTTTTTGTACAAGGGGACAAACATTCTAATAAGAGAATGCTATCATAAAAAAGAAAAATTTGACACAAAGAAAAATAGCTATGTGTGATAATCCCATGGGGTTTCCATTCTGCTAAAGCCTTCGTATCTCTGAGCATCTTGTCTATTTGTTGCTTCGTCTGAAGATGATTGAATTTGATCAGAACCTCTGAGTTTGTCAGTGGAAGTCGAAGATTATTTGTAAAGTGATCCGACAAGAAATAACCATACGCTTTTAGTTCCTTAAATTTTACCTGGACCGCCCTTTCGGGTTTTCAGTCCACCGAGAAACCCTTTTTTGCCCAAGTCGCCCTTTCGGGTTTTCAACTTGCCGGGTGTACAATTTTTTTTTATTTTATCCCTAACTTTTGCCCGAACCTTTTTTGTTCGTCGGGATGCCCTTGTTTTGCCTAGGTATGTCAACCTAGCAGGTCTCTTATGCATAGTATCTTTTGACTATGTCCGCGTTCGCAGGATGTGGCAGGTCGTCACAATCCATGGTGGTCAAGATCATTGCCCCACCAGAGAATATGTTTTTGATTACAAATGGTCCTTCATAGGTAGGAGTCCATTTTCCCTTGGGATCACCTTGTGGCAATATGATGCGTTTGATCACTAGATCCCAACTTGATACACTTGGCACCTGAATTTCTTGTTGAAAGCCTTGATCATCCGTTTTTGATACATTTGACCATGGCAAACAGCAGTAAGTCTCTTTTCATTAATAAAATTCAGTTGATCAAGTCGAGTTGTGGTACGATACCCGTGGAGATCGAATGGTAGCATCTCATGCCAGTCTTTGTATGTGACTGTCATTTTCTGTATGATCTTTTTAATGTTCTTATTTACAACTTCGACGACACCATTCATCTTTGGCCGATAAGGAGAAGAATTGTGATGCTGAATCTTGAATTGCTCGCACAAGGCGGTGATCATGGTGTTGTTGAGATTTGTACCATTGTCAGTGATGATCCTTTTAGGGATACCGTACCGGCAAAAGAGATTTTGCTTGATGAAACGGGCAACAACATTCTTGGTAATGGAAGCGAAGGAAGTTGCCTCCACCCATTTTGTAAAATAGTCAATGGCCACTAGGATGAAGCGTGTCCGTTGGAGGCTGTCGGCTTGATTTCCCCGATCATATCAATCCCCCACATAGAAAAGGTCCAAGGAGCCGTCAGGACATTCAGAGGAACCGGAGGTACATGCACCTTGTTAGCATAAATCTGACACTTATGGCAAGTTCGAGAGTGTTGATAACAATCTGGTTCCATGGTAGACCAGTAATAGCTTGTCCGTAGAATTTTCTTTGCCATCGTATGCCCACTGGAATGGGTGCCAAAAGTGCCTTCATGCAATTCAGCCATGATCCTTTCAGCTTCAACCTTATCTACGCACTGAAGTAACATAGAGTCATGATTGCGTTTGTACAGGATGCCATTACTAAGGAAGAATTTAGCAGAGAATCTCCTTAAGAACTTCTTATCATTGATTGAAGCTCCTTCTGGATATTCTTGAGCCTCGAGATACTTCTTGACTTCGTGAAACCAAGGCTGGTCCACTACTTCTTCAGTATTAATCTCGTGACAGTGTGCTGGTTCATCCATTCATTCAATGGTGATCTGGGGAGCCTCATTATCCCAATTAAGTTTAAACATAGATGACATTGTGGCTAGAGCGTCTGCTAGCTGATTTTCTTCTCGGGGGAAATGCTCGAAGGTAATCTTCTCAAAATGTGGTAGTAATGTCAAAACATGTTCTTTGAAAGGGATAAGGTTTGGGTGTTTGGTGTCCCATTCCCCTTTGATCCGGCTGATAACCAAAGCTGAGTCTCCGAATACATCCAAGAATTTGATCCCCAAGTTTATGGAAGCTTTGATACCGAAGATGCACGCTTCGTATTCCGCCATGTTATTTGTACAATTGAAGCAAAGTCTGGTAGTGAAGAGAGTATGACACCCTTCTAGAGATATGAGTACAACACCAATACCATTTCCGAGTGCATTGGATGCCCCATCAAAGAACAGGGTCCATCGGGATCCTTGTTCAGGTCCGTCATATGGCCTGAATTCCTCACAATTGTTAAATGTCATGATGTCTTCATCCGGAAATTTGAATTTCATGGACTGGTAGTCTTCTACAGCTTGGTGAGTAAGGTGATCGGCTAATATAATGCCCTTTATTTCTTTCTGGGTAGTATATTGTATATCATATTCTGCCAGAATCATCTGCCATCTTGCTATTCTCCCAGAAAGAGCAGGCTTCTCGGAGATGTATTTTATCGGATCCATTTTAGATGTCAGTAGGGTAGTATGAGTTAGAATATACTGTCTTAGCCAGCGAGCAGCCCATGCCAGAGCGCAGCAAGTTTTCTCGAGCTGTGAATATTTGGTTTCACAGTTGGTAAACTTTTTGCTCAGGTAATAAATAGCATGCTCTTTTTGGCCAGACTCGTCATGCTTCCCCAATACACACCCCATTGAATTTTCTAAAACAGTTAGATACATGATCAATGGTCTTCCCTCGACTGGTGGCATCAACACAGGAGGCTCTTGTAAGTACTCTTTGATTTTGTCAAAAGAGACTTGGCATTCATCATTCCATTTGACTACTTGATCTTTCTTCAATAGTTTTAAGATTGGCTTACAAGTAGCTGTCAGGTGAAAAATGAATCTAGCAATATAGTTCAAATGTCCCAAGAATCCTCTGACTTCCTTTTCAGTACGAGTAGCATGCATCTCTTGTATTGCTTTAACTTTGGTAGGATCGACCTCGATACCTTTAATGCTGACGACAAAGCCTAGGAGTTTACCAGACCGTACTCCAAATGTGTATTTGTTTGGATTCAACGTCAGCTTGTACTTCTTCAGTCTCTCAAACAGTTTTTGTAAGTGATCAAGATGCTCTTCTTCTATTTGCGATTTAGATATCATATCGTCCATGTATACTTCTATTTCGTGATGTATCATGTCATGAAATAGTTCTACCATGGCACGTTGATAGGTTTCCCCAGCGTCCTTTAGTCCAAATGGCATCACCTTATAGCAGAATGTGCCCCACTTTGTGACAAAAGTTGTTTTCTCCATGTCCTCAGGTGCCATTTTTATTTGGTTGTAACCTGAGAATTCTTCCATGAAGGAAAACACTTTGTGTTGTGCCGTATTGTCAACTAGGATATCAATGTGGGGAATGGAAAATCATCCTTAGGGCTTGCCCTATTCAAATCTCTGTAGTCACACACATTCGCACTTTGCCATCTTTTTTGGGTACGGGAACAATGTTGGCAACCCATTGAGGGTAAGAAGTGACAGCTAAGAATCCAGCATTGAATTGCTTCATGACCTCTGCTTTAATCTTTCTGACATATCAGGCCTCATGCGGCGAACCTTTTTCTTTACTGGTGGACAATCTTCTCTTGTAGGCAGACGATGTACCACAATGTCTGTATCAAGTCCCAGGATGTCTTCATATGACCAGGCGAAGACTTCAACGTAGTTGTGTAATAGCTAAATAAAACGCTACTTGACCCTAGGTTCCAGATTGGCACCTACCTTGACCTCTTTTTTGTCCTCTTCGGTTTCTAGGTTGATTGTATCCACAGGTTCCTCGTGAGGCTGAATGGTTCTTTCCTCTTGTTGTAGCAGTCTGGAAAGTTCCTCTGGTACTTCACAATCTTCCTCACCTTCATCTTCGGCTTGGTAGATTAGATTCTCAAAGTCACAAAAGGCCATAGCAGTATCGTTACCCATGGGATCCAGAATGGATGTATACCTGCATTGTGAGTGTGGGTGTGTGTAAGGGTATAGATATTTTTGAAAGAAAGTAAAATGTAAAAGAAAAACAATGAGCATAAAAGTTTGTATGTGAAAAACGTCCATGATTCATTGATGTCATATGAAGATGAAATAATAACCCTTAGAAATGGACCATTGTGCCTCGGGTAAGACACAAGGTTTTAAGAGTGCGAATTGTTTCAATATTACAAATCCTACAAAATGTAAAGATAAATTACTGTGGGATAAAAGTGATTGGGACAAAGTCTCTAGCCTCCCAATTACTGAGCCCTCCATTTACAGTCAGGAATATCCAGTCCTCTAGGTTGCAATCATCTTCACCATCTTCTACCGCGTTGACCTCACGGTTGCTAATCTTCATGGGTGGCCCTCTAGCACGGGCACAACATACAGCCTTTTGAGCACTTGAAGTGAATCCTAGGCCAAACTAGTCAGACTTATACGGGATATCTGGAAGTTGCCCCCAGATGGTGCATCCACCTTCCTCTACTACTGCTTTGGCGTCTTTCAGCGATGACATCCGGAGTGGAGGTCTTGTAACCTTGGGAACTTGAGAAGTAGCCTTGGTCACTACCACCTCTTGCGGGACCTCTTCAAAGTGTTGAAATGGAGTTTCAATGAATTCTCTGTCCAATTCCACATATTTGAAAGAATTGAGATGGTTGATCATGTATTCTTCCTCTCCATGGACGGTGATAATCTTCCCTTGAACCGGATACTTCAGCATCTGGTGCAATGTAGAGGTAACAACGCCAGCATTGTGGATCCATGGCCGACCTAGCAAACAGGAATACGAAGGGCGGATGTCCATTACATAAAAGATTAAATTGAAAGTTTGGGTTCCAACTTTAATGGGGATATCCACTTCCTCGTGTACCATCCTCTTCGAGCCATCAAATGCCCTTACTACTATGTTGCTTTGCTTTAACGTCAGTCCCTTACAGTCAAGTATATCAAGAGCCTTTTTGGATAATACATTCAAAGATGAGCCAGTGTCCACCAAAACATGGGTCAAAGTTGTGCCCCTACATTCCACCGAGACATGTAATGCCTCATTATGCTTTCTTCCCCTCGGTGTCAGATCAGCATCCGAAAAACCTAGGCCATTATCCGCTGTCAAGCTGGCTACACAGTCTTGGAATTGATCAGCATACGTCTCTTGAGGTACATGGGCTGTCTTTAAGAACTTCACCAAGGCTCTTGCGTGCGCCTCAGAACATAGTAGTAATGCCAGCATGGAGATTTTAGAGAGAGTTTGCCCCAATTGTTCAACTACATCGTAGTCGCTCCTCTTTATAATTTTTAGGATCTCCTCCATTTCTTTCTTGGAAGTCTCGGGGATAGTTAATGATTGGGTCTTCGTCTGGACAGGCTCGACCAAAATACTTTTTCCTCGAGTTTCAGGAGCAGGAGTGTTGGTAGGAATGATATCAGGGGTTGTAACAACTTTGTCAATAGGAGTACTTGCAGAGATGATTATGGGTACGGAAGTAACCTTTGGAGTAGCCACAGGGATGATCACGGGTCCATAAACTGCTTTTGGTGGAGCAATTTCTGGAGAAAAGATCCTACCACTTCAGGTAATTTTGCTAGTTCCGGCAATATTGCTGATGTCAGAATCTTCTTCTTCAGAATTTATCTCTTCGGCGGCCGGCCAGTCTTGCTTGACGCCATGGTAGTAAATGTCCCCTCCGTAATTTCATGGCACGATCTTGTCTGATTCATATGGGATTGGCCCAGGCATTGTGATTATTAAAGGAGTTGCTTTCGGAACCGATGTAATTCTAACGGGTCTTTTGGTGGAGACCCTGGAAGAATTGGTGGACATGGTAATGATAGAAACATCTTCAACGGGAATAGGTGAAACAAGAGTCTTTTCAAACAAAATCTCTTTGTTATCTATCAGGAACTGAATGCCTGCCTTCAACAAAGGACAGCCAAATCGTGAGGATAAGCAGAGATGACAAACTTCATTACAGCCCGGTAACACACCGGCTTTCAACAAGTTTATCTTAATATTCAGAAGTGGGGTCATGAGTTCATTAATTTTGGTAACAAACAAATCTTCTTCAATGGCATTGGTATTGTGACCATGTCTGGGCATAGGAGCACAAATGACATTTGGCTTCTCAGGTGCATCAAACTCAATTTCTTTTGCTTCAATGAGGTCTTGTATTTTGTTCTTCAAGGCCCAACAGTTATTAGTATCGTGACCAGGACTTTCATACTGATATGCGCAACGGGCATTGGGATGATAATGAGGGGATGTTGTATTGGGGTTTTTCGGAGCTTCTTTCAAGGTTACCAAATTGGATCTCAGAAGATGCAGTAGAACTTGAGACAGAGTCATGTTAATTATGGTGAATTGCCTGACTGGCCTTTCCACCCTTGGTTGATTACTTCTTTGTTGATCAGATGTAGGCTTGGGAATCATAACAGCCCCCACCATTGGTCGGCGTTCGGCCCTATCTTGGTTCCTTTACGGATATACAACATCTACCTCTTTCTTCCTGATGAAAGGCTTCCTTACAACTGTAGAAGAAGATGCATCTTTCTGAATCTTTCCACTTTTTATGTCGGCTTCTACCCTCTCTCCGGTCAATATTAATTCAGTAAAGCCTGTAGATGAACTTCCGATTAAATGGTTAAAGAAGGGACCGGATAAGGTGCCTAGGAACATGTCTACCAATTCTCTCTCAGACAGAGGGGTTGAACTCTTCCATCCAAATCTCTCCATTTTTGTGCATAGTCCTTGAAACCTTCATTGAAGGCCATGGCCATACTCTGGAGTTGAGTACGGGTAGGCGCCAAATCAGCATTGTATTGATATTGCTTGTAGAAAGTTGCGGCAAGATCTTCCCAATTGTGAATGTTGGCTCTTTCTAATTGGTAGAACCAGTCAAGCTGAGTCCCAGACAGACTATCTTGGAAAAAGTGCACTCATAAGTCTTTGTCGGTGGTATGGGGTTGGATTTTCCTCACATATGATCGGAGATGCATTTTAGGGCATGACACTCCATCATATTTGACAAACATAGGTACTTTGAATTTTGGAGTAATCACAATCCCCGACACTAAACCCAGTTCCTCAAAGTCCAGGCTTGGGACCTTTTGGATTTCCATTGTGCTCAACCGCTCTTCGAGATGTTTGTACTTGTCATCAGCTGGAAGATACTGTTCCTCAGACTAGTCTTCCTCTTCTTCCTCTTCTTCTTCCAATTCTGACGGGACAACTGTTTCCTTGCCTTTCCCCTCTCCTTCACCGGATGTTGTTGCAAAGTTCAAAGTCCTTCTTGTCTGCCCATGAAATCTTCTCCGCATGTTTAAGACTCCAGTTACCTTCTTTGTTTTCTTTTTCCTTTCTTCAGCCAGCAGAGTCTTCAATTCTTCCTGCCCCTTGGCTAGGGTCATGAGAAACTGTTCAAACTGCATATTCTGAGCTTGGAGATCTTTCATTGTTTGCTCGAGATCCATCTTACTGAAATAAACAGTAGAGAGATGAGGAGACTTGTTGCAAAAGACATGTTTATGTTATGATGAATGATATATGCATATGTAATATTTTCAAGGATTTCAAAGATTCAAATTTGTTTTAGACCAAAAAGGAAACACACGTTATATTGATAAGATAAAGTTTGAGTACATCAGTTCCCCTTGGGAAAAATAATACAAAAACTCTAAGATAAAGAAGTAGTATGCATCCTCTTTGGTGTAGTGTAGGCATTCAGAGTCTGCTCCTCATGAAGTAGCCTAGTAAGTTCCAAAACCTTCTTCTCGCTTGCATAGAATTGGGCTTCGAAATAATCTCTCTCTCCTTTGAGTTGTATCCAATCCCTTTGTAGGTCTTCAAGAGATGTGGGCATGTCAGGATGTAGGATAGTGTATGGAACATCTCCTTCCTTAACAGGCTCAATGATCACCAGAAGAATGGAGGGGTAAGGCATCATAAGACTCTGAGCATGAGTTCGTACCCATTTGAGGTAAGGCTCAAGAGGGATGGAATTATTGTGCCCAAAAGTATTGCTATCCACCTTGTTTACCATCCTCCAAGCTCTGATAAATCTCTGGCGAAGACCCTGATCGTCGTTGTCATAGTCGAATACCAAACCTTGAATCAGCATCTCGTGCGGGCCATCCCTTCGGGCGTAACCAAACTGTCTTAAGGCTAAACATGGGTTGTAGGTGATGCCTCCCCTAATTCCAAGTAGAGGGACATTGGGGAATTCCCCACAACAGTCAACAATAATAACATTCTCTTTGGATCGGGAGCACTAATGAAAGTCTGAATGCTTGAGTGTCATTAACCTTTGTGACCACCTCGAACCTTTCTCGTTTTTTAAGACTGATTGGGGAAGATGAGAAATAAACCATCTTGCCAAAGAGGAGTGCAACACATGAGAACACCTCTTTTCCTTATTATGTGAGTGTGAAAAGAGTGTAGGATATCCCCTAGCAATGTAGGCACCGGGTTGTGAGATATGAAGATTTTGACGGCATTCACATCTATGAGTTGGTCAGGGTTTAGAAAAAAAATCATCCCATAGATGAGGAGAGCCACAATTTCCTCAAAGGCTTGCAAATCCAAGGAATTCCAACAGCTTTGGGCTTTCTCAAATAGGAACTTTGCTAAGAAACCTTTGACACCACTACTTATTTCCCAATGGGTTGTGACATCAGATGAGTGCAAGTGTAGAGCTTGAGAAATCTCTTCTGGCTTTAGATCTCTTTCCATACCGTTTAAAGGTAGTTGATTAAGAATGGGAATCCTCAAGAGTTGGGAGAATTCTTCCAAAGTAGGCACAAGTTGATAGTCGGGAAATGTAAAGCAATGGTGCAAAGGATCAAAAAACTGAAAGAGCACCTTATTCATATCCTCATCTATGCTGGAGGTGACCAAGTTGAGTAGACGACCATGTCTCTCGGTGAATGGAGAGTTTTCAAGAATCCTTGAAGCTAGCTCCTTAAGTTGTGGAGGGATTCTCACAAGGTTAACCTGAATAGTTTTCCTGCGAAGTGAATCCATATACTACAAAATAAGAACAAAGATGAATCCAAAAATCCTTGAAATGGTTAGTGGATGTATATGATGTTCATGATGTCCATGATGTTATGTACAAGTATGCATATACAAGCAAAGCAAACCAGTCCTTAGTTTAGGCTTGCATGGAATTTTATAGGTAAGTACCCTCTTGAAGTTTAGTTGGCTTAAACCTATCCTAGTAATAGTAACCTGGTTCTAAGGAGCTCAATATCACTGGATTGTTTCCTTGGTCATTGTTTCAGCTCAAGCCTCTTTAATGGCGACCGAAATATCCCAAGAAACAAAACCTCAATGAGTGTAGTATCGAGTATCTACCAACTTTGGACTGCACCAAAGTCGGTCATCTCACTACATCCTAAAGGCCATGTTGGTCAAGTAAAGGTTCTAGAAGTTCATTAGTGTTTCATGACATCACTCAGCCGCCCCGTATTCTCTTTGATTAACTCAAAGGCTATACTGGTACCCACAAATATGTCGCACTAACATAGCTATTGCTTAGACAATGTCAGTATACCCCGCACAATTTCCACAATGTATTGCTACTTACCTATAATGTATCCCAAATCCGGGTAGGGGATTCAAACCCAAACAAAGAACCATAATGTAAAGCATACAAGTCAAACAATATAAGCAAGTAAATGTGATGTATCCCTAAGGTAACCCCACTTTTAGAATTTTTCCCAGCAGAGTCGCCAGTTCTGTGATACGGTGGGAGAACTGACTTGAAGGTTTTACGTTTAGCAAGAGTCGCCACCGACTTTTTTTTATCCAAAAGGAAAGGTGAAAAAGCACAGGAAAGACCTTTGAGATTGTTTCTTGAGTTCGGGGGGTAGATTATGAAAAGAGAAGGTGTTAGCACCCTTTTCATCCATGGTTTTCCATGGGCTCTTAATTACTTGCTAGATCACTTGCTTTTGTTGTTTGAAATTGTGCTTGGTGTGGTTTTAAAAGTATTTTGTAAAAGAGGCCATTGTTTAGGAAATCTTTGTAATGATTCTCGTTCGTAAGAATGTATACAAAGATGTTGACCTTTTGAAATGTTTTCAATGTTTGTAAGATGTTTGAAAGTGTGTAGGTGTTTATTTTGAAAATAGCAAGGATATTTGTTTTGAAATGGAGCAAGTAATTAGGAGCAATCTACCTACTCAAATGCCTTTCTTGTTCATTTTCTTTTCCTTTGATATTGTTGTCTTACCATTAATTTGGTAAGCAACCCTATCTTTGGATGTAAAGGGACGGGCGTGGGTCATTGTATAGCCAGGATTAGCAATGTTGCAAAGTATCTTAGCATTTTTTGAGGGACTAAGATCATTTTGTAAGGCAACTTTCAATAGCGTCATTGAGGGACTATGATCTTGTATTTGTTTGTCTTGCTAAGATACTTTACATGTATAATATGGCCATTTTGTAAGGCAACCAAGTGGAGTAACCCTAGGGGTGCTTGTGTGCAAGTGTGTCATTTCATGTTTGTTTTTGTCTTGAATTAGGGTTTTCTATTTGATTGGTTTTTATCTTGCCATACAAACCCTAATTACTAGCATGTTATATAAAAGCGATAATTGCGAAGTTTAAAGATTACTACGCTATTTCAACATTTTTTGGGAGGGGGTATACAATTTATAAATGGGGATTGCATTAATATAAACCTAATTAATCTATTACAACCAAATTGAATATGTAAATATATTGGAATAAATAATATACAAGATAAATTAAATATGCAAAGATGTATGAATGCAAAGAAGATTTTGTTTGGTTTTTTATGTGGAAAAAGTTTTAACCTAAACCTAATAAAGAAATCAAGATTATCTCAAATTAATTAGGAAAGGAAATTATTTTTTAGGAAAGATTTTTAGTAAACCCTAATTCTATTTGATTAAAAGAAAATAAATTTCTTTAAGAAAAAGTAAGTATTTTTGCATTTTTTTGTCTTGAAAAATAATATATGGTATTTATGAGGTATTTTGATCTTTTTGTATTAAAATAATATGTTTAATAAATATATAAAAAAATACATATATCAAACTAGTTATAATTTAATTTACAAGTTTATTATAAAAAATATATGATATGTAACTAAATAAAAATATTTTCTATGAGAAAAATAAAATAAAATGAACCAAAATGTAAATCTAGCATTTTCATATTTTTTATGATTTTTAATATTAAGAAAATATATTGATAAAATAAAATGAAAATAAAATAAGTAAATGAAAATATTTGGGCCAGGGGGTATACAAGTAGACTAAGTGGTGAAATGTTAGAAAAAACAAAAAGGCCCAATACAGTGAAGCCCAATGCGCTGCAAGCTAGCAAAAAATGGAAAAAATGAGAAAAATTGCAAAGGGCAGCGCGCTAAGGCTCGAACCCATGACCTCTGGCCTTTTTGCACGTTGCTTGACCATTGGGGTGGCTATACATCCGTTTATATAAACAAAAGCACAAATATATATTAGAAAACGCCTCTTAAAAGCAACTTCATCTTCAACCTTGAGCCATGGCCGGACCACCTGTATCTCTCTCATTTCTCCATGAAAATGGAAAATCCAAACATTAAAGTGATAGTATTTCTTCCCACGATTTCAATCATATAATTCATGTAAACTAAAAGTCAAAGATCAAAGCTAATTTTACTGGCCCTAATTTGAAACCTAATTTTTACAGAAATTTCAAATCCAAAATTCTCTATACACAATGAATATAAATGAAATCTATGAACATGGTTGACTTTAGTGCAAGGATATCTACATTTTGTTTTCACAAATAAAGACCAAATGATGCTTGTATGAAGAGATAGAAGTTTGAATTTCTACCTCTTTCAGCTGAGATTGTGAATGGAGTTTGAGAAAATTTTGAGAAGGCATGAGGATCTGTTTAGCTTGCCTGGACCTCCCTGATTGTATTCCAATCCTTACTTTGCCTTGAAAGTTCCCGAATCTCCCTACTCAAGTCAACCTGCAAGCTCGATATGTAAAAATGGTAGATGGAGGAGGAGAAGTTATAGTGAAGGAACAGGGGTCTGGAAAACTTACATATGATGTATATTAAGTGTTTATGTGGTTCAAACTCAAAGCACACGAGTGGTTTTTGAGATGGTTGTGTAAGGTTCAAAAATGTCAAAATATTACAGATTCTGAGTTGAAGAGTGTTTAAGGGTCTTTTGGAGTCTTAGAATTAGTGTGTTAGGTTGTAATACACTTGTGTATAAGTATAGAGAAGGTTTCAAATCAATTCCACACCGGGTTTCTGAATTATAGCCTTTTGGCTCTATAACTTGCTTTTGAATCAAAGTGAGGAGACAAGTCCCTAAGTGTTTGTACAAGCCTGATCTGAGTTGGTAGAGGTTTTAGACACATTTCTTTTGGTTTATAGGGTTTGTGTGTGCAGAAATAACAAGTGCAAAGCTCAAGGAGTTGACAATTGCAAAAGTTGTGCTTTATCAAAATGGAAATGGCAACTTTGTGCCATAAATGGAATTGTTGCTTGGACAAAGGCTCAAGTGCTTGGATTAAAGATCTATCAGTTGTGTAAACATTTAATTATGGAGTGAGAAACAAGTTTGAGGCCTTCAAAGCAAAGATTATGCAGCCTAGGCTTGGATTTGAATTTTGGTTCATCATGAAATGGCTTGAAATCAAAGTGAGAAATTGTCAACTTGATCTCTTCGATTCTCTCTACTTAATAATGATCTCAAGGAGTTCTTGGAAAATTTTTAAAGCTTGCAATGTGCTCTACAACTCATATTTGAATTGGTTTCAAATATTCCCTTTGGAACTATGTGAAAAAATGGCATGACGTTAGGTCAAAAACCTGCCTAACTAGGGCAAAATTTCACTAAGTTATTTTAGTTCATGATCATGTATTCACAAAATTATATCTTGAGATCCAAGCATCTTTAGGTGAAATTGTGTGAAGAAAAAATATAGATTTCATGGATATATACAACTTTCATTTTGGAAGTTTCCTTTGGATCATCTTGCATCATGGTGAAATTTTGGCTCAAAGTTGAGAAAAAAAAAAGAAATTTTTTATACTCAGAAAAATTTCTAAGTTAAGAAATTTCAAATTTCAAAATAAAATCTTCAATCCTTGATTTCTTGATGAAAAAGTTTCACATTTTGACATTTTTTGATGAATTATGATCTTTGGGCACTTGAATTTGACCAAAAAGTCAAAGTTTGACTTTTCAGTATACAGTTGACTTTTGATCAATTGACTAAAAAATTCATTTGTCAATCCAATAGATTTGTAATGTTTTGAACCATTTAATTAGGTAAAGATGATTCAATTGAACTCTTGAAATCATGATTCAAACCAATTGATCATTTGCTAGGTCAAAAATCAGAAATTGCCCCTTCTCAGTCAAAACCCTAATTTTGATTATTTTGCCCTTTTGATGATTTGATCGAATTTCTTGAGGAATTATGGTCCAAACTTGATCAAATGATACATATGAGTCTAATATGTTGATGTGGATCAAAAATTATGAAGTTTGACTGTAAATTGGCCATGGTATACTTTTTCCCCAATACAATTGATTTTTAGGTCAACTGTTCAATTGACTGATCAAAAGTGTGATTCAAAGCTTGAAACTTGACATGAGTCATATTGGGGGTCCATAATGAGCATTTAAATTCACATGAAGCATTGATAGCCCAAAAATCCTTGTGCAAACTCAAACCCTAATTTTGGTCATCAGTGCATGAGGAGATGTCTTGAGCTGGTCAAACCCTAATCCAGCCTTGAGTCAAAGAGATCTTTGTGAGGAAATTTTTGATAAGTTAGAGAGAAAATTTTGGGGTACAACAGTTTTCCTTTAAGTGGGTTGGATGTGATCTTAGGTATGAACTGGTTAGAGCATAACAATGTTCATATTAACTGTTATAACAAGACTGTGAGGTTTTCTACTCCTGAAGAAGAGGGAGCTGGTTTGTTGTCTGCTAGGAAGTTGAAGCAGTTGATGCAAGAAGAGGCTCAGATGTTCTCGTTGATGGTGTCGCTATCTGTCGAGAATCAAGCTATAATTGAGGAATTTCAAGTGGTTCGTGAATTTCCTAAAGTTTTCCCTGATGAAATTCCTGATGTACCGCCAGATAGAGAAGTTGAATTTTCTATTGATCTTGTACTTGGTACCAGACCTGTTTATACGGCTCCATACATGATGTCTGCATATGAATTGTCGGAATTAAAGAAGCAATTGGAAGAGTTACTTGAGAAGAAGTTTGTGAGCTCAAGTGTATCACCGTGGGGAGCTTCATTGTTGCTAGTAAAGAAGAAATATGGAAGTATGAGGCTTTGTGTTGATTCACTACGCCAAAAGTGAGTTTTAACAGCGCACATTAGACAGCGCTTTTGTACAAAAGCGCTGCTATAAGTGAATAAAAAAAACACGGAAAACGTATAAAATAATTAGTAAAAGCGTTGCTAAACATATGACCTTAGACAGCACTTTTAAAAAGCGCTGCTAAAGGATTGCTTTAGAAAGCGCTTTATCATAAGCGCTGGTAAAGGGCCACTTTAGACAAATCTTTTAGAAAGCACTGTCTAAAGTCATAAAAAATTTTAAAAAAATAATAGAAGAGCACTGTTAAAGGTCACTCTTAGCCAGCGCTTTTAAAAAGCACTGTCTAAGGTCCATATTAGCCAGCGCTTTTAGAAAGCGCTGTCTAAACCCTTATAAGTCAGAATTAAAAAAATAGAACCTTTGTATTCATAGTATCACGAAAACATAAACCCTTTCCCTCGCGAAACCCATTTCCTTCTCCGTCTCAAATTGTCCTCCAACGTTCGTTGTTGTACCGTCCTCCACCGTCTCGCTCTGTTTTGCTCCATTTTCCTCCACCCTCCCCGGCCGGTTCTCAAGGTATGTTCTTTATTGAAAATGTGTTCTTTAGCATTTTTAGCATTTAGCATTTTTAGCATTTTTTGGATATATAACAGCATTTGGTAGGGCTTGATATATAACAGCATTTAGCATTTTTAGCATTTGGCAGGGCTTGATATATAACAGCAACATTTTTAGCATTTAGTATTTTTAGCATTTTTTGGATTCTTGGTTCTATGTTTTGGAATATAAAAGATGATATATATGATGGTGAAAGATGATATAAAAGTTTATGTTTATGTTAATTTTTGGCATTGTCATTTTATATATATTTTTGACTCGTTTCTGACTCGCTTTTATATTGGGTTTATGTTTATGTTTATTACAGGTTAGATGGCTACTAACGACGATCACCCACGTGATGATTCTGTGCATGATGGAGATAAGGTCGTTAGTAAAACATAAATGGAATATAGAAGAGGAATAACAATAATGAAGATAATAATACAGGATAGAGACCAAGGCATAAAGTATGAAGTGCATTGGAGCCAAGAAGGCCAACTCATTGAGCCTAACGGTTCAATGTTGACAAGTTATCTCGGTTCCATGGTAAGAAGATAAATTCCAATCACATGTGAAGATTGTAGAGCAAGAGTGTTGGACGACGGTAAAGATAAAATATGGAGTGAGATACAGGTACCATATGTGATGTTAATTGTTTTTAATGAAGATTATGTCTCTAGATTACTTATACTAATGCACTTTGTTTATGATTTTCGTAGATGTCGTTCATCATTGAGGATAGAAGGAGAGATTATATTCTTAAATTGGCTGGGAAACTACATAGAGGATTTAGAGCTTTCTTGTCAAACAAGTTTCTAAGGGATGCAGATAAAAATTTTGTTAATGCAGAGCTTCCAAGGAAATATGCTGATTTGATTATAGTTGAAGAATGGGAAAATTTTAAATAAAAAAGAAGTACCCAAAAATTTGAGAGCTTAAGTGTCGTAAATCGACAACGAGCATCAAGTCCAGCATATCCATACAAAAAAGGCCGTATGGGATATGCACGATTACAACAATCTATTGTAAGTATCTATAAATTGCAAAGTATCTATAATATATACACGCTTATATTTAATCATGTTTTTTGGCTTAATGTGTAGATAACAAAAGAGAATAGTTCTGAAACATCTCTTCCGGAACACATTTTGTGGAAGGAAGCACGTGTGTGTAAGGATGGAGCTGTTGAAGAAAAAGTTCAACAAATTTTCGAGAGATGTGTAAGTATAATATTATTTATTTAATTACATCATACTTTTATTTATTTAATTACATCATCTTTTATTAACATATCATTCTTTAATTACAATATTTATATGAATTTCAGGAGAGTCTTTCCCAGTCTATACCTCCAGACGAAGATACTGACTGCGGGAGAATACTCTCACGAGCATTAGATATTCGTGAGTATTCTGGTCGGGTGAGGGGTAAGGGATTTGGGATCACTCCGACATTCTTGAAAAAAAAACAAAGACAAAATCTCCAAGCAATAAAGAACTGCAGGAGAAGTTGGAAAAGCTACAACAAGAAGTCTATGAGCTAAGAAAGGAAAAGGAAATCGATCAAGCTACAGGCTTTAAAGATACTAGTGACAAAGCTAGTATCAATGGTAACTTTGAACAAAATATTTCTGAGGTGATTATATGTCATCTTTATAAATTATAAAACCATGTTTATTAACTATATAACCATGTTTATTAATTATATAACCATATTTATTAAATTACAGGGCATTTCTCGGTGTCAACTCTATTTGTCTACACCGACTTATCAGATGGTTGGCAAGGGAAAAGTGTATAATATCTCGGGAGAAATGCTTCACCATAGACCTCTCCCAGATGGATTTTTGAAAGTATCGGTCGACGTAGTTTTAGAGGGGGGTGCATTGTTACCACTACCTGACAATGTGGCGGATGCAACATTGGTGGTAGATGCAATAGGATCATTTGTTGCATGGCCATTAAGCCTCGTTTTCATGGATAATGAGGTGTGCTTAAAATCGTTTACTATTCAAATTTTTATGGCAATTATACTTACATTTTGTTTACATGGTAATGTTAGACTCCCACTAAATCCATTCCAAAAGATAAGGGGATTAGGCGGGATACCGAGTCAATTGCATCATTTGAGGTAACACAATTATATGACATTATGCTATGAGAAATGCTAATTTGTGATTTTACACTTTCCCTAACTAATTATATGATAACTAGATTCATGCTAAAGAGACTGCACAACTCAGTAGGGGTAAGGCGCCTGAAATTAGCAACATTTCGACACAAAAAAAGAATGTTGCTAAGAAGACTGTGGCACACAAAAAAACTACTGCTCAATTCAGGTCGTGCCTTCGGACATATTTAGGAATTATAGATATTCCGGATGGTGGTACCCGTCTTACATCTATGAGTGCATATATCTTTGGTTTTGAATATTTTGAAGCAATCAGTAGAGAGGATATGGAGCAAGTTTTTAGGCATTTGGAATCAGGCCTCGGTGTTATCGGTATATACATCAGGTATACTCCGATCAACTTTGTTTAATTAAATGAACAATTTGATTCCTCATTTCAATGAATATAGTATAATGTTAATCATGTTTTAATTTAAGGTTTATGTATGACAACATTGTGAACCCGCGTGGATTAGAAGCAAGATTTGGCTTCTTAGCTCCCAACACTGTCAATTCCAGGTTGATTGTAACGAGACCAGATGATGTCTTATCATATATACTAGGTTTATTCGTGGCCAGAAAAGATACCGAGAAGTTGTTCTTTTTGCCATATAATACTGGCAACGGGTTAGATTTTCATCCGAACTTGATCTATTATAATTTTCCGTTTTTGGCCATTGTTTAATCTTTGTTTAATCTTACAGTGGACACTGGTTATTTGTTGTGATTAATCCTATGAGAGAAACTGTGTATTATCTGGACTTGTTATACAATGATTGGTCAACATATCCAGATTTGAAACAGATGATTGATACGTAAGTGTTTCTCTTCCAAAGAGATATCCAAGTTTATGTTTATGTTTATGTTTATGTTTATGGTCAACATATCTGGATTTGTGTTTATGTTTATGATTCTATAGCGTTCTACATGCTTTTCGCTCCCAACGAGGTATTCAAGTACCAAAAAGTATAGCGAACAACGTTACATGGATCAGAGTGGAGGTATATTTTCACAAAGATATATTCAGTTTTGCTTAATTTAGTGATGATATTTGATAAAACAATTTAAGGGGTATATCCTGATATATATTCGTATTTTATTTCCATGTGTAGTGTCCTCGCCAGCGTAACAGTATAGATTGTGACTATTTTATGTTGAGTTTTATGAAAGAAACTATTCTTTTGGATCGATTAGAGATTCCATCCACGGTATGGATTTCTAACTTATGAATTACATACTATTTTAATATTTTATGTTTCTCATAAAATGACATATTGTTTTAACTAAATCACATACTATGTTATATTATTATATATGTAGTACTTTGAGGAATTCAATTGTGCACATTACTCAAAAGATCAATTGGATGAACTTATGGAGGAATGGTGTCAATTCATTATCGGGTTGAGAATTTTATAAGCTAAGGTATATTGTCTTATTTCCTTTGATGAGAACTTTCGAGTTTTGAGTATAAATTAAATTCGAATAAAGTGCAACGTTAATATTATCATGTTATGAATTTCGATCATTTGGTTTTTTTTCCAGGTTTATAGGTACATGTGTAGAAGATAGAGCTAAGATATTCATGTTGTTGTTGTTTCATGAGAATTCTCGAAGATAGAAAGATGTATAGATGTAAATTCAATTTTGAATATTTTAGGCATTTTAACTTGTAGAATTTTAACTTGTATCATAAATTTTGTAAATGTTGTTGTCTATATCTTGTAGAATTTTAACTTGTATCATAACTTGTAGAAAGATGTATAAATATTGTTGTTGTTGTTGTCTTTATTGGAATGAAGCTACCAAATATGGAGCATAAAAGATAATTCTGAAAACCTGGATCAAAATATTGGAATGAAGCTACCAAATATTAGAATGAAGCTACCAAATATGATAAAAATTATGATTAAAATAGATAATTTATTTTTAAAAAATTGTAAACAATAGACAGTGCTTTAGGAGAAAAGCGCTGTAAAAACTTTTAAAAAAAAGCGCTGCCTAAAGTCTGAAAGAGTTGTCTAAAGTGGGGGAATAGACAGCGCTTTCAAAGGAAAGCGCTGTCTAAAGCCTACCTGGAAAAATTACAAAGCGTTGTCTAAAGCCCAAGCGCTGCTAAAGGGGTATATAAAAAAGCGATGTCTCTAAAGTAGAATTTTGAAAGAGAATAAGTTGTATGAAAAGTTGTCCATGTGTGAATTTTGGTTAAAGGAGATTAGTTTTTTTGGTCATGTTATCTCAGGTAGTGGCATTGTTGTAGATCCATCTAAAGTAGAGGTTGTGTTGCAATGGGAAACTCCAAAGTCGGCTACTGAGATTAGAAGCTTTTGGGATTAGCTGAATATTATAGAAGGTTTATCGAAGTTTTTTCTAAGTTGGCACTTTTGTTGACTAAGATGACTTGTAAAGGTAGAGCTTATGTGTGGGATGTTCAATGTAAAGAAAGTTATACATAATTGAAGAAGAGATTGACGTTGGCTCCGATTTTGACATTACCTAATTCATGAGAACCTTTTGTGGTATATTGTGATGCTTCTAAGATGGGTTTGGGAGATGTGCTTATGTAGAATGATAAGGTAGTTGTTTATGCATCAAGGCAGTTAAGGACTCATGAAAAGAACTATCCTACGCATGATTTAGAGCTAGATGCAGTTATTTTTGTGTTGAAAATTTGGAGGCATTATCTTTATGGTTCTAGATTAGAAGTACTTAGCGACCATAAGATTTTAAAGTATTTATTTGATCAGAAAGAATTGAATATGAGACAACTAAGATGGTTGGAGTTGTTGAAGGATTACGATTTTAGTTTAAATTATCATCTAGGAAAGGCGAATGTGGTGGTTGATGTGTTAAGTCAAAAGACTTTACATATGTTAGCAATGATGGTTAAAGAGTTGGAATTAATTGAGCAGTTCAGATATGTGAGCTTAGTTTGTGAGGTGACACCGCAGAGTGTTATGCTGGGGATATTGAAAATTAACAAAGATATTCTGGATAGTATCAGAGAAGCTCAGAAGTTATATGTGAAAATGGTAGACTCAATGGTTGGAATCGATCAGTCCAAGAATAAAGATTTCAAGTTGGATACTCAAGGTGTGTTAGGATTTTGTGATCGAATTTGTATTCCTGATGATGCAGAAATGAATAAAGTGATTCTTGAGGAAAGTCGTAGAAGCAAGTTGAGCATTCATCCGGGAGATACAAAGATGTATCAAGATTTGAAGAATTTGTTTTGGTGGCCTGGAATGAAGAGTGATGTGGCTCATTTTGTGTATGCATGTTTAACTTGTCAAAAGTTAAAAGTTGAACATCAGAAGCCTGCAGGGTTGATGCAACCATTAGAAGTTCCAGAATGGAAATTGGATAACATTTCAATGGACTTTGTGATAGGGTTACCTAATACTCTAAGAGGACATGATTCTATTTGAGTGATTGTTTATAGGCTTACGAAGGTAGCTCATTTCATTCCTATTAATATCAGTTTTCCAGTGTCGAAGTTGGTGGAGATTTACACTAATGTAATTGTAAAGCTGCATGGTATTCCTTTGTGTATTGTGTCGGATAGAGATCTGAGGTTTACTTCAAAGTTTTGGAAGAGTTTGCAAGAGGCATTGGGTTCTAAGTTGAGGAAGAGTTCGGCGTATAATCCTCAGACAGATGGTCAGACAGAGAGGACTATTCGGTCATTGGAAGATTTGTTGAGAGCATGTGTTCTTGAGCAGGGAGGTTCGTGGGATACTTATCTTCTATTGATAGAGTTCACTTATAATAACAGTTACCATTATAGTATTAGAATGGCACCTTTTTAAGCATTGTATGGTCAGAGATATAGAACTCCTTTATATTGGCATGAATCTGGAGAAAGTGTAGTGCTTGGACCTGAGATTGTTCGTGAGACTACTGAAAAGGTGAAGTTAATTCGAGAAAAGATGAAAACTTCCCAAAGTATACAGAAAAGTCATCATGACAAACGAAGGAAAGATTTAGAATTTCAAGTAGGTGACCATGTGTTTCTGAGAGTTACACATGTGACTGGTGTTAGGCGAGCGTTGAAGTCTAAAAAGCTCACTCCTTATTTTATTAGGCCGTATCAGATTTTGGACAGAGTTGGAAATGTTGCTTATATAGTGGCTTTACCGCCTAATATTTCGAATTTGCACGATGTGTTTCATGTGTCATAACTCCGGAAGTATATTTCAGATCCATCTCATATGATTCAGATGGATGATACGCAAGTACGGGATAATCTTATTGTGGAGACGATGCCTGTACGAATCGCAAATTGGGAAGTGAAGACTCTAAGAGACAAGGAGATTGCTTTGGTGAAAGTAGTCTACCTAGGAACTGCCGAAGAAAGCATGGCGTGGGAGTTGGAAATCAATATGCGGGACTCATATCTTGAGTTGTTCGAATGAGGTAAATTGTCAAGGACGAAAATATTCTAAGTGGGGGAGAGTTGTAACGCCCGTTAATTTAATTAATTATTTAATTAAATTATTTTTGGATTATTTGTTGAAAAGTTGTAAGATGTTGAGAATTGTTGGTATAAGTTGTTAGATTATTATTAATTAATTAATTAATTAGTTGATTAATAATTATAATAATGTTAGAATTAGTGGAATAATGGTGTTGGGCTTATTTTATTGGTTGGAAGTAGTAAAGTGGAGGTGTGTAGGTTAGGCCCAATAGAATTAATGGTATAAGGTTAAGCTGACACAAGGATTTTCTTATTTGGTAGAATAAGAAGTCTTGTGTGTAACCGTGAAAGCTACACAGAAGAGGAGCAAGGTTGCACGGTTATCTGGAAAAGTTGAACGGTTGTCGAGCAGAGCAAGGCAAGGCTGTCGGCTAGAATTTTGTAGAGCGACATTCAATCCAGGTAAGGATGGGGTTCTGACCTTATAATGGGATTGATGATGATTGTTATGTGGGAATTGGTCATATTTATGACTGTTGATGTTTGTGATCTGTTATTGAAGTTGCCCGTTTTCTATGTTGTGGTTGTTTAGGGAGTTACCGTGTGACTGTCTCGTATGACTAATAAATTTGTTATAGGAAGTTGCCTGTTAGTCGTGTTATGGGCAATTTGAGTTGTCTATGTAATTGCCTAGTATAATCGATGAATAGGTTAGCTGTAGATTATTACCTGTTGATGTGATTGTTAGGTTTCCATATCTTCCGAGCGATTGGCAGGAATTAGTAAATTGTTGTTGTGGTCGTTTTAGCAAGGTTTCTGCATGACTGTCTTGTACAATCGATGAATTTGTTTATAGGAAGTATAGCTGCCCATTGTTGTGATATTTTTAGTGGTTGGCCGAAAATTATGGGTTGTATTGATGTGGTCGTTATGACGTTGTATTGTTCCATGTTGTTGGCCGAAATTGGTGGTCGAGGAGGATGCTGATGGTGTTAGGTACCAAGCCGCATTTAGGCTGCAAGGTGTGACGGGGAATATATGTGTTGGATGTTGATTGAAATTAGGCTTCAAGGCGTGCCGAGGAGCACAATATTATTATTGAGATGCACGAAGTTGCAGGCTGTATCGAGGAGCACAAATTAGTTTTTATTCTGTCTTGGTTGTTATGCATGTCGAGGGGCACGTAGTCTCCCTATCCCTATTTCCCGTGCATGTTGTGTTAGTCGATACCAGTGTTATGTAAGTTATTCTGAGTTGAGAAGTTGTAGGTTGATGATTTATGTTGAGATGCCTCTAATTACGGATAGGTATTAAGTTGTAGGCTTATGGCCAACTTTGATTTATGTTGAATTTATGTTGTAGGCTTATGGCCAACGTTGATTTATGTTGAGTTGTTGCTTGTTGTTGTTGTTTCTATATTCATGTAGTGTCACATACATTGCATATCAAGTTGGAACTGATGCTCGTTAAGTTGGCCTGGATTGGAAAAATATTAAGTTGAAGGCTTATACCTTGTTGATGCCTCTATTTATTGGCAGATTTTTAATTTGGGAGTTCTACTCCATTGTTACCACATGCATGTGCATAAAAACAAGTCACATTCCATGTTGCATTTTGAGTTGTTGTGTGGATGAATTCATGATGATAATGTTGCTAAATGGCTGCGAAGTGGTGATTTTGTATGAACTGTTTCTAACGTGTTATTTATCATGAGTTCTATTATAATGTTTGATATCTCACCCCTTATGTTTGAATTTTACTCATATGTTGGTAACGTGCAGGTAATCCAGAGTGAAGGCAGTTTACCTTCAGTAGTTCGAGTCAGTGTCATTGCTCTGATACGTACCACTCGAGGGGATGAACGCTTGTTGCTTTATTGTTGTTATTATTTCAGTTGTTGAACATTAAGTTGACTTTCATTATGTGCTTGTTAGTTGAAGTTGTTTCAGTTGGATAAAGATGTCACATTCATATATGTTGAATATTATGATTCCGCCGTGTAGTTAAGAAAGTTGTTAGTTTTTAAAAGACTAGTTTATGTTGTTGTTGGTTCATTCAAGTTTAATGTGTTATGTATTTATAATGAATGTCGTTGTTTTAAGTTGAAATTGTATCATCCCTATTTGGTTGTTGAATTTTTATAACTCTGATTTCATAATAATTGTCGAGTAGAATTGGGGTGTTACACTTAGCGGCCTTCTGCGTTCTAAGCGGGCTCTCCTGGACAGAAATTCCCAAAACTGGTCTTTTATTCTGAAAACGTGCATCCGAAGCCGTTCCTTTAACACCTTATTCCTCAATGCTCCAAGAGTTATAACACACTAAAGTTTGGATGCAAATAAGAATGAGAAGGTAGTGTGCAAACTGGGGATTTGTATTGCTAAAGAGTTATAACAATTACATATATGGAGACGTGCAAATGATATTTTCTCTTACCTTCCTTTAGCGGTGCACGAAACTCTAGGGAAATCATTACAAACTTTCTGTATTTTCTTTCCTACATGCCATATTCAAACTTCTCCTAAGAGTGTTGAATCTAATGTTGACGTCAAGAAACCTGACTCTATGACAAGGTTGTATTTTGATCCTACTCAAACCCCTAATGTCAAACCTGATGTTGGCACTTCTACCAAAGGTTCTATTATTTCAAATGTAGTGGTTAATATTAAAACTACTGAAAATTTTATCTCTGACACTTTTGTTGGTGTATCCCTTTCACAAATTTTGGTTCCTGAACCTGAGAATGATGTTATGCCAAATGTTACAACATTCTTGGGCCAAACTTATCATCTTGACATTAAGTCTCCTGAGAATTCTAAATAGGAACTAATCACTAGTGAGAAATAAGTTTCTAAAGATGAGAGTATGTCTTCTAAGAGTGAACTTTTTTTGTTTAAGAACGAGGAATGCTCTGGCTTGAAGAAGCGTCAATCTACTGACATTTTCAATAAAGATGAGTTGGAATTTCATAATAAACCTATAAAGAAGAATGTAGATTATACTAATAAAAGGAATGAATCACCCTCAAGATACTCTGAGTGTGTCGAACAAGATGTCCAAGACACCATGCCTTCAACTAAGAAGAGAGTTGCTGGGATAAAGGTACCTAAAAATGTGCCTGAAGTTCCCATTGACAACATCTCTTTTCATTCTGCGAAGCATGTTGAAAAATGGAAGTATGTGTACCAAAGAAGGTTGGGTTTGGAAATAGAACTTGGTAAGGATGCTCCTGAATGGTCTGAGGTGGATCTAATTGAGGTAGCTGGTTTTGGGAAATGTTATGAGGTGCTTGTGAAGGAATTCATTGTTAACATTTTAAAGGAATGTGTCATAAAGATGAGCAAGGAGTATAGGAAGGTTTATGACATAGGTAAATGTGTGGAGATTATAGTAAGATGAGTTGGTGTTCTTTTTTTTTGCTCCAGGTGAATGCATGGTTGTTTTGACAAAATTTTGGCTAAAAAGGGGGAGATGTTTGGTAGATTTGTTTGGTACATACTACTTGAGGGGGAGAAATATCAATGTCAATTTTTGCAGGCCTTAAAGTACTTCTTGAGGTGATGCTAGATAGGATTCTGGTAGTTTGGTATGGTTGGTGTTGGAGGATCTACTGCTAAGGGGGAGCTTGCTTTACTTTGCTAGTTTATGATGTATGGTATGGTTGCTTGAGAAGTCATACCTGGTGTTCTGACATTCTAAATGTGTGATTTATAATATGGGAGTTTATCTCTCTGATGATGTGAAGTTTGATGTTATCTATTTTTGTTGTATGCTTCTGATGTGAACGAGGAGTTGTGGTGTTGTTTGTTGTTTGGATATTTGATCATATTCTGTTTGAATCTGGCCATGTTCTTTTTTTGGTTGGATTTAATCTAATTTTGTGTGTGTGAAGGATGTTCCCTTGAGGGGGAGTGTTGTTCCATGTGATAGGGGGAGTATTATGACATAGGGAGCATGGTGATTTAGAGTTTATTTCTCTTTGCTGAGTTATTGAGATGCTTTATTTTGTGATGTCTAATAGAATGTCATAACATCTGGTCTCTGTTGGAATTCTGGAGTGTGATAGTTTAGTTCTCTCTATGTTTTTGTTGTTTGTTTGTGAGGCTGGGTCTTTGGCTCATTTTAGTTGTGTTTTTTATGTATGCCTATGATTGTTTGTTGTTTGCTGCTTGTTCAAGTTTACATGATTTTCATGTATCTTGTATTTTGTTTTGCTGCTATTTTTGTTCTTATCTCTAGCTATATCATGCAAAGGTTGTTTTAGCTAAAATTTTCCAAAGGGGGATATTGTTAGGTCTATGGTTTTATGATTGACAACAATTTTGTTAAAACATGTATATCTATAGGATGTTGTGACAGATGTCTTGACATGTTGGTCAGACATCACTAAGGACAAATGTTGAGCACGATGTTGTAACATGTTATACCTAAACATCAGTGCATATTTAGGTTTTACTTCTTGAAAGATTTGTTTTTAAAATATGATATTCTGTATGGTTTTTTTACTCATACAGTCTCATTCCAAGGAGGGTTACTTTAGGAACATTGGTTCTATAGCATAATTGATTTTGTTTCATAAAAAAAGGATCTTAGAGACTTTTTAGGAAACTTTATATTTTTGTTCTTATTTTTGTGGAGAAGATTTTGTAGAAGATTTGCACCTGGAATATTGGATATGCGTGAAAAGCCCAAAGCCCATGCTTGCAAGAGTTTTTTTATAAGGACTTTCTAAACCTAAAACACTTGAAAAAGTCGCGTGCATGAGATAAGGGTTTACGGTTTTAGGCTACTCATTGTTCATTGTGATCCACTCTCTTATCACTTTGATATTATAGTTGGATTGAGTTTGAGTTGTATTTTGTCCATCACTCATAAGCTTCTAAGCAAGAGTGGATTGTGTGTTAACTTGTCTTTGTTCATCAGTCATAAGCTTTTAAGCATAACTTATTTTTTCTTTGAAGAGTGTCTCTATCTTTTTTTATATCATTGTTAGGTGGTCACTGGTTTATGAATGAAGGGAAGTAAGAGTGGTCTCATATCTAGGAGAGTCTTAGATAGAATTAGCACGAGTAGTGATTAAGCGAGAAGTTTGTAAAACAGGGGTTGTTTAGAACTTCAAACTAATACTATTTTAGTGGATTTCCTTCCTAGCTTGAACGCCCCCAGATGTAGGTGGTGTTGCATCGAACTGGGTTAACAATTACTTGTATTATTTATTTCCAGCAATTTATTTTACTTGCATAATTGTTCTTGTTGTTGTGACTGATTTGATATTAATGTCATAATATCTGATTCGATATTTGGTATCTGGATGGCATAATTTCATAGAGGAATTAAACATACCTTATTACCTTTGTTACACAACTTACTTAATATTAAGTATTTTGTGTAAAAAAATGCTATAATTAATCACAGCAAATAAAGAGTAAGAAAATGGATCTTACTTAAGACTTAAATATCAATGATTTTGTTGTTATTAGGTGAAGAGATTGCTTCCCTTGTAGGAGCGACATAGTAGAACATATTTGTTTCTTCATTTGTGTCATTTGAGGAGAAACTGTTGGTATCATCACTTGCATCACAACTTGACTTTTCTACCTTTGGTACCCATATATTTTTGGGTCCTTTTTTTATTAGTAGTAAGCATTTTTCTACTTTTACACTTACAATGTTCTTTATAAAAGTATGAAGGGGGGTTCCTTATTTGCTTTCATGACTCTTTTTTATAAAACAAAATACAGAAATATGATCGTCTTTATTATAATAATTACACTTTAGAGTCTTGCATTTAGATGTTGGTTGGGTGTTGTACCCCAAAATTTTCCCTCTCATTTTACTCAACACATACTCCTAGAGATCCTCAATTTGCTCAAGTTTGCCCAAGAGTTGACCAGACAAACTCTATCCTAAGGCAGTGTATCTCAAATTAGGGTTTCCATTTTTATCAAGATATGTGGACTCCAAAGCTCTCATATGCTCTCCATGGTCCTAATATGATCTCAATACCCTCCATGTCAAGTTTCATGCATTGTACAAGAAGTTTGCTCAGTCAACTGCTCAGATGCTTGAGAATCGACTGTATTAGGTCAAAAGTCAATTGTGACCTACATACAGTCAAACTTCAATATGTTTGGTCAAAATTAACATTTTTAAGTGACTTTCATAATTTTATCAAGGGTTGATAATGATTCCACAAGGAATGCTCCAAATTCATCAAAACCCAAAAGTTGTTAAATTAGGGTTTCTCAATAAAAGTCAACCAAACTTTCACCAAACATAACTTCCAAATGCTTCATCAGAAATTTTCCATCTAAATCTCATTTTGAAGAGGATGCAATTCCCTACAACTCATCTTCAGTCCACAAGTTCAAAATATGCACTCATAAAAAGATATGAATTTCTACATTATGGGTCCTTTTGAAAAGTCAACAAAAACACCTTTTGGGTCAAAGCTTCTTACATGAACATGGAAGACTCAATTGAGATGAGACCAAAAAGGTTGCTTAGGTTACATCCTAAGATTTCTAAAAAGTCCAAGAACACCTCTCTAGGGTTAAAATTGGAGGAGATATGCCTTGTCAAAGTTGACCTTTTTTGCAAAATTGCCAAAAGTCAAATAGGCTCAAAATTACATTTTTTGCCAAATGGGCTTAACTTTTTATGCTTGCACCTCAATTATAATATGGTCCACAACCCAAATATTCACCCACACATTATTTGCTTCATTTTTCAATTTACTTTGATTTTTATTAATTAAAAATTGAATTAGATCAAATAATTGGTTAATAATAGCAAAGATATGATTAGATTTGATTTTTTGACAGGCTTGCAATCAAAATATGCTGAGATATCAAGACCAAAACGAATCAAGCATAATTGGTACAAGAAAGGGATGATTTGGCTCAAAATAGCATGTTTACATATGGCATGGAAATCAAATCAAATCTTCCATAATTGCAAAGATTCAAGCCAAGTTTATAACCCTAATTCATTCTAAGATATATATGGAACATGTACAAGGCATGAGACAAGGTTTTACAGTCGTAGAAGAGAAAGAACAAACTCAAAAAAGTGGACAAAAAGTGTGACTCAATTTTCACTCTACAAGGCCTTTCAGAGCAATTCAAAGCCAGCAATCGTATCCTAGAGCATCCCTGAAGCCAACTGGATTATTTGCAAGTCTTATCTCACCCAGAAACGCATGCAATCACTCCCATGGTTTGCCTTATTTTTTGAAAACGATTACATCAATTCCTGCATTGTTAGCATATTTGATTGACATATTTGTGATCCTTATCATGTTTGCAAGCTGACTGAATAGTTTAATTGCGTTTTTGAAGCTTATACCTGTACTTTCCATTGTTAGGGTTTCCACATGTGTTTTGGGGTTTTTGAATACAGGAATAATTAGCCTAAATGAAGGACACCATGATGATCAGAGGGCCAAATCCAGTTGATCCATGGTCTTTAATTTTATTTATCTTGCGTTGTGTTGATTTTTGAAATTCATAGACTTGTAGTTACAGACATTGTTCGTAGGTATAAGTCATCTGCCTAACACGACGGTACCCTAGAGAAGACGATGGCGTGGCAATCATCCATTCACCCAGTTGAAATTCGCGCGCATGGGATTCAGCTACTTTGTTTTCTTTATATTATATTTTATTTTCATTGTACTAACAACAAGTCACAATAGCACAGCTGGCAAGGGCATTCAGTGGCAAGCATAAGGACCTGGGTTCGATCCCAGGTCCCAGCGTTTCTCTTTATTTTATTTTCTCTCAATAGATCATGTGTAGCTCTCATCCTGATGTCTACCATACGTCACTAATATCCAGCCACTTGATCAAGTGTAACATCATATCCAACGCATAGGCAATGAGAGACCATGGTACACCCCAAAGTCAACACCCCATGGGATCAGGCACGTTGACTGGGCTCAAGCGCTATTGGGCCTGGAAATTTCAGGATCACACCCCCCCTATTCAGCATAACACAGGCCCTTTCTTAATTCATTTTTTTATTATTTCTTTTATTTCTTTTATTTTAATTAATTTGTTTAATAATTTTTCACTAAAAATAAATCTTTTTTTATTAAATCAAAAATCACAAAAACACAAAAATTATTTTTCTCATGAAATACTTATTTCTTTAATTAATTTAATTAGAAACTAGGATAATTTAATTCTTTTTTGTAATTAAAAATAATTAAAAACTAGGTTTTAAATTTTATAATTAAATTGTTTTTTCTCAAATAAAAACCACAAAAATCCATAAAATCTTTTTTTACAAAATATTTTATTTTCTTGAATTATTTAATTTAGTTTAAACTAGGTTATTGTCAATTTCTTTTTATAATTAAAAATGATTAGAATTAGGGTTTTAATTGTATATAACCTAATTAAGTCTTTTCTCAAAAAATAACTTAAATATCCTTTTTTTAATTAGATTTTTAGGGTTTTCAATTTTTCTTGCATTTAATTTGTCGCGCGCATTTTAATTTGTTTTATTATTATTGTAATTGTTTCGAAGATGTAATAGTAACTAGGGTTTTAAACTTCCGCATTTTTATTTTTGGTCGAGATAATTATGTAACTGTCAAAGCCTTGTAATAGTTAGGTTTATTTTTCGCACTTTAAATTCTTGCAATATTTAACTGTTAGATGCATTTTAATAGGGTTGTATGGCAAGATTACTTGAAATTAAAACGGTAGATCACCTAATGTGCAAAGACTAAATAACTGAAAAAATTCACGTGCACATATTCACTCCTAGGGTTTACCCCACTTCGGTTGCCTTCGGTAAACAATCATTAAGCATAGGAGATTTTAGTGGTTGCCCTCCAGTCTAAAAGATCAAAATGTCCCATTCGAATGATGTCTCAGAAATGTTGTCTCGGAAATGTTGCCTCGGAAAGATCTTAAGACTCCAGGGTTACTACTAAAGTTTTCTAACTGTTGCTTTAGTGATTGTACTTGTCCCTTTAGAATGTCCCTTACAACTCCAACGACAGTGCTACTTACTCCTTAATGGTGGGATAGCGTTGTCTAAAGGAAACAAGAACGAACAATCTTTTTTTCGAGTAGGTAGAATCTTAAGTACTTGCTCAACAAAACACTTCACACAAACACCTTTCAAAACAAATTTTCAAAACAAACTTCGTCACACCCTTGAGGATTGATACAAGGGTTATCACGAAGTAAAACATTTTCAAAAAAACAAGCACACACAAGAAATTTTAAAAAGATAAGCAAGTACCTAAGAGCCCATGGAAAACCATGGATAGAAAGGGTGCTAACACCTTCCCTTTCTATAATCTACCCCCCGTACTCATAATATCTCGAAAAAAGGTTTTTTCTGTACTTTTTCCTTTTCCATGATTGGATGAAATAAAAGTCGGTGGCGACTCTTGCTTACCGCGACATTTTGCAAACAAAAAAATGCAAAATGCAAAACGCAAACCAGTAAAACAGTCGGTTCTGCCACCGTATCACAGAACTGGCGACTATGTTGGGGAAAAAATAAGTGGGGTATACCTTAGGATCTAGGTCATGTTACAAAATTTCTTTCTTGTTTGTTTGCTTTATTCTTAAAGGGTTTTGTTTGGGTTATTATAGATCCTACACTCGGATCTGGGGGCACTCATTAGGTAAACAGCAATAGATCATGGAGACTGTACGGCGTAGACCGGTATGGTTTAAGCGATGGTTGTGTTGGTGTGGAACTTTGGTTGGTACCAGTATCCTTCATGGGGAAACAAGAAGAATACGGGGCCGCCGCATGGTGTCGTGAAGCATTAACGGACCTTAGAACCTTAGTTGAACAAACTTGGCCATTAGAAAGTAGTGAGATAGTTGGCCTCGGTGCAGAGCTGAGGATTGGTTGATACTCGATGCTACACTCATTGAGATCAAATTTTTGGGATATTTCGGGCGCAAGAAAAGATTGCTTGAGCTGAGATAATGCCCGATAAAGGATGGTCAGTGATATTGAGATCCCTTAGAACCCGGTTACTTTTTAAGACAGGTTTGAAACCAACTAAACTTCAAGAGGGTACTACCTTTAACCTCATGCAGGCCTTAAACCTGAGGACTTTGTGTGATTTGACTGTGCTTGTTATACCTGTGTGTTTTCTCATAACATCATGCATCATAACACGGCATCCATTCTTATTGCACTAACCATTTCAAAGACCAAGGGAATTTATCTTTGTTCTATTTTGCATATCATGGCTTCCGTTCGTAGAAACACTATCCGAATCATATTTGTGAAGATACCTTCCCAACTCAAAGAGCTAGTATCAAGGGTTTCTGAAACTTTTGTGTTCACTAAGAGACATGGTCGATTTCTCAACCTGGTTACTTGAAATTTTGATGAAAACATGTTGAGGGTACTCTTTCAGTTCTTTGATCCCAAACACCACTACTTCACCTTTCCAGACTATCAGTTGGTACCTACCTTGGAAGAATTCTCTCAGCTGTTGGATATACCCATTCTTGAACAGTTTCCCTTCACAGGTCTAGAAGAAGTTCCTAAGCCAGAAGTCATTTCCTCAGCTTTGCATTTGAAATGGGCCGACGTGGTATCCAATTGGGAAATAAGAAGCGGAGTCAAGGGTTTTCTATCTAAGTTTCTTATAGACAAGGCCCAGCTGTTTTGGGATGATATGGATTTTCAGGCTTTTGAGGAGGTTTTGGCTCTTCTAATTTATGGGTTAGTCCTATTCCCTAATCCGGACTCATTCATATATGTGAATGCTATCAAGATCTTCCTCTCCCGCAACCCTGTGCCAACATTGCTCTGAGATATTTTGCACACTCTCCATACTCGTACCATGAAGAGAAGAGGGGTTCTCATGTGTTGCATGCCATTTCTATCGAGGTGGTTTATTTCTCACCTACCTAAATCTATACTGAAGAATGGAGAAGGTTTGGGTTGGTCACAAAGGATAATGTCACTCGCTCACATGGATATTCTTTGGTGTTCTCAAGCTATGGAAAACACTGCTATTATTGACCGCTGCGGGAAGTACCCTAATGTCCCGTTGCTTGGTATCAGAGGAGGTATAACCTACAATCCTTGTTTAGCTCTACGACAATTTGGTTACGCTCGAAGGGATGGTCTCCACGAGTTACTTATTGAGGGCATTGTATTCATCTATGAGGATGATGTTCACGAGTATCGCCGGAGGTTCATACGAGCTTGGGGCATGGTAAACAGATCTGGTGCCAAGGCTTTGGGGCCAAAAACTTCCATTCCTATGGAACCTTACCTCCAATGGGTACGAGCTCGTGCCCAGAAGCATATGTGGCCCTATGTGGCCGTTTTACCAGTGATTGTGGAACCCACTACGGAAGAGGGTATTCCTTACACGGTTCTCTATCCTTACATGCCCACTGATCTTGGAGAATTACAAAGGTCTTGGATTCAGTTGATGAAGGAGCGGGATACTTACAGAGATTAGTTCCATGCTCAGGAGAGGAAGGTTTTAGAGCTCACGAAGCAACTCCATGAAGAAAGAGGACTCAATTATTATCGCGGCACAAAGAGGAAGCATCCATGGGAATTTTGATTTCTTTTCTAGTTTTGGATTTATTTTTAATTGTAACGCCTAAAAGAAATTTTGAACCTTCAAATTCAGCTAATAAATTTTTTGTTTATTTTGGTTTGCAAATTTAAATTTCCCGAAGTCTTTGAAATCATTGCATGCGCATCCCATTCATAACATTGCATGTACATGTACCATTACAGGTTACTCATCTTCTTCGCTGTTTATTTCAGCACAAAATGTCTTCTGAGCAAACCATCAAGGACCTTCAAGCACAGAACGCCCAGTTCCAACAAATGTTCATAAGTCTGGCAAAAGGGCAGGAGGATCTGAAAGCCCTCATCCTGAAAGAGAAGAAGAAAAAGAAGAAGGTTGTCGGTATTCTGAATATGGGCAGAAGGTTTGGAAAGCGGTTGAAGCGACAAGTTGATCTGACCTCTTCATCCAAGGAAGGGGAGAATCAAGAAGAAGAGAAGGACCCCAGTCCTGCAGTTTCTGACAATGATACCGACTATAATGATGAGCAATATCCTCCTGCTGAGGATAGATACAAGCAATTGGAAGATCTTCTGAGTGCCATGGAAGTTCAGAGGATACCTGGATTGGATTTCAAAGAATTGGGATTGGTGTTGGGAGTGGTCATCCCACAGAAGTTCAAAGCTCCGGTTTTTGCTAAGTATGATGGGGTGTCCTGCCCAAAACTCCATCTCCATTCTTATGTCAGAAAGATCCAGCCCCACACCGCTGATAGAAATCTGTGGGTTCATTTCTTTCGAGATAGTCTGTCAGGGACTCAGATTGAATGGTTCTACCAGCTGGAGGAAGCAAATGTCCAAAACTGGGAAGATCTGGCTGCTGCTTTCTACAAGTAGTATCAATAGAACGCCGACCTTGCTCCTGCTCGTACTCAACTCCAGAGTATGTCCATGGGTGCAAGTGAAGTCTTTAAAGATTATGCACAAAAATTGAGAGACTTGGCTAGGAGAGTTCAACCCCTGTTGTCTGATAGGGAGCTGGTTGATATGTTTCTGGGGACGCTATCTGGTCCATTTTTCAATCATTTGATCGGCAGCTCATCAATTGGTTTCACCGAGCTGATTCTGACTGGAGAAAGAGTAGAGGCTGGGATTCGAAGCGGCAAAATACAGAAGGATGCCTCTTCGAGTTCAGTAAAGAAGCCTTTTGCTGGTAAGAAGGAAGCCAATTCCATCTATAGCCCGATGGGCCAAAACAGGGCTGAACATCGTCAGACAGTAAGTGACGTGATGATACCTAGACCTGCAGTTGCTCCAGAAAGCAACAATCAATAAAGGGTGGAAAGACCACAACGGCAGTTTACCCACATCAACATGACATTGGCTGAAGTTCTACCTCATCTGCTGAGATCCAACTTGGAAACCTTGAAAGAGGCTCCCAAGAATCCAAATACTACATCTCCCCGATATAATCCAAATTCCTGGTGTGCCTATCATTCTGAGAGTCCTGGCCACGATACAAATGACTGTTGGGCTCTGAGGAACAAAGTACAAGACTTGATTGAAGCTAAGGAAATAGAGTTTGATGCTACAGATAAGCCCGATGTCATATCTGCTCCCATGCCCAAGCACGGTCGTGGAGTTAATGTTATTGATACCGACTTGTTTGTGACCTTGGTGGATGAAGTTAATACTCCTCTCATAACTATGAAGAAGAATTTGTTGTTGGCCGGTTTACTTCCGGATTATGGTGAAGGTTGCCACATGTGTTCGTTTCTACCTTCTGGTTTCCGTTTGCTGAAGTCAGGTATTTAATGCCTGATGGACAGCAATGAAATTTTGTTCGAGAAAACTCTGGTTCCCGTTGTTCGACCTGAAGACATTGCCATTATAACCATTTCTGCCAATCCTTACAAGGTCTCCTCGAGAAGACCTGTTAGGATTACATCTGCTCCGAGAATTTCTCCGCTGATAATCATTGTTCCTGGTCCTATCCCGTATGTCTCGAACAAAGCTGTCCCTTGGCATTATGGTGCCGATGTGTACTATCATGGCATCAAACAAGATTTGAAAGATGAAGAAGCTGATCCTGATATTGGTAACATTGTCGGAGCCAGCAAAGTTACCCGAAGTGGAAGGGTCTTCTCTCCCGAGATTTCCCCTAAGACTGTCAATAAACCTATTGTTACTCCATCTGATGTTCCTGCTAGTACATTAACTACAGTTCATATTCTTACTCCTGTTATTACCCCTATCGATGAATCGCGTGATACCCGTGGCAAGGAAATTATAGGTGAGCCTGCCCAGACGGAGGTGCCTAGGAAAATAATTGTGGACACCTCTAAGCAAGAAATGGAGGAAATACTGAAAATCATTAAGAAGAGGGACTACAATGTTGTCGAGCAGCTAGGGCAGACCCCTTCAAATATATCCATGTTATCTCTGTTGTTATGCTCCGAGGCCCATGCGAAGGCTTTGATTGCATTCCTCAAAACTGCGCATGTGCCGCAAGAGACTTCAGCTGATCAGTTCAAAGATTGTGTGGCCAGCCTGACTGCTGATAATGGGCTGGGTTTTTCAGATGCGGATTTGAGACCAAAGGGAAGGAAGCATAATGATGCTCTGCATGTCTCGATTGAATGCAGGGGCACCACTACGGCTCATGTGCTGGTAGATACTGGGTCTTCACTGAATGTTCTGCTGAAGAAGGCATTGGACCGGTTGGATTGCGAGGGTTTGACTCTAAATCCTAGTAACATTGTGGTAAGGGATTTTGACGGATCGAAGAGAATGGTGCACGGGGAGGTGGACACCCTGTCAAAGTGGGTTCTCATACTTTTGGGTCCACCTTCTATGTGATGGATATCAAGTTTTTATATTCTTGTTTGCTGGGTCGTCCTTGGATCCATGAGGCTGGGGCAGTCACTTCCACACTCCACCAAATGCTGAAGTATCTGGTGAAAGGAAAGATTGTCACATTGCGGGGTGAAGAAGAGTATATGGTGAGCCACCTCAATTCCTTCCGCTACATAGAGATGGACGGGGAATTCATAGAAACTCCTTGTCAGCACTTCGAAGAGGTCCCTCAGATCTTGGCATCGACTGAAACTAGAACCAACAAACCTCCTTTGAAGACGTCTTCTCTCAAGGACGCCAGGGCCGTGGTTGAAGAAGGTAGGTGTGCCAATTGGGGTCAGCTCCCTGATTTCACTCACAAAACTGGAAAATTTGGTTTGGGCTTTACTACAGGGGCTCAAAGGGCTGTTAGACGCGCTCGGGCTGGAAGACCTCCCCTACACATCAGTAATTGGGGAATTAATGCCATTGAAGACAACGAGGAAGACTCAGACATGGACAACTGGATCTACCCAACTACCAACGGTGGACCGAGCAACTGGACGGCTAGGGACTTCATACCAGTTTATTTTATTCCGCAGTAATTATCTTTTTTTTTTTAGAATTGTAATAAACAATTTAAGACTTTACGGCCTTGTGCCTTGCCCGAGGCACATTGGCTTTGCTTGTGAGAGCTATCATTTGTCATTTCATATATCATTAATAAAGCATTGGACGTTTCTTGCATACAAATTTTGCGCTCTCTATTTTTCTTTTTTGTTTTCACTTTATCAAAACAGCTATTATCTTACACACACTCACGTATCATAATGCAGATCCATATCCACTCTGGATCCCATTGATAACAACTCTGCTATTACCAGTTATGACTTCAAAAATCTGATCAACCAAGCCGAGGACGAAGGTGAGGATGATTGTGAGGTTCCTGGAGAACTTGCTAGACTACTACAGCAGGAAGAAAGGGCCATACAACCTCATGAAGAGCCGGTTGACACAGTAAACCTGGGTACAGAGGAAGATAGAAAAGAGGTTAAAATAGGTGCAAATCTGGAGCTTAGCGCTAAACAGAGGCTGATACAGATGTTGCACAACTATGTTGAGATCTTCGCTCGGTCCTATGAAGACATGCCCGGGTTGGATACTGATATTGTGGTACATCGCCTGCCGACCAAAGAAGACTGTCTGCCAGTTAAACAAAAGGTTCGTCGTATGCGCCCTGAAATGTCAGAGAAGATCAAGGCAGAGGTCATGAAGCAGTTCGAAGCAGGATTCTTAGCTGTCACTTCATATCCACGGTGGCTTACCAACATCGTCCCGGTACCTAAGAAGGACGGTATGGTACGGATGTGCATAGATTACAGAGACCTGAATAGGGCAAGCCCTAAGGATGACTTCTCACTTCCTCACATTAACATTTTGGTCGATAACACCGTGCAACACAAAATCTTCTCCTTCATGGATGGTTTCTCTGGCTACAACCAAATCAAGATGGCTCCTGAAGACATGGAGAAGACAACCTTCGTTACACAGAGGGGCACCTTCTACTACAAGGTGATGCCTTTTGGGTTGAAGAATGTTGGGGAAACTTATCAGCGCGCCATGGTCGCTTTGTTCCATGATATGATTCACCATGAGATCAAAGTCTATGTTGATGATATGATAGCCAGGTCTTAGACTAAGGAAGAGCACCTTGATCATCTCCAAAAGTTGTTCGACGGGTTGAAGACAAACAAGTTGAGGTTGAATCCGAACAAGTGTACCTTCGGGGTAAGATCTGGTAAGCTTATGGGTTTTATCGTCAATGATAAGGGTATTCAGGTAGACCCTGTGAAGGTAAAGGCCATACAAGAGATGTCGGATCCCCGCACAGAGAAAGAGGTTAGAGGTTTCTTGGGACGTCTGAATTACATCGCCAGGTTCATTTCACATTTGACTGCTACTTGTGATCCAGTCTTCAAGATTCTGAAGAAAGATCAAGTGGTAAAGTGGAATGATGAATGTCAGACCGCTTTCGAAAGGATCAAGGAATACCTTCAAGAACCACCAATTCTGATGCCTCCAGTTGAAAGAAGACCTTTGATATATACTTGACAGTGCTAGACAATTCAATGGGGTGTATGCTGAGGCAGCATGACGAGTCTGGTCAAAAAGAGCATGCAATATACTACTGTGATACGGTGGGAGAACTGACTAGGGTTTTGCGTTTGTTTTCGCAAATGTTTCGGTTGAGCAAGAGTCGCCACCGACTTTTTATTTTATCCTAAGGAAAGGTTTAAAAAGCACAGCAAAAACCTTTGAGATTTTTCTTGGGTTCGGGGAGTAGATTATAGAAAGGGAAGGTATTAGCACCCTTTCTATCCATGGTTATCCATGGGCTCTTAGGTACTTGCTTAGATCAACTTGCCTTGGTTTTCAATTGTTTGAAATGGTGCTTGGTGTGTGGTTTTGAAAATGTTTTGAAAAGATGCCTTGTATAGGCTACCCTTGTAATAATTCTTTACTCGAATGTTTTACAAAAGGTGTTTTGTCTTTTGAAAAGATGTTTCAAGGTTTTGTTTTGAAAGTTTGTTTTGAAAGTGTTTGTGAAGTGGGATTTGAAAATAGGCAAGTGTTTTCTTTACACATTGGCAAGTACTTAAGAGTTATCTACCCTAAAGTTTTCTCAAAGATTTTTGTCATGTTTTAAACCTTTTGACAATTTTGTTCCACCATTGCATTTGGTGGACAATCTTGTATTAGGAGGTGAAAGGGACGGGCGTGGGTCATCGTTTAGACCATGATTGCAATAGTGTTAAATGTCTTTGGGCAATTTTTCTTCGAAAGGGATTTGATCATTTTAGGCAACCTTTTTTGAAAGCGTCATCGAGGGACTTATGATCGTTTGATTGTTTGTTTTACCCAAAGAAACCTAACATGCAATATGGCCCAATTATTTGAAGGCAACAAAGTGGAATACCCTAGGGGTGCAAGTGTGAGATGTGTTGTCCATTTTCATGCTTGTTTATCTTGAGATTAGGTCAAACTATTTTGTTCGTTTTATTCGCATACAAACCCTAATTCTAGCATGGCATATTTAAAAAGCGTTAAAGTGCGAAAAATAAAGTTCCTACACTATTACAACACAATAATATGGGGAGGGGGTACAAATGTTTCAAATGGGGATTATTTAGACAAGAAATTAAATCTAGCTATTACATCATTTTCTTTGAATATTTACAATATGATTAAAAGCATAAATTAAATAGAAATAAAACAAATATGCAAGAATGCAAAAAGAATTTTTTATATGTATGAAAAAAAGTATTATTTATGTAAAATAAAAAGAAATAAAAAAACATTGTTTTTGGAGTATTTTCATATTTAAGGCAAAACCCTAATTTTAATCAAAAAGGGTATTAATTATTTAATATATATAATATTTACTATTT